>VWZF01004958.1:930428-1149154 GCA_013396755.1 Sclerurus mexicanus
TCTGTCTCCCAAGTTCGCCTCCGGAGCGGCTGGCTGCGGGCTGCCCCTGCCCCGCTCCCGGCGCTGCCCGGGAGCGGCCCGGCGCCCCCGGGGAGGAAGGCTGTGCTCCGGGGAGCAGCGCCGCCGGAGCTCCGCCGCCCGCCCCCCGGCCCCGCCGCCGTCTGCCCAGCGCCGGCAGCCCCGGGAGATGGTGACACATGAGGCGTGCGGGAAGGACCATGGTTGAGAGGACCAGCAAGTTCTTGCTGATCGTGGCCGTCTCGGTGTGCTTCATGCTTATCCTGTACCAGTACGTGGGGCCGGGGCTCAGCCTGGGTTCCCCCAGCGGCCGCTCCTACTCGGAGGAGCTGGACCTCTTTCCCACGCCGGACCCGCACTACGTGAAGAAGTACTACTTCCCCGTGCGGGAGCTGGAGCGGGAGCTCGCCTTCGACATGAAGGGCGAGGACGTGATCGTGTTCCTGCACATCCAGAAGACCGGCGGCACCACCTTCGGCCGCCACCTGGTGCAAAACGTGCGGCTGGAGGTGCCCTGCGACTGCCGGCCCGGGCAGAAGAAGTGCACCTGCTACCGCCCCAACCGCAGGGAGACCTGGCTCTTCTCCCGCTTCTCCACGGGCTGGAGCTGCGGGCTGCACGCCGACTGGACCGAGCTCACCAACTGCGTGCCCGGGGTGCTGGACCGCCGGGAGAGCGCCGCCGCCAAGACGCCCAGGTACCGCCCGGCCGCCCTCCTCCCTGCCCCGCTCCCTTCCCCTTTCCCCCCCGAAGGAAGCCCGTCCTTCCCCTGCTGAGCCCCCCAGCTCCCCGCTGAGGCGCCGTGCCTCGGCCTGCCCCGAACCTTTCCTCACCTGGTTCACCTCCGCTCCCCTCCCGGCCTCCGGGCTGTGCCACGCACCTTGTCTCTGCATACCCGGCCAAATCTCCTGCTCTCTGCCTCCCGCGGACCCAGGGCACTGCGCCCTCAAGCCCGCGCTCTGCTGCTCTGGCAGCCTCTGTGAACCCCTTAGCAAGGCCGTGTGTTGTTTGTGCCATTTACTCCCTCCTAAACGTTTTGTCTTCCCCTCAGACATCGCTCGCTACCTCCCAAGTGCCCTTTACGCCTCAAGCTTGGCTTTGCGAGCAGCTTTGCCCTAACCTGTGCAGCCCTTTTCCTCCCGCTGGAATTGTTCTCCGGTGCAGCCGAGGAGAGGCACGGCAGTCCTCATGCTTGCCTCCTTGCCTTACTCCTCTAGCCTGCCTCATAGTTTTTCGCACGTTGCAGAAAACATTCCTTAAACACCCTTTCTTATGTTCCTTTATCCTGGTGGGAGACCTGAGGCAAAGGTCTTTTGGAGGAAAGAGTTACCTCGTTCCTGCTCTCCGAGTCTCCCCCATGTGTGCACCCGGGGAGAGGGAGTGCCACCCTACAGCACCCTCGGTGCGTCTGTGTGGAACACCCGCTGTATTTCTGCCCTCTCAGCCCATCGTTTCTCTGCCTCGCTCTCCTCAGGAATTATAAGCTTCAGAGGAATTTTCCATTTGAGGGACTCTAGTAGAGACAGTGGCTTATATTAAGATCTCCAAAAGGTTGTGCTTTTAGCTCAGTACGCTGCTGTATCTGTCATTTCACAAGGCAGTTTTTAAAAAATTATCACTATTCTTTAACAGCACGCACACTGACATATTAGTGGTTTCATTACAGCACTTTGTAATGCGCTTGCCTTAAAGTTTCATTCTTAAAGGTACCCAAGATTTTATGCTAATATTTGCTTATGCCATATGCTTCATTTATACACATATTGCTAACATCATATATAGTCCCTTTAATGAAAAGTGGCCTTTAAAAAAGTGTGTTTTGGCATCCTCACTGTGTTTTCTTCACATTTTTTAGAAGTGATTTCAATGCTGCTTCTTTCGTTAGAGCTGTGTGCCCTTGCTGGAGTTCTTTACTGTCTGTGTCACGACTGCTGCTGTTTCCAGCCCGTGTCAGTGTTAGGCATCCCCGTGTGCTCCGGCTGCTGTGGCGCTGCCTGCCCCAGCAGCGGCCAAGGGAAGGGGACGGCCGGGGGGCTGAGCGTTCAGGCTCTCCTGTGCCCTCCTAGTCTATAATAAGGTGCTTGAGAACACCTGTGAGTGAAATATCCTCTGCCCAGCTGGTTCCTGTTGAGATTTTAGCGAAGTGTTGTAAGGAAGAAAGCGCCAAGTTCAAATCTGTGTTAAAAAAGGAACAAAAATTACCCATTCAGTGAACCTTGGCACTTGGCTAGCAAACCATTAACCTTATGTAAAACGCTGTGTGGTTTTATGAATTGTTCCAGAGCCTTATGTGCTTCTGTTGGCAGTTTTGTATTAAAATGCATTATGTGTCGAGGATACAACTTTCTCATCCTATTCAGGAGTTGCTTTTTTTTTTTAATAGGTACATGGGAACAGGATACTTAAGGTTGTGAGGCAGCAATTAAATTCCTTAATGCAACTCATAGGAAGTTGAGAACCAGAAGCCTATTGCTTCATCTCACATGCTTGTAAAAAACATTTCCCTTGCCATTTGTTTGGGAACATCAGAAACCGTATACCTCTACATCCTTCTTCATTGTCTTGATTTTTGATGTGCAGGAAAAATAATTAATCCCGCCCCATTCCCTCATGTCTCCGCATATCCAGAAATTGTGCTGCTTAACGTGGTCTCTTGACATCCTTTAAATCTAAGTTAGAATTTCATTTCCAGGAGTGCAAGAACTATGATGTAGGAGTTTTAGATAATCTAAGGCTTATCACCTTGGTCTGTTAAACAAAACCCAGAATTTACTTTTCGTTGTGTCCTGGGGATGGTTTGGCTGCACTAAACAGCTGCTGGTTATTTTTATAATGCTGTCCTAGGATCCCGTTTCTTTGTACTGCAGCCCAGTTCAGTTGACACCTTCTCCAAACTGTGATCTATCTCATGCCTAAGAAAATTGGGAATAAGAGACGGGCAGTGCTTGTTTAAACTAAAGATTTGATCTGTTTTCTTTGTTAGAATATGGATAGTCTTGTATTATGTCTGTTACAGTAAGAGCAATATCACTTTATTTGTCCACTGTGAGTGTTGGATCTTTTACGTTGATACAGGGCATGTTTTTCCATCAGGTATATACTAGGGAGGCTACTGTTTTATAGTGGAGCTGAACTATGAAAATCCTTTTCAAAGGATAGAAAAAAACAAAAAAGGAGCAGCAAACAACTATTTTGGCAGAGTTCTTCTGGATTCTAATATTATCCAGTCTGGATTTTGGAGCACAGTCTTCAAATTCAGTTTTTAAAGCTAACATACTTTCTGCATTTGCTAATAAGACGAAGTTTAAACCTTGTTCTTCCAATTATATGTTTATCCCCCAAAACAAAACAACTGACTTGTGATTACAGATAAATCTGCCTTCTAGTGAATGGTTGGAGAGCATGAAGGTCATTCAGTATTGCCCACATGCACAAATCATGAGGCTCAAGCTGTTCCCTTTGTAAGGAATGCAGTTAGTGCCCTGTTGCACATTCCATAACCTGGACATGGAACATAAATTTACCTTGCAATTGCTCTCTTTACTGTTCTGCTGTTCCGTGTTAGACTTAATGATTAGTAGCCCTAGATTGCCAAAGGCTGCATTTTCTTTCCTTCTTCTTTGTCTTTCTTCTGCATTGATAAACTAAGAGTTAGAGATGGGTGTTTCAGTTCTAATGGGTCAGCACTCTTTAAAAAAAACCCCAAACTACTTGTTCTCACTCCCCTCCCACCCTCTCCTAGTGACTTTCCTGTTTTGTAGTCAAAAGACTTCTGGACAAGCACTTCTTGAAGCAAATGTTATGTTTTATACAGAGCCAGTAAAAAAAAAAGATTGATTTGTTTGGGGATTGTAAAACTTGGGACTCGAAGGAACTCTGAAGCTGGCTGTGTTTATCAGTTAGGTCACTTAGCTGCAGTTTTCTTTAGTAGAGGGCAAATTCCAGCATTTTGGGAATGGAAGCCTATTTATTCCTTCTGCTGTTAGGCATAAATAACTGCTGGAAAAGGCTTTTTTTTTTTTTTTTAAAGAGCAGCAATACTAGGATGCATGCCTTGAGTCATCATGCTGGTATTTCAGAGAGTGGAGACTAAGCAGCTTCTGTGAACTGCTCCCTTCAATTTGTTTCACCTAAAACTTGAGACATCAAATCTCTTCCGTTGATTCGGAGAAAAAAAAGTCAAACTCATTTCTTTAATTTGACTTTGAGAGCTAGAAAAATCTATTAAGTGATCCACTACTGACTTGTTTGTGTCCTCTGTCAAAGGAGTGAATGAAGGCCCTTGGAGGTGTTGGGAAGGTGCCCTTGGAGGTGTTGGGAAGGTGCCCTTGTCTGCCCCCAGAGGAAGGGGCTCCAGTGTCTTTCTGGCTCCCTTCTGCTGCCGTGCTCTCAACACAAGAGCAGCACTGGGCCTTCCGAAGTTGTCCTTGTAGGACACTTCATGTGCGAGCCTGACTCTCACGTCATGTGCAGCAGAAACAATAAAACAAATAAATGACACTGGAGGAATTCGACATGTTTCCTTTCCTGCCTCTTCTCAAAGGAACTGCAAACAGACCTCAAACAAGCCGGGCTTTGTTGCTGTTCTGCTGCTTTCTGCTGCCTCCTGAACACAAGAGCATCTAAGCTGGCACTCTCCCGGAGACACCCTGTTCACGTGGGAAGGATTTGCAGGCCCACGGCTCCTTGGAAGCTGCGTTTGTGCTGTTGCTGGGGAGAGCTCCTGCAGCTGGGAGAGCGTTGGTGGGGCACTGCTGGCTCTGCGCTCCCCCGGCGCACACGAGCCGTGCCAGGCACGGGAGCTTGGGTCTCTCCCAGGAGCTGCCCCAGGACCCAGCGTAGCCTCGGCGCTGTGTGTGTGTTTGTGTGCCAGGCCGGCACGGGAGTTGGGTTTCTGAGTCCATCTGCGGACAAAAACGACAAAGCTGTGTGCGTGCTTGCGATTTCAGTGTTCTTTCCTCAGGATTTCGTACGCTTTAGAAAGAAAAAAAATGGTCATTCCTGTAGTTTTATGTAAGAAATCTATGGCAGGTTAGTAAAACCTGCTGTTAGATCAGTCCAAGTTCTGGAATCATTCTGATTAGCTATTTACAGCTTATGTTTTCAGTTGAGGTTTTTTTAAAAGAAACAATTAACAGGGCTCAGCAGTTTGTTAATTTGATTTTTCTGAAGTGTGAACTTTCACAGCTTCCAACCACATATCTGTCCCTTTGCAGGGATCTGTTCTTGATGAGGTTTTTATTATATGTGTGCTTAGGAGCTGCAGAGACACATTGTCAAGAGACCAACTGTTTGAGAATGAAAAGCTCCACCAAATCACTTTTATAATATTAGCACTTTTTAAAAGCTTGGGCTTGTCATTCTCTGTGGATCTGTGTGTGTTGGAGGTTCAGAAATACCTGTCTGCAGGGAGCAAGGGGCGTTTTTTTCACTCACCAGTTCGATCCAGACTAGTTTTCTCTCAAAGACTGGTGGAGAAATATCAATATAAAGCTATTTTTAGTAGCCTGGTTCAACTCTCAAACTTTTAACATGTGGAGTATTTTAAAGCCTACTAGTCCCATAGGAAACTTTTTGCACCGGGCTGTGCTCGCCCCTAAAGCCAGACTGATCTTTCACAGCCAAACAATTCCGAAGGGCCACATAGTTTTGTGGTGAAAATCTTTAAATTTGCCATCATTTCTAAAAGCAGCTGAAAGTTGGAACTCTTCAAATAGCTGCTGTTAGGTTTGAGGTACAGTATTGATCTGAGCGTAGGACTTTTGGGTGGTGTGCCAGGTTTAATTACTCTGACTTTTTTTTGCTGCAGTTGTTGACAATGCAAAAGGTTGTTCCTAGATGTGACCCTGCTTGTGTGTACTTATACTGACCTGGTTTTTCAAAACTCTGCATTTGGCTGCTTTTCATTAGTCTTGAAACACAAGTCGTATCATAACATAGTAATTTTTTTTCTCTTTTGCCCATATCATTTCCCACTCTACAAGTAAAAATATCCAGTATTCTGAGTAAGACCTCAGATAATCACCCAAACCCAACAATTCAGAAAGAGTAAAATTCAAACCAGCTCTTGTAAAGTAATTAATGACTCAACTGCATGCTTTGCTACGTGCTCCCAGTGTAAGGAGAGTCATTAAGGAATGGTCCACTGTAAGTGCACAGCTGATGGATCCCACCATGCTAATGCAGGCAGAGTTTTTGAGGTTAATTACATAGAGATTACAATTTGTAGTATTTTTGTTTGAGACATCTTGGCCAAAGCAATGCTATGCCCACTTTTCAAGGCTCTGTTGAAGAGTCCTGTTTTGTCAGTGTGAAATGCCAGACAGAGCCTGCTCTCTAACACTCACCGAGCAATCCAGACTCTGATGTATCCTCAGCAACGCCACCTTGTCAACTTCATGCTGCATCTTTAAAGAAATCTGTGATGGAAGGGATTTGGAGTTCATTAGTACTGTAGGGGCTCTAGGGGACCAATAACCTGTGATCTGCAGATGTGAATTTGATGCTGCCTGGTAGAACAGGTGCTTCTTCCCTGGTGTGACTGGGGCAGCACGGCTTGGTGAGTGTGCTGAGGCCTCTTCCCTGCAGGAACCGGTGAAAGTCTTTAGCTGGATATCAGAATGCGAACTGGACGGGGTCATATTAGCTCTTGAGAAAGCACTGCTAGAGAAGATTATGTTACAACTGGAGATCATTAGGATACTGCCCTCCCCCTGGGCCATCTGCTCCTGCTAGGAAGCAGGGAGAGATTGGCCTCCTCCTCTGGCCTCTTCCCTCGTTGACTCCAGGGGTTAGTCTCCATGCGTTTGTTCAGCAGTCAAGCAGGAGCTTTTGGCTGCCCGTTGTAGAAATTGGAGGAGCGTAACCTGGGACCTGTTTTCTGGAAAGGAATTCAGGATATGCAGGCCTGGAGTTACTTAAGAAAAGCCCCTTATGAGTTCATTTGATCGGTGAAATTGATGTGCATCGTCTGAATCACATTTGTACGCAAAGCCCGGGCTTCTGGCTGTCACCAGAGTCCTGGGTGACTTCTGGCCAGCGTGTCCCTACCCCAGATGTCAGTCACGGCAGTAACAAGCAGAGCCACGGAAGAATCATGATAGAGATCGGTCAAAAGGGGTTGTGGCTGTGGTATTCTAGTTACTTTGACCTGGAAGCAAAGAGTGACTGTAACGATAGAACACACCTCGTTTTAAGTTTGCTTAGAAATATCTGTCTTATCAACTCTGTCGCACACATTCAGAGTCTGTCTGCTGGACATCCTGCTGTGTTTGCTGCTTCTGGTTTTGTGCATCTTGGAAAGTCAGAAAGCAGCAATTGCCTTTGGTCAGTCATAGAACCAAAATCATTGCTATGTCTCTGTTTTAAACTTCCAGTTATTTGGTGGCAGATTTGTGGTAGTAATGCTTGAAATAGGTAATATTTTGCCAGTGGGCTTGTGGCTTGTGTTTGGTTTAGAAAGCCAAAGTGGCACAGACGAACTCCACCAAGCTTTGTGTATGCTGGTATTTCCACAAAGTATTAGAGAGAGAGGATTGACTGAAAATGTGCTTTGTCAAGCAAAGGTGAAGCATGGTCTTTAATTCCTCGTAATCACAATTGTGAGAGCTGCCAAGTCATGATTTTTTTGGTGGAATCTTGCTTGATGTGGAGGGAAGGAAATTATACTCACACGTGAGAAGCAACTATCTTTATAAACTAAAGTGTTAATGTGTTTAGAGAGTAAATGAAGTACAGGAGGAACACAGAGCTGAAGTGGTCCATTACAATGTCACTTGTTTTTCAAATGGTAGATGGCCTTAAAAACAAACAAAAAAACCCTCTTCTGCTTTTTCTAAAAGAGTTGAAGAAGAATAAGGAAAACATACCCACTAGCATAGATGCAAGGTGACACAGTTTCTGTAATCGCTGTTTGATGTAGTTTTGTTACCCTTTCTATTTCTGTAACAGAGTATTCTGCTGCAAATCCAGCCTTGAGAATCTCTTTGAAGAGTCCTTTGGAGATTATTGTCACAAAGACACGAAGAGCCTTAAACACCTCTGTAGTGCAGCATGTCAAGTCTGACATTTGAAAAGGATGCTTCACATAGTCTTGTGTTACTGCCAAAGGAGGAGCTATTTTCCAGTGCATGCCTATTGAAGTCTGAGGGATCTCGTGAGTGGAAAAAGCGTTTTCAGGAAAGGTCCGTGCAGACAGGTCATCAGAGAAAAAGCACATCATATACTTAATAGGGTTTCATTGATTCTGCTTTTATTAGGTGGTGCACATTTCCGTGCCGAGCTCAGCAGCACAATGCGCTCTGCTGGATGTGTTTCATCCCTGGAAACCGCTGAGTGGGACTGAGGGTGTTACATGTCCTGGGGTGTCCCTGTTCCAGTGATGCATCCTGGAAGGACTCAGAACCTGCTGCTGTTCCACCTCTGCCTGTAACCTGAATATTTTAGCACTACTGATTATATCGCTCTGTCATCTGTGTATCTAAAAGCCTCTTACAAATTTGTAGGAAATAGCACTTGGTGTTAGTTCAGACTTCAGGTCTGTGACCTCATTGCAGCCTCTGACTCTTAAAGGGTCTGTCCTAAAGTTGGCTTTAGCCATAAATCTCAGACACTGTTAGTGTACAGACCTTTCCTGCGCAGGCACTTTGGCTCTTTCAGAAGCAACTGGGTTTTTAGCATGTTATTACTGCTTTGCTCTGTTCTTCCCTTCCTTCCACCCTATTAATGGTAAATTCTACATTATAGCTCACCTATGTTTTTATAGAGGAAATATTTCACAATTTCCTGCCAATTTAAACAAGAAAACAGTCATTTGCAATTAACTTTTTATGGTCTGACTCTGTGTTTTACTTCATAACTAATCTCCCGCCTATTAAGAGGAGATTCCTTGATTACACCTCACTGCAGATTGAAATACTGTCATTGTTTTTCTGGAGCTCTTCTATGGGAGGGGGGAAAGCTCAGCTTCCTGAGCAGCCTTTGCGTTTTTGTTTTTAAAATAGACCAAATTTCCTTTTGCTTAATGTCAGTCTTGAAGTACTAACAAGATGATTTAAGATTTTCTATACAAACAGCATTGCTTAGAGTTTCAAAACACCTGGTGACTTTGCACTGTCTAATTTCAGATATATTGAAAGGGACCTTGTGTCTGAAAAAGTGCTAAAGACATGAAAGTGCTTCTGCCTACACATGTTGGAGTTCCTCTACATTGTAGCCTTAGTTCTTGTGTTAATTGCACACACAGATGTGTAAGATACCCCATTACAGCAAACCACTCAGCGGCTCTTAAAAGGGTTTGTGAAGAGCATTGCATAGGTCGTTCCTTTTTCATCTTAAATAGCTTAAATAAAAGTATTTTTTGAATTTTTTTCCTTCAGTTCTCTCAGAAAGTGTAAACATCCAAACAAATACTGTAAAAGTAGAATAGACTTTTTTGTTTAAACTGACAGCCCTTGCCGCCGTGCCCCCCGTGCTCTGAGATTTTGGTTGGGGTACCTGTGACCCCATACCAGAGCACTGGGCAAAAAATCAATGCCTCGTAGCTGAGACAAACAGCAGCTGCGTGCTGACTCACCAGTTCGCTGACAGCTTTTGCTTTCCTGGTGCAGTCAGACAAAGTACAAGGAGCACAGGAATCGCTGAGTATAATCATAATCAGTCAACCATCCCTTCTGTTAACATGCCTTAAATCACAAAAGACAGGATTACCTTCTTCTGTTCTTTGCCTCTTCTCCTGCTGCCCGTACCTTTGAGAGGGAACAGACAGATGCGACGTGGGTAGTTGTGCAGGGAGGAAGATTGGCCAGATTTATCCTGGCTGCTGAAGCAAGTGCAGCAGGGGTCATTTAGGTTAAACCCCCCGTTAAGGGGAGTACTTCATCCATGGCACACTGCACAAGGAAGAGATACAGGAGCCCTTCCGCATAGGGAAATGCCTTGGCATCTTTTCTGGAGGGGCAAGACTAGAGCTGCTTCTCCTGAGTAGGAGTGAAGTTGCCACCACTGATTATACTGCTGTGGTTGGTGGTGTTATTTGCAACACATCCAAAATAAATCATTGCCAGCCTTTTTAGGCCTTGAAGATTTCCTTTGATTTATTTGGCTGGATTTTCATATATCTTTCAAAATGACAGCATCTTTCTCTGTGTATGTAGCCTGACTCCAGCAGAGCCTCAGACCTGGACAAAGGCTCCACTGGTACGTGGTGAGGTCCTGTATTTTTAACAACCATATTGTGTTACACGTATCAGGACTCCAACTGTTGCTATCGGTGGCTTTGATTTTGAAATGGAATATTACACTAAAGACTAATGACTCAGTATTGCCTTTCCTTATTCAATTACTTGGGCACAGCATTTAATTCTGTTCTTGTACTTTGCAAATAGGCTTTTTCTGAGTAGTGTGTTATTTCTTCGTAATATCCAAACAACCTTTTTTCCCCATTCCCTGAACTAACACTTTCCTCCAGGTTGGCATTATCTTGTACCTTGAGCCCTTCAATACTATCTTCCTGCACTTGATAAATGAAGTCTTCCCCTTTAGAGATCTTTTACTGCCTAACCCTTCTCGCCCTCATAAGTTGCATTTTTACTTGGGGGCTCTTTTTTTTCTGATCCCTGAAGAGCCCTTTTTTTAATAGGTCAGAAAATTTTAGCCTTACAGAATTAACAATGCCTACATCAGAAACAATTGTTAATCTCAAGAGTCAAATTAATTCTATGCAGTCAATGCACTTAAATATTTTAGGTGAGGTATTACTGTCTTAGGAAGAGCCTCTTAACACTACTCAGAAAGGGTTGTTTTCATGACTTTGGCTAAATTGGACAAAGCTGACATCTGTTTATGCAGCCACTCATAGCAAAAATGGATATTATAGGAGCTTGAAATTTGTGCCTTGCTGTTTTCAGCACTTTGCAGTGTCCAGTTTTCAACGCTGGGTGTTCAGAAGTCAGTGGAGCTCCAAGCAGAGTGCACCAGCAATGTATCTGAGCTTCCTTTTCTGGTTTTAAGGAAATGACAGCTCCAAATATTGAAATGATAAAACAAAACCCACTGAATGATGCATGAGTTTGAATTTAAAAACTAACCCTCTCCTTGACTGTTTCTAATAAGACAGGGCTGTTTGTAGGTGATCTCTCATTTGTGACTTGGATATGTCAAGAAGGGACTGAAAACCTGCTGCCACAATTGTATTAGTGTGAACTGAAGTCGTGAGGACTGATGTGACTCCCACCCAAAAGGGAGTTGGTGGAAATCGTTCAGTGACAGGAGGAACTGAATTTAACTTCTGGTTGTAAAAGGAGCGTCTGAGGTTGGGGATAGAAGTAAAATGAGATAGTCCACAACCGAGGATGAGGGAATAAGAAGAAACCATACATACCTTGTGTTGACTAGGGTTTGCAGGTGTTAGATGTTTTGTTACTTACCAATAAAGATTTTTGTTAATCTATATCTTAGTGAAGATATAGTTTTAATTTCTAGCCCTTCTTTCCACCAAATTTCTTTGCCTTGGGAGTTCTGTAGGATTTGACACCAAAACCGTGTGTAATTATTTAAAGGAATGATATTGGACTACACCATACAAGAAAAATACTCAGAAAGTCTACTGTGAATCAATACAGTTTGGGAGACAACTAGCTTAGTAAATTCTAAAGGCATTTGTCCTTGGCTTCTAAAACATATTTAGATTTTTTAACTGCTAATTGCAAAGAATGGCTTGTTTTGGTTTTTTTTTTAGTATGATTTAGGCAACTCCTCGGAAGAATATTTTGAAAGAATAATAAAAGTTCTGTGTAACTTTTGGACTTTTTTTCTCAGTGTTAGCTGCCTTTAGGTAACTGAAGAGGTCGTGGATGTGCCTTCAGCTAGTCTGAAGGTTTCCCATGCTGTGACACGCTGCTTGTAGCAACTTCTGTGCACAAGGATGCTTTAAAGAAGAAAGATGTCTTTCCTTGAAAGCCTAATCAAAGCTCACAGGAGGTCTCAAAAATCAGGATTAGTTCTTTGAGGTGGATGAAATTTTAGTAGTGGCTGCAACGTAGAAGTTTTCCACAGTCCTTTCCGTTTCCTCAGTGTGGGAAACAGGGGGCTCAGTGTGGCCAGACGGGGCTGTGCCTGCGAGGAGGGAATCGTGTATCCCTGCTGGCGGCGTGTCCCGGAGCAGGGCTGGAGTGTATCACTTTCAGGGGCCTGTGGCTCAGAAGTTTGGAGCCGTCAGGTCTTCCCTGAACACCCTTTTCTCAGAAACATTACTGAAGGTTTCTCTGGATTGTTCTTATGCCCGTGGTTCTTATGTAGGTGTGAACCTGCCTATGGCAGCAGCTCCTGGGAAGAAATATTCCTATAGTTATCTGAAGTGTTTCCCCAGTGCTTGTACCAGTAGCTGTCAGCAGGTGTAATACGCTTGTTTTGACTGAGCCTTTGAAATGGGTTGATGAAAACAGTGGCGTTTAACAGGATCCCACCAACTGGAAAGCAAGTAGGAAATTGTCCATCCCACTTCAATCCCAGCAGAAGGGCCAGCCGGGGATATGGAAGTTGGGCATTACAGAAGCTGGATTGCTGCCCATATTATTGTGTACTTCGGGGAAGCTAACAGACTGTTCCTAATCCGGCTGGCTGTCCCAGCTTGCTCAGGCAAGTTTCATGTTTGTTTGACAATTCTAAGACTAGGTTATGCACACTATTTGCACAGCCAGCTTTTATGGTGCTAAACTGTAAGATGATCCCCACATATGTGGGGCTGCCGGGTCCTGTAAGTGTTCAGCACAGGTTTTATATTCCTCCCAGACAGCTGAGCTCACAAGTGCAGGGTTTGCTCCTCTCATGACACCTGCAGGAACCACGTGTTGCTCCCGCCCTCTGCCACCAGAGCTGTTCAGAGAGCTTCTCCTTCGTGACTGAGCCAGCACAGCAACATGGGAGGGAAGCAGCAGCACCAGCAAACTCTTTTGGTGCATAACAAGGGAAGGTGCTTGCTATACCTGTGAGTTTGTATTTGTGGATAGCCCAGGCATCATGCCTAAAAAGCAGCAGAGAACTTTGCCTAGTTTTCTTACCCAGGGAAAGTGCTCCTTGCCATCTGAAGTGAAGTGTTTTAACAATAGGTATTTTTTATATCTGTTACACGGTGCCACTCCAGAGCTCTTTTGAAATAGGGTGCCTGCATAAGAAATGGAGAAGGGTTTGTATCCCATTGGTTTCCCAACCTTGAAACCACGGGTGACAAAACCATTACCTGGCAAAGGTTTGTAAGGGCTGTTGTTCTTGAGCATATCCATGGGATGTGTATGTGTGTACATTCCATTTCTTCAAATTCCTCTGCCGTGTCACTGTTAGTCCCTGGGCTGTGCTGAGCTGGGATATTGCATATTCTTTTCATAAATGCAGAAGCAGAGGCAAAGGTTCAACTGCTGACCATGGGATGTGGCAGGACACCAAATCTAGGATGACAATTATGTGCGTGTTGATGCTCATCCGTGTGTTTGCACTAGGAGGTTGTGCCTCACCACAACCACAGTGTTCTACAGCATAGCCCTTCCTGTCTTGGGATGTGCCAACGCAGTGAGTTTGGGCTGGACCGTGTAAACAAGGCAGCTGTGAGAAGATTTCCTGTCATTCAGACACTAGAAGTAAAGATCTTCTAAACTGGTTTTCTAAATATCCTGAAACAAATGCAGCAGTAAATCTTTCTGCCGACTGTCCACAGCACAACTACTTCCATTTGGAAATGGCTTCTCCCTGAAGTTTTCTGTCAGAAAGCCTCTGATGAGAGCATTTTCTTTCCTGTGCTTTAGCTGGTGTTGGAGGGGGAAGACTTAACACAATTGAGGTGTAGTTGTACTGTAATGACATATAAATCACAACAGGAGGGGTTCAACTGCAATTTGTAAAGTGTGCTGGATGCTCCACAGTTTGTCCTGAACGCTGCATGGTTTGCAGTTAGCTGTGATAAAGCACTGGTTGTCAGGTTTCACCCCCCTGGAAATCCTGCAGAAACTGAAGGATGGATTCTTGGAACGTCTGGGAGATGTGGGATGCTTGGTCTGCCAAATACTTCAGGCAGGATGGGTCCACCCCTTTCCTAATTAGGCTATTTCCTGACTTCTGAAGTTATTTGGGGATGTCATGAAAAGTCTGGGTTTTTTGGACTGAAGCCTGGCCAACCCCAAATCTGGAAATAACTGTTCATGAGAACAGAAAGAAGAGTTATATTTGTCAACTCTACTGTTGTGAGATTTTTAGAGACTCCTGCGTGGTGCAGAACAGATCTTAGACCAGCTTTGTCTTATGGAAGTTACTAGTACTACCTACACACCAAGGCATTTATATGGTTCTTTATTCCTTCTTTTCATGGGAATATGTGGTTGTGTTGGGATGTTTGTGGAAGTTTAACCAAGTTAAAATAGACACGTCAAGCTCAAGCAGGATGCTCTACCTGTGTGAACCATGACATCTTGAATTATTCTGAAAATAATCTTGTAATCTGTGCTAAAAAATCCCTAGTAGAGATTGGGGCCAGAATTAATGAATTCCACAAGTGTCACCTCTTAAGTTCCTGACTGCTTCATGATTCACTCTATAGTGCACGCTGCTGTAACATCCCTGTCTCAAGAAAAACCCTTTTTCATGTGAAGTGATCTCTCTGGGGCCAGTGAGGAGAGAATCCAAGGGGGAAATGACTGGGCGTTAACAACTTCCCACAGGATAAAGCACAAACAGTCCTCCCTTCAAACAAATCCAGTTGCTGGGTGTGAGCAGGATCTCTGAATCGTAGTGTATTTCTGCAATTAAGAATACAGGCCTCATGCTCCAGAAAATGCTTAAGCAAGTGTTTATGGCAGTGAGGGAGCTGAGAGTAGGAATTGGTTATACCAATTCATTCTGGTTCTTTGCCTTTCTTTCCCCTTTCTAGTTATAACTAATTTAACTATGACTAATACCTAAAGCTGTGACTATACTAAATGTCACATAATCTTTTTTATTTTCCACCCTTCTTGATGATGCAAGTTGAAACAAAGGCCTAGTTGTTTAAGCTTCCTTTAAGCTCTATAAAAAAGTTCATGTGCTTCTAAGCCGTGCTTTTAAATCACACCTCCAAACGTGTATGCGAAAGCTCCAGGCAAGTTTTAGGAATTTCATTCTTCATTCTGTTCAGCACACAGCTAATAGCATCACGAGAGAGAGAGGAGGAGTATAAGCGTGAGAATTGTACTTTTTTAGGAGCTCTGTTGGGTTAGAGATGGAGGTGAGCCCAGTGTCTTGGGGTCGGGTAAGGAGGTTTCCCCCCCAGGTCACTGGATCAATGCAGAACATGCTTAATGTGCTAAAAGCTCATATTCCTCTGGTCAGTGCTTTCAGTGCTGCTCCTGGGTGACAGATGTCCTCTTGAAAATGCAACTATCAGTATGGCACTGAACAGACCCCTATTTGTTTTGCAGCCTCGGTTGAGCACGTAAGGAGCTGAGCTGTGCGAATGGCCAAGTCATTCATGATGTTATAACACTTCCTCTGATGGATTCTGATTTCTCCAGGTAGCCTCTCCAGCATGGCTGTGTTCCTCTGCTCTTTGTAAATAGAATAGTGATAAATGGGTAACATGGGACAGAGGTACAGAGCATGTCACTGCTGCTGGAGCGTTTCTAGAACGGTGTCAAAACTGCAATTCTGACATCCGTGAATCATCTGACTTTGGTTCTGTGATTCAGACTTGTATGCACGTTGTCCTTGGACACAAGGACCAGAAATGTTTAACCTCCACTTACTCAGATGAGGAAGGTTGCTTCAAAGGCACACAAAATGGGAAGTTGGAGAAACCTGGCCTCTGAAGTGAGACTTTTGGACGTAGTCACAGTGGGTGTCACTTCAGTAGCTTGGGCAGGTGCTGGGTGCTCTTGTTCTTCTTTTCCTTTGTAACAGCACTGCACAGCTCTGAAGAAGTTTTTATAAAAACAGTGAATTATAAGCTAGCCCAGGAGACAGGAGCAGGTTTGCTGTATCTGTTGGCAGGAAGACAAAAAGAGACGCTGTGTTAGTCCCAGAAATAAACAGGGATCTGGGCTTTAAATATGGAGTTCAGCTTTCTCAGCATTTGTGCAGCTTTGATTCCTGTTACAGCTCATTGAAGTTCCCCTTGATTGGGAGGAGGGAGGCATCTCGAGGACAAGCTATTTGGGGTATGACTCCGTTGACAAGTTAGTGCAAGGTGAGGTGTGGGATGCTGGCAGGTTGTTGCTCACCCTGCCTTCTCCCATGGTAGTGTGCAGTGTTTCAGTCTCAGTGGAAACAGAGAGGCCAATTCACACCTGCTCTGTGATAAATCTATGCCCACGGGTGTCAGTGTATAAGTGGCACGGTATAAATGTGCATGATAACATACCTTCAGATATTAGTGTCAAACCTATTGTGTCTGGGTCGAGAGGTACTACAGTAGTGCCGCCTGCCTCAGAGGGGGAACTTAGTGAAATCTCTGCCACGTTCTTCAGTCAAAGTATTTGTTGTTTCTTTTGCTTGCTACAGCAATCTCTACCAGGGGTAGGAACTGTGCCATCACAGCATCAGCACATCAGGTGCAAGTATTGTACAGAGCCCTCGTGCATTAACTCTGTTTCTCACACACTGGAGCAAACATCATTTGACAATTTTTTATTTTTTTTTAACTATTTGATACCACCTTCCCTTCCCTTTTTATCTCTGTTCCTCTGCATGAGGAAAAAAAGAATTGTGAATGCTGGCCCTCACAAACTCTCAGCTGGAGAAAGATGGAATTGGTTTAGTTTTGCTGAAAGCCCCAGAACTAAGTGAACCTGTCATAAGATTCTTAGCCACTTCTGAGGAAAGTGTGGGTTTAGTTTCAACAATTCAGTAATGAAATTGAAGCACGGATGACAGTTGTGGTTCGCAGTCTCAGGAGAGGTACAATACTGAAGGTCTTCATTTGCAGCGCTCTCCTGAGAGAGCTCTGGTGGCAGTGGGAGAGAGGAGAGGGCTGGAATGGGGCTCATCCAGCTGCCAGGAGGAGCTGTTGTAGTATTGATCTAATCTGGAGTGGACAAAAGAGGACTCTGGAAGAGTCTGACAGAAATAAGGGTTGGGCTGTCCATGCTGACTTGTCACTCTGCAAAGCTGGTTTCACTGGCAACAAGGCAGAGGCTCTAGTGCCCTTAATCTTTGTCTGGCCTTGTGGGGCAGTACTGCTTGGGTTTCTGTGCTGCATCCCGTTGCACCCTGGTAGAAAAGGAAGGCAGAAAGAGCACCCTGGAAGGAACCTTAGTCATCTGCCTTCAGGCCTTTTTTGTGGCTTAATTTCATACGGCTTCAGCGAGGGTGCACAGTTATTCAGTTAATGGGTAGGTTGCAGTCTCAGACAGGTTGTGTCCTGGTTTGGACTAGTCCACATCCAACTTTCTGTTTGCATGAACAGAGAGCTGGGGAAGGTTTAGATTGTGGAAAACTTTGTCAGGCACCACACACATGCCAGAGGTACTGAAAAAGGTTTGGGTCAATGGCTTTGAGGAAAAACCTTCTTGACGCTGGTTAATCTTTACGTGAATTGCTGTACATGAGCAGACTGCTGCCCAATTTCTAAGCCTTTCAGCCCTGTAATTTTATGGTACACAGACATAAGGTTTAGCTTGATCAGGTTCAGCAGCTCTTATCTGTGCAATCAATCCTCAGCAAGAAACAACAAAGGTGTCTTTTAGACTGTAGGAGTTTGGTTTTCTGTTTGTAGGATTTTTGAGCAAAGGAAGAAATAGTGATGCTCTCAGTAGCGAGAAGGATTCTTGCTTTTTTTTTGCTTAACTGAGAAATTTAAAGGTGTGAAGTGCAAGAATATGGTTTATTCTTTCATTTCATTTTCCCCTCCTTCAGAGAACAGATGTTGGCATTATCCTTATGTCATTCCAGTGCTGAACACTTGCCTTAAGCAACAGCATTACTGAAAAAAAAATAAAGAAAAAAAAGAGAATGAGAAGTTTTATGCCATGCCACAGAGCAGGTATGAATGTGGACCTGCGTGACTGGATTTTGGCAGGAAATGAGGCGGGAAATACTTTATTAGAAACTTTGTGCAAAGAATCTATAATGGCACGATTTAATTATGTTGGCAAGGGACTTTGGCAAGATG
The DNA here is from genome assembly GCA_013396755.1 of Sclerurus mexicanus. Taxonomy (NCBI): domain Eukaryota; kingdom Metazoa; phylum Chordata; class Aves; order Passeriformes; family Furnariidae; genus Sclerurus; species Sclerurus mexicanus. The sequence goes on from VWZF01004958.1 coordinate 948,574, forward strand.
CTTGGTCTTCCATCGCGTGGTGACAGCGTATCTCTAGGTTTTGCCAGTTGTTGCCTCTTGCAACTCTTGTTGCCTCAGTGTTTGCTGACTGGGAGCACAGAGGTGGAAACTAAATAGAGCAACGTTTTCAGCTCCAGCGTGGTCTGCTTTGGCATGCAGCACCCTGCCCTTTCCACAGGATTTGTGGGTTCTGCAGGGGGTGCTGAGCTGAAATTAAGCATTTGCAACATCAGTTGTAGCATCCACTGTACGAGTCTCTTTATCTGTGTAGATACATGGGTAATGACTCATCATTCTGAAGCTTTTCCACATGTTCTCCTCTATGACCAGTTCAGAGTGTACAGAAGGAGCCATCAGTGCTGTGTGATAACACTCTCATGCTTCTGCTGAGCCCTGCTGGTGTCAGTTGTCCTTTCAGAACCCAAGGGCACAAACTCCTTCAAAGGTATCTCAAATTAAACTCGCAGGAATCTCATGACTTTGAGTGTGGTCCTGACTACTCTCAGTTATGAGCATTTCTCTCTGTTGTTACTAACAAGAAATGCAGACCTGGGACTGAATTTGAGTCAGGGCCGTTTGAACCTTGCATATAAACACTACAGATACACCGACCAGGCCAAAGAGAAATCACCCATGGAGTTCTTCCAAGGTCCCTTGTATGTTTTCTGCAGGTAACCTGCCAGTTGAGAATTGAATCTCGCTCCCTGTCTTTTCTTGAAGGTTATTTCTCTCCTTGCCTGCATTACATGATTTCATTTTTCAGTCCTGCTCTCCTTTCAAACATTCCTCTTGCTACTGGTTGTATCTTCACCCTCAGAAAGCCTCATTCTACAAGACGCTTGAGGGACATTGCTCCAGCACCAGGAAGGATAATGTTACTCCTGCTTTTTCTCACGATTTCAATACCTGTATTTCGATACTTGCTTTGGGAATAACTTTTATTTTGTGCAAGCCTGCCCAAGCAGAATTGGTGGCTGAAGAGCTGCTTGTCTTACGAGTGTTTTAATGAGATGTAGTGCAGCGCGTTTGTGAGGTTTGCAAAACCATTTGGCATGGCTCCTGTGTCTGCCTGGACTTCCCTCAGACACGGGTGTTTATGGGGTGGGTTTGATTCAGCTTCACCTTTAACTGACCCAAACGGGGTGTGTGTGGCAGGGGACTTGCAGCATCAGAAATGGCAGAACTCGTGCCAGAAATGGGCCTGTGAGGAACGTGAAGAAGCTGGACCGAATGCCTTCCAAACTGCAGCTTTCACCGCACTGTAAAATGGACTCCCTGCTGGTTCCCCCTCAGTCAGGGCTCTCCTCAGAAGCCCCCTGAGAAACCCCCTGTCTGTTTGGGAGGTCTCCAGGGATTGGCCCTCGAAGGGCTCTGTCTAAGTGCCCCTATTGGCCCTTATTAACCCTTTCCCATTGGTCCTTATCCCCGGATTCCTATTGGTGCGAGTTTGGATCCCCCCAGAGCCTATAAATACCCCTGGCCGTGTTAATAAACACTCTCTGCTCCCCCCGCCGTGGGGTCTGTGTGGGCTCCGTGTGGCTCCTGCTCGGGCATCTCGGGAGGGAGCATCTCCCACCACCTGGCACAGGTACGTTCCAGCCGAAGCCAGCCGTGTAACCTGGCTGCAGATGAGGATAGAAGTTGATATAAAAACAGTTAGCTTTTCTAGACACTTGCTAACACTAAATGCCACTTGTCCCAGTGTAAGTTTCAAGGAGTTGGCACCTTTTCTGCCCTTCTGGTTTAGGAGGAACTGAGGAACGTGACTGCCTGGCAACCGTGGAGCTGCATAGCTGGCACCTGCTGAGTGACTGATTTCTCCAAAGCTGTTCCTAACAGAATATTTTATGACATCCAGTGATCAGCGCAAGTACACAGTAAAAATCTACCACATTTATTTTTATTTCTAGGTCATAAAAAGAAAAATAGGCACATTATATGCCATGCATATATATATATAATGTATATAAATGCGTTTAAATGGGAAACAAGCAGCTTCCTCATCTTTCATAGTGGGTTATGGTTGTTTGCTCTTCACTTGCCAAAGACCAAAGGTCCTGAAACAAGCAAAGAGGGGCCAAGAGGAAAAGCTTTACTAATAGAGCCAGCAGCATTTGGTGCCTGCTGCTACATCTTGTTTTAAAGGTAATCTGCTCTTTTGTTGTCAGTGGAACAGAATTATCATCTCACCCTTGGCTAATACTTTGATAACCAAATGAGGAGAGTAGGAAATGAGCTAAAACATCTATATGTTCCCTCCTGGAGATAATGGAAGCAGGAAGGCTAATTCAGAATTTTCAGCAGACTGTACAGAGCTGCTCTAAAACATGAGTGCTTTGGTGGGATTCCAACTGAGTGGTAAAGCTGCTCTGTAAGACAGAATTAAATCTTCTGTGGATGTTGCACCTTCTGTGTGGTCTAATGGGGAGTTTTTTATACTGTTTGTAGGTGGAAGCTGCTTTCTGTCTGTCTGTCTGGAGTAAGTTATTCCAAGCCTATGTCAGTGATAACATTTTAAATGGTGACTCCCTTTTAAACAGTGCCTTTGCTTTTGACAGTTTATTAAAAATTCCATTCTTCCTTTCCCCAGCTATCAAAACAAGGTGATGGTGACCAAAATGAAAGTAATTGTGTTTCCTACCTGGTGGCTCAAAGAGCATATGACAATTTATGAATTGTTCAGTGAGTTTAAAATAATCTTTTTGTTGTGTGATAAAAGAAATAAGGTATCACAGAGAACAGTAGTGACAGAAGCTCAGACAGATATTTAATCTTACAGAGATTGTTTGGACCTTTCTCTTTTTTAAGCTTTGCATGTAATATTAAAAGTCAGTGTGTTTCATCTTGCTTTCTTGGAAAGTACACAAATCTAATGTAGAAAAAGAAATTGGTAGAGCTAAATACCCTTTTGTAATGGCAATAAATTGATGATTTCTTGAAAAGAGGAATCAGAGGGACCATTGTGTAGTGGGTACTTTTTTCAAGTTAATAATTGAAAACTGGGTTAAAATTCTCTGAAACTTGTGTTCTTACTTTTCTGTGGTATTCTGGATTACTTGCAGTTTGGGAACGTGCATTAGTAGTGAGTTGCAAGCAACAATTTGATTTGTGGGTTTTTCCTGTATTTTGCTCGCTATTCATAGAATATCATAAAGTATGCTCTCTACCTTACTGATATGTTTTTAGGCAGAATCACTACTGAGAGTAGGCTTGGACTTGTGCCACTGAAATCACAGTATACTCGTGGGTTTTCCTGCCTTGAAAGAGCTGCTGAATATCTCAGAGGGCCAATCCCTCAATAATTGAAAATCCCAACATTGTTCTGGTTTATTTTTTTTTCCCTTGCTTTAATTTCTTTTTCCTTTTTGTTCTCTGAAGTTGCCATTTCTTATTGCCTGGTATCTTTTGTCAATCAGTTTTACATATGAAAGTGTAAAATACCACTTATTTTTACGTACAATACTCAGAAGGGAACAGGGCCAGTGTCCTCCCTGTTCCAGGCGAGCCCTGTGTAACCCCTGAGGTTTTTGGCAGCTGCTCTCTAAGCAGTGAGTAATGCTAATAGCAAAGGCTGGGAGCTCGTCTGTGAAATGACAGGGTAAATAACTCACAGGTGATTCTTGCTTGTCTGCTGCATCTTCCCTACAGCCCTTTGTTCTTAAGTCATTTGATTTTCTATAGCAGATACATCAAGGAGGAAAGTGCTTTCTGGCTTTTTCCTTTGAGTTCCCACGCTGCTGTGGGAAGGATGGGGAGAAGAGTTAGGCATTATTTCTTCTTTTTAATTAGGTCACTGATTTCACTTTCAGAGAAAGTGTTTGAGCTGTTACTAAGTCACTGGCCGATCTGCAAAGGTAACTTTGTTTTATTTTGCTTAATTTTATTGTCCAGACGGATACAGTAGTTACTAGGGGAGAGAAAAGTCCTTTAAAATGAAACTGCACTTCAGTGATCTTGGCCTTGTATGTCCTATGAGAGTGTTTATGCTTGACACTGTGGAATGGGTTTCTAAAGCTCTGTGTTCTGGGTGGACTCTTGCAGTTCAGCACCAGCGTAAGGCAGTGAGTACAGGCCATCAACTGTGTCCTCCTTTTGGAATAAGAGTTTCCAGAATTAAATATACAAGTGTTGGGGCAAGAAGTGGGAGAACGTCAAGAGAAAAGGGCTGGCAGAGGAAATGAAATTGCTGGAAGTGGCTGCCTTGCAGCTCGTAACCAAAATCTGGCACCTCTTCGTCTGTGGTGGCAGCTGCTTCAGGGGCTTCATTGCCCCTCTGTGCCAGGGCGCCCTGGGGAGCTCTTTGGATGGAGCACAGGTCACCCAGTGACTCGTGCAAAGCCTCGGAGAGAAATGGGTGAGTGTGCGTGTACAGATACGGTGAGAACGCTTTTAGCCGTGGTTATTTCTAAGGGAGGTGAGGAGAAACTGTGAAATGAGAGAAGAAAAGGAAGGGAGTCTTTATTCCCCAGTGATTCACTACCTAAAAAACCTTCAAAATGTGACTGTGCTGTGCAGCTGCAATGGAAAGTTAAAAAGGGATTCAGTTTGTTTGTTTTAGTTGAACAATGAAAGGAAAAACAACTTATTATCTTAATTAACCAGTTCGATATTGTGCAGTAAACCCTTTACAACTGCCATCATGCTTCCTCATCCAGAGGTACAAAACCTTTTGTGTCTGTGAAACATTTGCAGTCACTGTTTAATGGGTTTTCAGGTTGGTATATGAAAAATCAGAAGCATTTAACAATTCTTGCAAGTCTGTTTGTGCTAATATATTGAAAACGTTATGTCTGCAGGTGTATTTGGGTTGAGTTAGCAATTGTATTTCTAAGGACTGTACTCAGATGTGATTGGTGTCACCTGAGATGTGCAGGGGGAGGCAGAGAAGCAGGATGAAGTGAGGTTTTTGGAGGTCTGTTTTCTTTCATCAGACCTTGTTTCACAAGCAGAAGGTAGCCAGGGCTTGTTATTTTGTTGACTGTGTCCTCTTCTATGCTGTACCCACGTGTAGAGGAAATGGAAATTTCACATTTGGTTTTTCTCACTCTTCAGCCCTTGGCTGTGTCAGCTTCCTTTCAAAGCCTCTGTTTGCATGGAAGGCTGTGTGACATAATCACTCTGAGTGGGTGTTTTAAAGGGATTCTACTGTAGGTTATTGCTCCACTCTGATGTGCTTCATATAGTTAAATTTTATACATCTTTCAAGTGATTTTTTTTTTTTTAGTGGACTCTTAGATCACTTCATGTAAAGGTAAGTGATCAGAAGTTTGGGGTTAGAACTGAATTGGGGATAGAGCCTTGTTTTTCTCTGTATTAGGTGTGAATTTTTTAATGAAAAAGGAGGTCTCAAATCACCTTACAAAAAATATATAGTTGAATTAATGTACAGACAACTGAAAAACACGGCATGACTTTTTCTTTCTGGCAGTTAGTTTGAAATGAAATGTAAGAGATGTTATGATTTAGTGGCAAGTCAATATGGAAAATAGTGTTACTGCAGTTACCTTTCCAAAGGTGTTGGTGTTTTTCAAAAATGCTGCCTGTGAGGGTTGGATTTTTGGTAATGGTATTAGACTGCCGCGAGGGCTGTTGCTATTGCACAGTCACAGTAACTTTCAGTTACTCTTGCAGCTACAGATGTTCTATATAAAGATTAAAAGTGGTGTGGGGGAAATAGAAATATAGCTATAGAAACATACTCTGCTTCTGTTCCTGCAGAAAAAAAATAGCTAGAGTGCAGACTCATAAATCAATGGAAAAGGGAGCACGTCTTGTGTATGTTAAGTCAGTTGTGTGGCCTGAGCTTGTCAGTCAAACATAATGAAATTCGTGTTTCTGCTGAAAGTACGGTTTTCTGCTTCAGAAAGAAACAGAAGATTTCACAAGTTCATGTAATGCCAAGTTATAAATATGTGGGAATTCTGTGACTGCAGAAAAACCCTACGGATGCAGTACAAGCAAAAGTTAATCATGAGTTTTTTATGCAAGGGGAATAACATCATGGTACTTGGTGGATACTAACCATGTGTATGTTTTTCTAACATTTGATATGCCACCCACTAATAATCCAGTTGTAGGAGAAAAAAAACAATGGTCATAGTAGATGTATCATTGTTTTGGCACGTCATGACAATAAAAAAGGATTGTTGTCAATTTTGGTTTTAAACAAAACCCGTGTGAAAAGGAGGGAAAATTCTGTGTAGTGTCTCTGTTGTCTTGGGAGGGGAAATGAAAAGCAAAACTCTGTGGGACAAGAGGTTGATGAAGCACAGTAAAAATGTCTGAGACATCTTACTAAAACACTGCCTTGCAGAGTTATTAATACCAACAGCTGCTTTTCTAAAGAAAGGAAGACTTCTGTGATTCCAGAGGCGATGAAAGAGAAGACACCTTAGTCGGTTTAGTCAAACTATTAACAAAGCCCTACAAGTGTGTTGTTTTTCTTGTTACCTTCAGCAGATGGTATTAAGCCAGTTTGTAGACATGAGCTGGTAGACGTGTCTGAACAAGAAAATAGACATTTTTACTGTGTTACTCAGCGTTATAAAAGTTTGCCAAGACTCAGTCAGACTTATATTAATTTTTCATTCATGGTAATTTCTTTTTGGCTGTCCTGAAATGGGTGCACTTGGTATACACAAGTGTCTTTATAGCCTTACAAATATGTGTAACAAATGTTAGCACTGAACATAGGTGAGCTAACCCATGCATTGCGGGCTGCAAGCCTGTCTGGAGAGCACGCTCTGCTTTGGGGGAGCACGTTATCTATTCGCATGTGCAGCTTCCTCTGTGGAAACAATGGTGTTTCCCACCTGCGCAGTTCCAGTTGTTCACAGAGCTACAAAGATCGCGACAAAATAGCGACCAGCTGGTTCTCCTTGCCTCCCAAACGTGTGGTTCATCCTTGATAACCGTGCCGTAGTGAGCTGAGGTGCTGATCTGGGTCTGACATCTGGCTCCCCGTTTTGTGTTTGCAGAGCAGTGAACGCATTGTGTTGCTTTTTGTTGGGATGCCTGTGAATTTCTGCACTAGCCACGTCTCTGACACAACATGGATGTTATTTTTCGGGTTGAACCTACCTGGTGTTGCTGTGGCTGTTCTTTACAAGTAGCATGGGAGCTCATTACCATTGCAGTGTAGCTTCTCTTCAGTCTGCCACTGTGCTGTTCCATACCTGTCTGACCGGTGAGGGGTTGCCAGCACGACGGGGAGGCAGCATTTTCTAAAGTACTTGGCAGCTGCTTTGTCAGTCAGGCAAAACCCATGATGCTTTTCAGGTTGGGATCTACAGGGACCTGAACTGAAAAATGTCTTCTCATTTTAGCTTCGTTAGTATTTCTGGAAACTTCAGGTTTTCAGGTCTGGACAGAGAAGAAATCGAAACTGGCTTATTGGTAGTTCCAGTAAAACGCAGTGGCCAGTGCTGAATCTCTCAGCAGAGTGTGGATGTGAGGGGGGCAGTGCTGTAGGGCAGCATCCTCCCGTTCAGGGGACACGGCTTTTGGAAACGGTGCTGGACCCTTAAACGTCTCGGCTGCAGCATCTTGCCTGAAGGTGGAGGAAGGGCAAAAGCTAATCAGCCTAAGTGGAAATGCAAACAAACCCTTATGCTTTTAATCACCGGGGCAGCGTGGGAATCATAAATCAGGGAGAGGGCCGGCGGAGGGTTACAGGAAGCACACATGATTAGGGAAGGTTAGACTTCTCCTTCGAGGTACCTTAAGTGTTCACTGACCCTGCGTGCACTAAATTTTAGCATAGCAAATATGATGAACAGAAAACAAGATTATACAGAAAAAAATCAGCGTTTTGTAGGATTTCTCATGCACTCCTCTAACTGCATTTTCTGTACTCTGCTATATGTGTGTCCCTCTTAACCACATACGGTAACAAAATACTACACCCTTCTGATGGTGTGTAAAACATACATACACAGAGTGCTCCTCTATTCCTCTTTCTTTCCTCATCCGATTTTTTTTTCCTTGCTGCCTGTCAGGATTGAAGAAAAGGTTATAATATGATGGAGAAACCAATGAAGTTTGAAGAGGCAGAAAGAACAGTGAAAAGTAGCTTTTTTGTTCATGTGGATACTGTTGTGATACCTCTTGATTTCTTACTGGGGCCGGCAAAGGCAAAAGAGGAATACTCATCGTTGTATTTCTAGATCTATTTTCTTAGACACAGTTTTGAGCCTGGAACCACAACCGTGAGAATTTAGTTGTTGACACATTCCTTATCATGAAAAATATTTAAATTTCAGAGAACTTATGTGCGTACAAACTTATATATTTTCTAGGCCCTATCAATTATTTTAATCAGAGATATTTAATCTGCTCAAAATTTTTTCCTTCTTTGCTTTGATGACCCTTTCTTAAGGCTTACAGTGATGGTTCCCTTTCCTTCTTGTACAGCAATCCAACATTGACCTACTGCTATAACAGCACCTGGGGATTAAAGATTTCTAGGACCTATTTTCTGTTCTATTTCAGTTTAGCAAAGCCTTAGGCTTCTGAAACAAAACCTACATCTTCAAAAATGTCCTTATTTTTAATGTATCTATTATAGTGCCCAGCTTTAGACATCTTTGGCCTGATTTTGAGAAGATCCCAAACTTCCAGCAGATGCATTGCAGGTAATGCATGTCCGGACCTTTCAGTTTCTCAGTTCCATTACACTGAATTTCCTGAATGTTTTTCCTCGTTTTTGTCTCACTTTCCAGTTTTGCAAATGGTATCAGTAATGCCATTGCTGTCCTGCACTTCAAGGTTCCTAGCAGAGGCTTTGTGAGCTTTTTTATAACTCTACACAATGGTAGCACTTTATTTCTTATGTTCCTGATGTGTAAAAAGACTGCAACGAACAATGTTTTGTTTCATTTTTTGTAGGTTGGCTATGTCACTTGTGAAACAGACTGTGCAGGGCCATGCCTCCAAGTTTACATTTACCAGTTTAGGACCTGGTTTAGGATCAATCAGTGCCACTTGAATCAATTGCACTTGATTGCACATTGAGCATCTGTCCTTTCCAAAATGAAATACCTTCTCTACCCGTGTCTTATCCCACAGGCATTTCTGTAAAATGTGCTTGAGAACTTCTCCAGGTCAGGCAATATCATTTGGCAGCTTCTAGCTTTGTAACTCCCCGGAGTTCAAAGGGGTTTCCAAGGTCAGAGGGAGAATGCAAAGCTCCTTCAACTCTGTATAATGGGCCTTGAGCAACAGGAGATTCCAGACAGCCCAAGCTGCAGCCCCTCTTGGGCCAAATTTGTGTCTGTCCTCCTTGGTCCAGCACAGCTGAGAACCTGGGGAGGGCAGTGTGCAAGAGAGATGTGTTTCACTCCCCTGTGCAGAAACGATGTAGAAGAGGCCTGAGACAGCTCTAGGTCAAAGTTATGGGCTGAGTCAGCCAGAGTGTGGAGCAGGATCTGTGTGAGTCCATGGGAGCTAAAGAGTAAATGGCAGCAGGTAACAACAGCCCTGGAGACGGAGACTCCAGTGCTGAAAGTCCCCCTGCATCTCCTTTAGCAGTCTGAGCTGTCCTGTGGTGCAGTCACTCACCTGCAGACTCGGGATGTAACTTTTGGGGGGCTGACTAATAATGGGAAAGCTCGTTGGTTAGCACTTGCAGCACGAGGCTTTTCCTTGGGTGAAAACAGCTGCTGTTGCAAAGCTCCTTCAGGCGGTCTGCGAGCGATACTTGGATGAAGGGTTGTTGGGTTTTTGTTATTTTCTTTAAAGCTCTTTGATTTGCTGTCTTTTTAGTTTGAGGGCTCTGCCTTATGATTGGTAGGTGACCTGATAGTGTCCTGGAAACTGGAGTTTTTTTAAAAGGATCGATGCCTTCAACATTAAGAAAAAAATTCCTTTGCATTAGTCCATTTTAACAGCCGAGGCAATTTTCCACATGGTGGCTTTATGGAAATGGGTTGCAGCTCTTGCCAACCATGACCAGAACATTACAGGAAATGTATTTTCATGGAAGATTTGCTGCAATTGCCAACTGGAGAAAGGGAGGGGGACAAGGGTTTGTTCTGTTAATGGACAACCGCGTGCCACGGCGTGAATTCATTCTGTTCAGTGAAATTGGTTTGCACTTTCCACTCTTGCTTGTTCCGTGCTGAAAGAAGTAGTCACTGAGAAGCCATTTCGCTCCGTGAGGACTGATGTGTTGGCGTAGCTTGATACCTTATGCTGAAATGCAGCGAACAACAAACACATTTAGGTGTCTGACTGAGATAATTTAGGTGGTAAAAACGGTTGGAATATTTCCATGGAGTGGCTTGGTCAGAACCGGAACTAATGGAAATTGGCTCTGCAGCCTCAGTGCTTATAGGTGATAATATCTTACATGATTTACCAGAGTACTCAGTGAGATTTTAGATCTGCAGATGCTACTGCACACGCATGTCTTTAAACATGTGAATAGTCTCTTTTAATTAAAACTTCAGCATGAAAGTCTGAAGCTTCGGGTGGGTTTGGTGCACTATGAGTGTACTTTTTTCCATAGCTGCTACAGCTGGAAGTTTGATACTTTTCAAGTAGAAATAGGAATTATATGTGGCTTTTTTTATATGTGAAAATGTTATCTGTGCTGGGAATATATGATTGCTTGCAGGAAAAAGCACTGCATGACTGATTCCCCTGTGGTAAATATTTGAATTCCAGCAGGTCCATTATCAATTCCATATGAGATATTTTCCAGCTTTTCCTGCATACACAGGAGATGAGAACAAAAGAAAAACAGAGAGGAGCAAAGAATGTAGGTACATCCCCAAAGCTAAACTCCCTCCTCTGGCCAAGTAATTTGGAGCTGTGGGGCAGGGATACCTCTTAAATACTCATGTAGGGTCTTACTGGCTTGTGTTCTCCTTTACTTTTTCTGCCACTTGATTTCAGTTGTCTCTTGTAAGGAGTTCAAAGCTGAGCTCTGGGAGTTTGTGTTGACCCTGACGTTGAATAGGTAAGTCTGTTGAAACAGAGTTTAGTAAGAGATTTTACTTGAAATCAGCAAATGGCTTTATAAAGAAGTGAATGCCATAGGTTTTGCTCTTGAAGAGTAGAGTTACATCAAACTATGGTGGGAGTGATAAGCCCATCCAGATGGTAAAAATAGTGTTGGTAAAAATAGTTTGGGAGGGGTTGAGGTTTTTATAGCGATGTATGGAATTTTCAGTGGTTGCACTGGTTTTGCTTTGAATTTACTCTAGAAAGTTTTAGTGCCTACTGTGTGATGTTTGTAATTACATGGGTAGGGAAAGAGGAAATGGTCAAGTAAGAGTAATTTGATGAAATTATCCTGAACATACAATACATACATTTCTTGACAAACTGCTAATCTGTGTATTAGAAAATTTTCATTAATAGTCCTTTAATTTCTCATTCCTGATAAAAAGGGAATGGTTTAGCTATGTTTGCCTGCAGAAAAACTGGAATGACCAACTGAAGTTCACCCTTTTGGGGAAGTACTGTTTTATGCTAAGAGCGTGTACTGGATGAATATACTTGATATGGTTCAAGTATATGTGGCATATGATACATTTAAAGTGTTTTAAATGTTGATCTTGTCAACAGCATTATAGTAATGTTGCACAGCTTATTCTGCTGTATGTGTCATGTTTTAGCATTACGTGTGTTACACAGAGAAGCACTGCAGTGGGCTGGAAGAAATTGGTGGAAAGGCTGGGGCTTTAGAGGAGATGACACTATCTTGCTCCCTCTTTGTGACTGAACTGAGGCAGTGGGAGCTTACTGCTTATTTCTGTGTAAAGCTCAGTGATTGTAGCAAGAGTGTAAGGTGGATGGTCTCCTAACATTTCTTTGGTATCTTGAACTTGAGATTTGGAACATGTGCATGAAGTTCTTGAAACTGCAAAAGTAGTTTAATTCAGAGCCGAGGGGGGAGAGTCAGTCATGCCGTGTCTTATCCTGCAAGGGAACAAGGCACCCTTTCTGTACTGGGCCTGATTGCTGCTCACCTTCTGGACAGAGGAACATGCAATGAACCACCTCCAGCACATGTGACACTTTGGTACAGCGAAAGAGGGAAATGAAGGGGAGGAGGAGAGAAAAATAAAACCTTAAGTCCTGTCTATACAGTAAATAAAAACAGGGAGTGAAGCTCCTGCTTTTTCTTTGCCTTTTTTAATTGTGTTGATGAGCATCCATTCCTTTTAGCCTGGATTTCAGCTGTCATCTGTACTACTTGGTGGAAGGCCTAGAGCTCAATAAAGCAGTCGGATGAGGCGCAGTGCAATAGTGCAATTGTTTTACAAATTAGCACTCCCTTCAATGACTGTTTCCACCTGAGTGGAGCGGCTTCTGTGGTATATTGAGTATGATGTGCCATCTTGTATTCCAAAGAGTTATTAATATTAAACCAATGTACCACGCATGACTTCTTAAGGCAGTATCACCAGAGAATGGTTAAATATTCACTGGGACGGGAAGAGATGCAGGCTTTTGAACAAAATCAATCTCTCCTGTGGCAACTGACTCTTAAAAACTTAACAAAAATTATGGTTCCTCATAATGGTGCCCCACTGCACACTTGGAGAGCTCTGTATAGCTTTTCCCCTCTCTGAGTGCTGGTAGAAAAGAAGCCCCTAAAAGAGAAAGGGGCTGTGCTATGTACCTGGATGCAACAACAGAGTTGTTTGCTGATTAGTAGATGGATATGGTGCTTAGAAAACAGTGGCTTAATGGTTCGTGTGGTCAATGCTCAGCCTTGAGTGAGGGAAATGAGTCACATGCACCTGGTACTTGGTGCATGGCAGTAGAAACAATGTGCTCCCAGTCAGTCAACAGGTGATTTACTTGATGTGTGTTAGTAGATACTTGGTGGCATGGATGAAAATAGTACTGCTTTTGGGGGAGAAAACAATGTATTTACAATCTCTGCTTCAGGAATAAGCATTAAATGCTTGCACTGGGAATGACATTAAGAACTTGACGTCAGTGTGTAAAACTTGAGAAATGCAGAGTTAAAACTCAAGACTCCTTAAGGTCTTTGTTTGCCTTGGACATTACAGCATGTAAAAACACAGTGTTTTAATTCCGTGTTTCTTTCTTACCTGTCAGAGTGAATGCACATAACAGAAGCTGTGCAAGTGGGAGTAAATGACAGGGTCCCTCTTTGATTTTTTTGTTCATTGTATTACTTCAAATGATGGAGCAGTCTGGCATTGTGCTTATAGAGGAAGTTTTCTCTTCAGCAGCTGATTATCCAACTGACCTTGTTGCTTGGATTTTTTTGTATGTGTGTGTCATCATAGTAAAGAATGATGCTAGACTCAGTGTCTTGGATTTTTCTGTGTTTTCCTATCTTGAGTTTTTGTTGTTGCCAGTTTTTCCCCCCCGTTGGATACCTAGCTGTGAGCACTGCATTGACATGTCTTGGTAGTTCACTGACTGCTGTAGTTCTGTGATGAATCTTCCTGATTGGACTGGGAATGGATTTGATTGATTTACTTGGAAGTGAAAAATAATAGGCTGAAGGCAAAGTTTTAGAAGTTGCTTCCTGTTTCTTATCAGTGCTTTACAAAGAGACTCAAGTTAGTAAGGGAGACCTGCACTGATTCAGAAAAATCCCAACTGGCTCCTTGCCATTTAAATAATAAGAAATAGTTCCACAAGAGGATGTTTTAGTTATGAAACAGCCAGCCCTTATGATCTGTGACTGTCTGTTCTGAAAGGAATCACGACCTCAGGCACAGCTGAAGTGGCTGCAAGAAGGAGCAATGGTACTTGTGCTTTGAACACAGAGGCTGCCTGGCATTTTTACCACATGTGACTGCTTTACTTTGAATGTGTCCTTTTGGTTGTGTTATGAAACTGCTTTTGTTGAGGAGGTGTCTTGCGAAGTGAGAGGTGTCTCAAAAGATAAGAGAACCTGTGATGGTGATTTTTGAGATCATGAGCCAAAAAATCTAGTGTTTGTATTTGTTGGTTCTTTTTAAAGGTTACAGAATACGTGGAAGGAAGGCAAGTCTAGTTCTTCTTGCAGTCTAAACCAAATCCCTCCCTTATGTTGAATATGGAAAGGTCCTGTGCTGTTACAGGTTACAATTGGGTGGCACTGGGAAAAGGCAGAGTCAGCCTTACCAGATAGTGAACAGAATTGAAGGCACAAAAGAATTTATACCTTTCACTCCAGTCTGATTCATTACTTCATCACAGATTGTCCTGTTTGTCGTTAATTTAAAGACAAGTGTGATTTTCTGAAACAGCTGAGTGTCTCTGGCAGTTGGGTTTACACAGGTCTGTTTTACAGATGGGTTGCTTTTTTGCTTTCTCTTAAACACTTTGTTTACCGGTTGTTTGTATTTGCAGCTGAACAGCTGATGCTTCAAAAGAGAAAACGGATAAGACAGAAAAGAGAAAACCAGCTTATTTTCTCAGCTGCAATAAATTGGTGTAGATATGCCATTATTAACCCAAGCTCCTCTGTCTTAGTGCTGAGCTGAGGACTTGCAGCTGGAGACTGAGGCAGTGAGGTGCTGTAGCAGAGTCCAGGGCTGCTCTGCCCCCTGCTCAGTGCTGGCGTGCCCACGAAAGCAGGTTTGGCACTGTGTGGCCGGCAGTGGGGATGATCTGTTTGTGCGGCAGTGGTGTTAGTGAAAGGGTGGGCAGCGAGGCTTGCTCAGCGTTGGATCCTCCAGGGTAACAGGGAGTAGTAACACTGCAGTGCATGGGCTGTCTCCTGTCTTTTTTGTTTCTAAACAGAGAAATAAAAACAAGCTCTTCTCATTATCTAACAAAATATTGTGTAACTTCACTGCCCTTGACTGTTGTGTGCTAATTGTAGAGACCACATTAAGCTATTTCTTTTACCCTTAACATCAACATTAGTCTCGGAGTTTCTCATCAGAGGTACCGCTTCTATCAGGGCAGTGCCAAGACCGTTACAATTGAAATTTGACAGATAAATTTCATATTCAGGGTTATAAAGTAACTCCACTGAAACCTGCAGTGTGCAGCCTGGAAAGAGTAAACTTGTGTGTTACATGGGTAAAATCTGGGGCAATAATGTCTACAGTAAACAGAGGACTTCCATGGATGTCCTACCAGAGCTTGGGCACCTCCCCTAGATAGAGTAGGGAAACAGAAATGGATCATTCATCCTTTCTGCAAACAGCAAGCGTAATAAAAAGCTTCACTGGGTTTTGTTTTCCTTCCTTCAGGCAGCAGCTGAATGTGCAATTATACTTAGATTCCCCCCCCCCCATATTATTAGAATGAGAAAAATACCTATTATTCCAGCATTACCAGTTCAGACATGAAAATGTTTGTTTACTTTTGTTACAGAGGTTGAGCGCATGATGTTACTTGCGCTGCCATCAGTGGCAAAGCTGCTATTGATTTCAATGAGAACGGGGTTGTCCTCATGTTGGGAACAGGAGATTCTGTGATCAGCTTAATTTGTGACAGCTAAAAGAGTGCTCAGAGCCAAGGAATTGAAAACAACCCACAAAAATGTGGAAAAACCTACTGGAAAAACATCCAGCTATTGTATCTGTGGGGCTGGTAATAATTTTAGGCGAAGTAAACAATGGCAGCGGACTCTGAAAACATGCAGTGATCAGTCAAAGATACCAGATTGTTGGAAAATTATTCCCTGAGGGAAGAGGTCTCTTTTTAAAATAATAATTTCAAAACAAATATAGCAAACGTGAAAATTACCATTTCTGAAGCATAAAATGAGAGGTGTGTGGATTTGGTACAGTACAATTTAATTTGTCTCTCGATGAGCTTTGTGGGTGCCCCAGCTTGCAAGTCCAGTTGTCTATCCATGTTCCCAGTTTGCAACAGGATGGGGGAAGAAGGACGTTGGTGCTGTGCTGCTTTGTGCCCCAAGCTCCCTGCTTTAAATTAAGGTTAATCAGCTGAAGGTGTGCCTGTGCAGAGTGGGAAACTGAGAGTAAGCAGTGCCTTTTAAATTTGTCCTTGCTTCTCGTGCTGGCAACCATGAATTAGAGCTAATTCTGTTCGAGTTTCACAGCATCTTAGCCAAAGTTTATGTAGTCCCTCTCTCTTCTCTTTGGTGAATAATCACCAAAACAGAAGTAATCAGTCTGTGTCTCTGTGTTCTTAAAAAGCCACAAAAAGTCATTATGAGCACCCTTGAAATAGAAGACGTGTTGAGAAAGAAACACAGATTATTTTTTTTAATTGTTAATGCCTTGCTCTAAGTAAAAGGCTTTTAAATTTAAACAACAGTTTTCAAGTGATGAAAAATGAGTTAAATGGGTCCCCCACTCTAAAACTTTGGATGCATTTGCTTTCTCTTGGGAATAAACTTGAGCAGAGCAGTGATAATTCTTCAATGGGCACAGCTTTTATTTCTTGTCTTTCAGTTCTATTTACAACCTGTACCATTCGGTACTGATTCGAGATTGGATTAATGCGTTTGGTTACTGCATTAGCACACCGAGGGAGGGAATGGGTTACAGCAAGGCTTTGGATGGGCTGCCGTTGTTTGGAGAGCTCACTGCACCCAGGAGGATCTTAATGGTCCCACAGGCTGATTCCCTTTTCAGTGGGCTGGAGCCACGCTGTGACTCTTGCTTTTGCCTGAGATCTGAAAACTTTCCACTCTTCGGAGAGGAATAGAGGGAAGCAGCTCTGTTAGCTACACACAGGTCCTGGACTGTGAAATGGGAATTGGTGATTCTTGGAGAGTTTAGAGGCAACTAATTGGTTTTAGTCCCAGTTCCACCCCCTTGTTTTACTGCAGAAGTTGGTATCCCCTGGCTTCAGCATCTGCCCTTCCTTTTCCTTGGGTGCAGCCGGGAGGATTCATGTTGCTTGTTGTTGTAAGGAGCTTCATACTTAGTTATTCGGTCTGTCTTCTTCAGCTCATCCTATGCAGATGGGAATGGAGTTACTGCCTGCTTGTTGCGTGTTTTGAGCTGGAAAAGAGCGTGAAATGATGTTGGCAAGAATGGGCAGAACTGGTTTGGGTTAATCTGGGGCGGTTTTTGGTTGGTGTTGGTGAGATTGTTGTTGGGGGGTTCCCCCACCTCGCAGCAGTGTGCTCGTGTTCTGAAGAAACAGCATTTCACCGAGGGAGGATGTCATTATCGCAGATTTCAGAGTGGGTAGCTTATTTGATTGCTAACCAGATGGCACATCCCTGTCTTAAATAAATAAAGTACCCAGCTAGGTTAAACACCACGCAATTTAAATTGTTTAGAGGGAGGAGGGAAAAAGGGGGGATTGGTTAGCAAACACTAAAATGAGTCTGTTCCTGATCTTCCTTATCTCTAGTTGTTCTGGGAATGCAAGTGCTGCAATTTCAGGTTCCTGTGTAGCTTCTTGGTCTTGGCAGTTTAAGTAGATTTGTACCGCTGCAGACAACCTACAGGATTGGGCATTTTGGGTCTTAAAGGCCAAGATTTGTTTCTGTGTTCCGTATTTTCAAATGAATATTTGAGCTTCTGGTGATTGAACTTCCCTTTCAGTGTTTGTGAGGGTGATCCCAGACTCAAGAATTCTCTCCCTGTATTTTATCAACTGTTCTTTTTATTTGGTTTTGGTTCTGGCCCTGTCTGTCTCACTGTGAAGTGGTGCTGTCTTGTCTGCGAGGTTTGATTCTTTCCATGACCACTTTTCCCCTCTCCAGAGGAAGGTGTGTCTGTAAGGCAGGAATATGTATCATCCTAGGCAATGTCTGAAAGAGTAGTGCCAGAAAATGAGGCAATGAAATTCTGACCACTTGAGGGATTTCGTGTCTCTGCAATGCATCATTGTGTGCTTTCCCCACCCTTGGCCAGATCCCTGCACATCTTTCCCTAGAGGAGGGATGGCCGTGACTATGTAGAATACAGAGCTGTCAGACTGAGAAGTGGTTCAGAATGAAACATACCACAATGAGCTGGACCAAACCTAGGCTGATATTGTTTTTTTCATCATCAGTCCAGGAATTTGTGGCATGGTTCTAGAAATCTGTGTCTGTTCTCAAGTAAATCTCATTTGGGGAATTTGGCAGCAAACCCGTTTTGACAGGGAGTTTCTTTTGGAAGTCTTTTGTCTTGAAGCCCTGGTTTTTCCCAGTTGATGGAAAGTGTTGGGAGAGGAGAAGAAACACTGTGATCTTCAAGTTCAGCATAGAAAACAAGTATTCGCGTTATTTTAATTTGCTTTTTACTGGATTTTTTTTTCTAAAAAAAGAAAAAGAGAACTCAGACCTCTAAAAATCTGAGTGTTTCTATGACATCAGAAAGAAGTCATGCAGACCTCACATCCTTAGCTGAGTTAACAGAGCTGGGTGTATTTCAGGCCTCATGTCCCTCAAGGTAGTGCTGGTGTAGTTTTAAAAATGCGCGTTGCCCACTTTACTCCACTAAACTATGGCACCACCTGTCACCAATAATAGATTCTTAATTCACTTTCTTTTTCTTTCCAATTTTATGTTTTCACCTTGCTTTCAGGCAGGACGAGTTAGGACCAGGGTGTGTTAGCCTTTAGTATGCCAATGATAGGCAATTTCTTCTGTGATAAAGGTGAGATAGTAAAAGTTGCAAAATATGCAGGTTCTGGGCTGGCATTTAATATCCCTCCTCCTTTTTTTACACTCATTCCACTGGCAGCCCTTCAGGTGAGTGGGGTGAAGTGAAATGCAGTGGTCACAGACATAGGCTGCAGGTCCAAAGCTAAGCTGCCTTTCTGTAGCACCGCATTTTTGGTATCACTAGTACCTCATGTTGTCTGGCACAAAATACCTGCATCTTACGGAGTATCGCGAATAAATTTTACAGCTCAGACTGAGGTCTCTGCAGTCAGAATTATGCTGCTACCAGTAACTTTGCAATTTAGAGCTCACTTTGACTGCAGACCGACATATGTTCTTCAATTGACTTTTGTAGTTTCTTCTTGTACTTTGTTTTTATCCCATGCCACATCACCGCTGGCTTGGTTGTACTCATGCAAGTGCTTGGGGACAAGACTTTAAAACAGTATCTCTGAAGGGGGTTGATTTAAATAGGTTTGCTGTAATCCATATCACTTTTGATTTCTGCACAAATTCCCCCGAATGTCTGCCTCAATGCAGCTGAGAGTAAGACCAAAGTATGATGCTGAAGCATGGATGAAATATTGATTTGGTTTTCCTCTCATCCTATACCAAGTGTTTCCTGATGCTAGAGAGTCGGTGTGCCACAAGGCCACTAACACAGCTATTCACTCAAAAGCAGCACAGAGAAGTTAGAGCAAGGCGGCAGCAACGTTTGGCCCTGCGGGAGCAGAGCCCACACAAGCCAGAGATAAAATGTGCATCTCCCTGGATGCGCCCCGTTCTCCTGTTCCCACTGCTCTGTCTTCACAGAGAACCAGCAGTGCTGCCTTTTCACCTGCACCCAGTCACTTACCATGGCCAAGCTGAGCCACTGAGCCCAGCGACGTCTGTAAAGCTTTTGGCTTCGTCGTTCTGGATTATTTGTTATCTTCCCAGCCTCTGTTCACTCTACCTATGTGCTGGCAGACAGTGCTGTGAGACAAAATTCTGCAATTTTAAGATGATAAATTGTCAAAAAACCCTTTTTTTGGAAGAAGGTAATTTTTTTGGTCTTCCACAGAGATGCTGTAGCATGACAGCAATTTCTTTGTGGTTTAGTATTTCAAATACTGTGAATTTTGGCATGTGGAATTTTTCTTTCAGTGTTTTTATTTGTTTATGTTACTTTCCAGATTATCTTTGTTGGTAATCTATATATAATAGTCTATTATAATGCCTAATCCATTAGTAAAGGAGACCTGGAAGGATCAGTTGTGCTCTAAAAGAATAATTAACTATTTTTTCCCTTTACCCTGAATTGAATTTTCACTCTCTGTCGTATTGACTTTTAACAGCTTATTGCAAACTAGATTTGAGAGAGTCTGACTCCCACCCAACAGGCTAATGAGTCACTGGCCACTAGACCTGTGATGCTCCACAGCCACCAGCTAACAGATTTTCCATTGCTGTTCCTTCTTTGTTGGTCAGATAATCTCTTTTGGTAGGTGAGCTATGGTATGCACAAATGGCACTTTGCAGAGCATGAAGACCCTTAAGTTTCCTTCTATGAAGTATGAATTTGTAATTTGACAGCTTCTACCTGCTTTTTCCCCGTTCCTCTTCCAATTCTGTTAAAAAATGCTGCTTGTTGAATCAGATGCCAAACAACTTACGTGCTGCTGCTTTACATGTTGTCAGGGTGCAAGCGATGGCAGGATACAGGTGAAACTTCTCCCTGAGAGGAAGCTGAAGTTTAGAGAGCTCCCTAAAGTCCTGTAATCTGCCGTGAAATTTGTGAATGTAAAAATGGACCGTCACAGATGGGCATTATGAACAAATGAGTTAATGCCAGCGAGGCGTGAAAGGGAAGTGGAAACGTAGATTATATTGTTTCTCTGTAAGAATTATACTCTAAAAAATAAGCCTTTGAGTTAATCTGTGGGTCCAGACAGGAGGCCAGGCCTCCTTGCCTCTGCTAGAACAGCTCTTAAAATTGTCAATGTGAGGGATAGAGCCAAAATACTGCATAGAAAAAAAGTCTAAGAAGCGATCAGAGGTCTGTAGGTCTAATAGGAACAACTGAAGGTGTTTGGAGTTCTACCAGTAATTCTGCAGTGAGCACTCAGCTCTGTTTCTGCACACAACTCTAAAAACAGCCCTCCAAGAGCCATTTTGAACCAGGATCAGAGGTCAGCAGCTCCTCTTCTTTTACATATGAGCTTAATAGGCCACTGGACTAAATTATTCATCTTCAGGGGAGGGGAGGAAGAGTAAGGAGAAAAAAAATCCATTTGTCTCTGTGCATTGTTTTGTGTCTACACATCACCATCCACCTTTCTTGACAATTGGAATTTTCAGAAACTTTAGCTCAGTTCTGGGGATAGGGATGTGGATGGACACATGCCCAGAGAGCGATAAATGTGTTTTCTAAGAACTTGGGCAGGAATGAATTTGGATCCTTGTTCCTATGATGTTTGCTGTAGAGGTGGGAGATTTCATTATTCCTAACCCCACTTAGGAATTTGTTTGTTTGTTTTTAGTGTCTAAGATTCCATTCAAAGTAAAAGAGGACAAAGAAGGCAGAGCAGAGGAAGGAGTTTGTGTGCACCTAAGGCTCCACTGCTTGAAGATTTTGTCCAGAGGTGTCTTGGGGGAGAGAGCAGTTGGCCACCAGGGCTGTTCAGAACACCCCTCTAGGTGTTCTGCCATGAGTTCAGCCTCTGAGGGGCTGAACTCCAGCACTTGCACATGGTAGTCATTTAAAGGAAAACCAAAACCCTGGTTGGACTGCAATTATCTGCACTGTGTCCTAGTGGGAAAGTGGATGTCTGTGTGGAATAAAAAGTGTTAGTGGTAACACTGCAGAAAGAGACGATGGAGCTAAACCCACACAAGCTGTATGTGACTCACTCCAAAGCTCCCCTTCCCCTTTGGAGGGGCCAGGTGCAATCTGCTCCTCTGTGCTTCGAGTTGGAAACAAGTGGTAGTTTGTAATAGTTATTTCTGAGAGGATAATCCCAGGTTAAAAACAAACAAACAAACAAAAGCTGGAGGCACTCCTGTATTTTTTGGCAGTTTTTCCAGCAGACATTATACCATACCCTAGTATTGTAAACATCTTTTCCTCAGGCACTTGCCTCACCTGATTTGGTGATTTCTGAGCACCTTGGGATGCTGGAATGTTGGAATTCTTAGTTAGTTTTGAAAATGAAATCAAAGCATGTTTTGTAGAGCAACCATATGGATTCTGACAACATTGAATACCCTTTCAATTACAGGATATTGAAACTTGGTAAGTGATTCCCAAAGACTGTGCATGTTTTCAGTCCAGTGGTTGTCCCAATGAAGAGTCATGTTGTATGATTACTTCTCAAAATGCCAAGTTGCATGAGTTTGTTTTTTCATTTTTGCAAGCCAATGTCTTAGCACTCACCTGATTGTTCATCTATACAAAAACCAAGATATTGCAAGCTGGGTGAAATTTCTGGCTTACTCTTTGGGAGCTTCATGTTTCTGAAACCACAGTGGATTTCTGAGGCATTCTAGTTGGTAAGCTTCCATAAGAAACAGTTGAGGTAAACTGGGGGGGGACATACTCTGGATGTCTTTGGAGGTCTTCAGATATAACAGTGAAATGGGAAATACTTACGTTCTCTAGACCACATATAAGCAGCTTCTGCTGAAATCATCCCTGTGCCTATCAGGCACTTGAAAGAGATTGGTCAGGCTGCTGCAAGGTGCTTGGAAGGTTGGGCAGGGAGAGGCTGGGTGCTCATGTAGTCCAGCTGGGAAGGGAGGCCTGGGTTTAGGTCTCATCTTTCAGGCTGAGAGACCAGGAAACTGTAATTTCATTAATGATCCATCCGAACATGCCTGCTTATTATATGGACCCTTTGTTTATAAAAGGAAATGGTCTGTGTAATGAGTAATGGCAAAAGAAGGGGAGAGAGGAGAGGAACCCACTCCATCCATTAAGACAAAGTTCCTTGCACAGAAAAGCCTTCTGTCTCCCATAATGAATTCCTCTGCAACAGCAACATACACTAAGTGCTCCCGCTGCATTAGTATGTATACTTTGTGTACATTACCATGATTGTGTAATAGGTGTAGAATATGAGTAGATGCAACTTGGATACAAATGCATAGACTTTGTGAAAACATGAGGCAAGATTGGCATGAAATATGTTAGCTGGAATTTCTTTAACTTTGTTAATTTGGTGAAAGGTTCCACAGTGCCTAAGGAGTCCCTTAATCCCTGTGACATTCTTCCTTATGTTCCTGTTACTATTTCTTTAATGTAATTATTTCTGAAGTCTATTAAGACAAATCTAGTTATAGAGGTGTAAGGCAGCAAGATGTGAAAACCAAATCATTTAAAGGGTGCTGTGTTACCTTCCAGGGAGAGAGGGTGTCAGGCTGCTCATGAAAATAGCAGTTGCTTGTAATAGTAGGTTTGCTGATCATTATAATAGGAAAGGGCAGGAGTGCTAAATGGATAGGCAAAAAGAAATCTGAGACCGGAATACAGCACTTTATCTCTCACAGACAAATGAAGTGCAGAAAAGGGAGACCACCTTTCTTAGTCACAAGGTCACTGATTCAAATGGTTGAGTGGGACCACTGCAGTGACTGCTACACATGCTTTGAAAATGCAAAGCCAAAGCACCCAATTAACGTGTCTGACTGTTGTTGATCAAGAAAATACACCATTTGCTTGCTGTCTTCGTCTGTTGCAGTTCCCCTGGAAAGTTGCTAACAGCAGGATCCAAAATCCTTCTGTGGGAAAGATGGGGCAGAAG
Organism: Sclerurus mexicanus; assembly: GCA_013396755.1. NCBI lineage: Eukaryota > Metazoa > Chordata > Aves > Passeriformes > Furnariidae > Sclerurus > Sclerurus mexicanus. The sequence goes on from VWZF01004958.1 coordinate 971,863, forward strand.
GATAAAAGATGGGAGAAAAACAGGAAAGGTAGAAGTGGTGTGAACAGCTCCATTTATATATGTGCGTGATTTGTCATCTTTCTAAAATTGTTCCTTTGCATTTGCCTGGGCAGGGTACAAACTGGTTCCTTTCCAAGCCTCGGTGTGCAGAAGCCAAGTATTGCCATAAGCTCTCTTGAGTTTTGGTTGAGCCTTCTGAGCCTCGGTCTTAAACTTTCTGCGTGTTCACCTGAGGGGGAGAAAAGGAACAGGGTGAATTGGCACCTGCTGGGGGTGGCCTTATTTATGTTGTATCATCCTCACGTACCATTTGGTGTCCCTGTGAGCCCCACACCTGTAATAGTACAAAAATAAGAGACTTTGACGTGGTTGTGGAATACATTTGCAAGGGATTTAATCTGTTTTCCAACTTTAGTACTTAGGGCGTTCGGTCTTAGATTACTGTTTCATTTGAATGACTTGGGGAAACATTTTCAGATGGAGTTTCAGTCAGTTTCTGACCTAAAATTTGTTGGAGGGGCAGAGTGAACAGTAATTCCAAGTGCCTTCTTTGAATTTGTGTTAAAATCTAGTGATGTGCTTTTTCCACATTAATTTTTAAGTGTTGTTACACTCATCTGTGGCAATGGAGGGTAAAAAGAGTTGCTTAGGAGGAATAGGTGACCTATGTGCTTTCACAGGTGCTTAGTCACTTGTGGACCACCAGTCTTGGTTAGGATTAAACAGGTCTCAAACAACACACTGTTACTTTTGCTATGTTTCCTTTAATTTCTACAAAAATACTATAAATGCATTTACAGGAGATGTAAAAAAATAGTGATAACATTCTTACTGCAAGAGTTTAACTTATGGCATAGCAAAAAAGATGATGACACTTTTAATACAAATATCACAATAGAAAGTATTTGACTAGCATTTTTCTGCCTACTTTAGCCTTTTCTAAGCATTTATTGCAGTTGCTTTCATTGCACTTAGATCACTGTTTGCTGTCCTTACCACATATATGTTGTAACTCAACATTGTACTTCATTACTGACCAAAAGCAATCAGTGCAAGCACAACCCAAACACTCTAACTTTTAAAGGAATATAAAAATATGATGTTTTTTGTAACTAATGCATGTTTTCTGAGTAGTAGAATAGCATCTGTAAGTCTGCATTCACTTCCCTTAAGTGAAGAAACTGAGTCTAAATTGCCTGAATTCTTATAAATACTTTTTAAGACCAAAACTCAGTAGTATTGTAATAGATGCTGCAGAAATCTGCTACAGTGGATCTGTGGTTTTTACAAGTATTAAAACCTTTTCCTTCTTGCACTGTATATTTGTTCAGGGAAACCTTTTCTATTGTATTACCGAGGTTGTAACTAGGACTTCAGCTCAGGTTGTTTGAAACCACAGCACAGGTTTACAATGTTGTACATGACATCTTATCCCCTCTTCTTCTCCTGATCTGTCTCATGGTGCTGGGCAAACAACTTCACCCCCCTCCTGTGTTTTTCTTGCTAGCATGTGTGTTCTCTCTCACTCCCTCTTTCTTTTGGGATTTTATAAGTTTGTAGATGCCTTAGGCCAGGATCAGCCTTCCTGCTTTGCATATATCCTAGCGTGGTGGAATGGCCAGTCTTCCTTAAAAACCTGTAGGTTCTGCTGTAATAGTAATGACAATCATAAATGGCAAATAACCCCATAAGCACTTTCTAGTTTACCACAAACAGCTTTTGTTCATAATATATACCTTGCTGTTTTTTTCATTATGTTTTTAATGAATTAGAACATGTGAAGTCAAGATAAAAATCCCAGAGTGTTCAGACACAATTAAAAAATAAATTGGCTCTCAGGAAGAAACACTGTGCACTTGAGTCGCTCAGAAGAGAAAGGAAAGTGGGTAGAAATGCTGTATTGCTGTCTTGATGGAAAACATGTCAAATATGCATGAAACTCTTGGCCCAGGGGGTGGGGAGGTTGAGAAATGGAATGCATTTTTTTTTATCAGCTATAAGAGACCATTTGCTTTCAGATTCACCTCTAATCCTGATAAAAGACTTCATTGAACTCAGATGCTTTTCAAAGAAAATTGAAAGGCACAGTCTGATTTTATTTCTGAGAGAAGTTGAAATGACAGTGTTGTCTTCATATTCTTAGTGCTCCTTCAGAGTTGGAAAAAAGCAAGAACAAAGCAGAAAAAACCCACCCTGTCTGCTCCCTCTTCCCAGGCCTGGTGACAGGGTGTTTTATTAGCACTGTTTGTACTTTGTGCCCTCTAGTAAAGCCACGTGGGGTTCAGCACACGGCATGAACCGTGGCGGACAGACAGCCCATCCTGCTCGCTCTGTACCTTCCACCTGGGACCCCAGAGCCTCTGAAGGAGGGAACCACACTGGGGACTCTGCAGTGTCCCATTGCATCTGCAGTGATGAATCTCTTACAAACATCACCAAAACTACCCCTTCAAGTGCTGTTTCAGCCTTGTTTTGTCAACTCCTATTGACGTGACCTGCTTCTAAGGCGTCTGTGAAAGACCCAGGCCAGTGAGGTTGAACATGCTATGGAGAAGCTTACATATAATTTAAAAGTATAAGAAGTCCTTATGTTCATTAGCAGCTGCTTAAGGAAACAGCAGCTGTGCAAACTGGAGAAGGAGAAATGCCATACCTGCTTCTTTACACAGGTTTTCTGGAAACCTTCCCCATAAAACGCTGGAAAGGTTGAAAACACAATGCACTTAAGGAAAAGATACATGGTATGGTAATGGTTGCTTTAAAGCAAAGAAGGATATCAGGTTGCACTCACACAGCAAAGGGTCTTCTGCACATATTATGGTCATGTGGGGATTTTTGTCATTGTAAGTCTTTACTCTCTTAATTCTGGACCTCTGCAGACAATCAGTAGATGAAAGGAGTTTGGGATCTGAAGGACATTGTCCTTTTTTTGTAGGGAAGGAGTGAGTTTTTCTTCCCTGTTTCTCAGCTTGGGACTGCTAAAGGAAGTCATCACACCTTCACATCTGTTCTTTTTTTTATATAGTTGCTCTTTAATACAGCTGTAGAATCAGTCTGTAATACACACTTCTGCTTCTGTCATCCGCAATACCCTGTTCCGTTTGAAGTTTATAATTTTCTTATTTGCTAGGGTTAAAGAAAAAAATATTGCTTGTATACCTTCCGGTTATAAAACTGGAGTTATGCTGATGAAGACTGCAGGAATGGGCAAACAGCCACTGAAAGCTGAGGAAAAGGATGGTATGAAGACCTTCCTTTTAGCTTTTTGGCAGTCGGTGGGTCAGGTCCTGTATCGTGCATTACTCAGAGTTGGAGAGCAATGCCTGCTGACTGATCTGTTTGTTTTATGTAGTATGTAACACTGAGGAGCTGAGGGTTCTTCCACTGTATAAATTACTTCAGATTATTTTTTAGTTTCTCCTAACATCCTTGCAATTAAGAGAGGAGGGAACTTTTTGATCAACTGCTGGTGGAGAACGGTTAATTTAATAAGCTTGATCATTTATCAGCTAATAAATTGCAATGTGAAATGTCATTACTCTGTACAGTGTATGATGGTTACCTGTTCTGGCATTTCGTTCTTGTCCAGTATTCACAACTCGTGAGCCATATTTTCTGTTTCTAGTGTGTTTTCTGGCTCTTAGTTCAGTTTGCCAGTGTGGTAAATTTGTCCTTTCACATGCCAAGTCCTGTCCCTGTATTATGCATGAATCTTCCTTCTTTTCAAGGATCCCAGGTCTCCAAGTCCATAAATATTCCATGAACACAAAGCCCCGTTTGCCCTCTGAATTGGAAGTGGTTTAGAAAGGGGAGAGGTTACAGAAGTAAGGGGAGGGGGCAAACGAACAATGATTCAGTTAATTCTTTAAAAAAATAATCAAAAAAATCTTCATGACATTCTGCTTCCTTTCCTATCTACTTACAGCATGTTTGGGCTTGTTTGGGCTGTTTTTTACACTGGAGTGGGGCAAGAAATGATTTCATTATTTAGTTCCTGACATTTCTAATGTCCTTGAAACAATTTTAGTGTCAAATATCAGAGAATGGGAGGAGGAGGGATAACAATGGTTTGAAGTCAACACATTGTTAATAGGATGTTATTTGTGTAATTATCCAGTGAAGATGTAATGATATAGTACAGAATGTGGCATCAGTAGTAAGGGCTGAGATATTTATGGTTTTCTTCTCCATGTAACAATTGTAGTTTTAATCGTTCATTTTTATGCATCCATATGATGTTTCTTTGTCTTCATGTGGTGCAGTTGTTTTTATGCAGCTTTTGTATCTCATAACTTTCCTTCCTATTGCCAGAGCAGCACCTGCTGGCAAGAATTGATAGAGTTGTCATCGGAAATTATTTGCTAATCTCCTTCATTTTCTGTTTTTTTGGGGTTATTTCCATAACTGTTTCTCTCCTTCGGTTTGAAGAGTTGTGCTAATTGTCAAGGGAGAGAAATCCCCATCAGTACCTTAATAAAACATCCAATTTTCCCGCAGGAAGCACGAAACAGGGTGCAGGGTTAACAGTGCTTCTGTCTCCTCTTCTCCTGATCCATTCACTTCTGCTCCTGGACACGCTATTTCAGCTCCTGTCCCGGTTCTCATGCCGCAGTAGAGTCTCTTGGAGCTCTGTCCCCGTTTCTTAGTACGTGCGAGCCAAGTTTCCGACTGAGCCCACGATCTGCTGTTGGATCTGTTGGGTAGATGCTGGAAGAACAGCGAGGGAGGCACTGCAGTGGAAGGCAATGGCCGAGTCTGGCAGGCAGTTTTGGCCCTTGTGAGACACAGTCAGCATTGTGTACCCAGGCAAGTTCTACTGTGAATCCCTTCATCCAGGGTAAGAGGGAACACGGCGGGGAGGGCTGCGCTTCCCCTGCAATTACCCCGCTGCCTTTGACCCAAAACACTGAAGTACCCTTGCGCTTTTTCAGTCACATTGTGGGTTTCTGAGGAAATCGGGTTTAACTCTCCAAGTCCCAAGGAAATCTGCAGAGTGAAATGTGTGGTGTCAGTGGGCATCCGGCTGGGATTTACCTGAGGCACAGAGCGGGCGTTTTGGGGCAGCTGGGTTTGGCCTGTCTGAGGACGCTTGCAGAGCTGGTAAAAGAGAGCCCTGGAAAGTGCTGCAGCCTTTCCAGGCTTATTGCAGAGTTATTTGAATTTCCTGGTGTCTGCACATGGCAAAGGGAGAAACCGTGTCTGAGAGGCGTTTCCGTGAGGCAACGAGGTTTGTTTTTAGCAAGTGTGATTTCACAGTGCTGCAGAAAGGGAGAAGGAGGGAAGAGAGCTCTGTTAGAGACTGGGAACCCTCGGTCAGCCCTGGGCCAGGGAGAAGAACCTTAACGAGAGAAAAACATTCCCTCCTGTTGCCCAGGAGTGCGGCAGTGCTTCCCTCCCTCAGGCACGCCAGCACTCACCCAGCGGGCTCCAAACAGGTGTTTTAAGATCTTTATTGTAAGGCAGGGATTGCTAAGGTGCATTTTTGAGGAGGTTGTTCCTTAGGTCGGTGGGCATTGCGTATCACAGCAGGGTACGGTGAGTGTGTATAAATGGTGAGCGGTGGCCCAAGCCCTGCAGACTTCCCAAACCACACAGAGACAAAGGGATGTGGCTGGTACAAGTGCTGTGGAAGAAGCTGGTGGCAGTCAAAGCCACACTTAGATGTGCGTTGTCTCCACTTGCCCACGCTGTCTGTTTTGATCAAGGGAAGACAAGGTAATGTTGTAAACGGTGATGGCAACAAATGATAGGTAGACATGTGAAAACTAAACACTGACGAGCGTAAGTGCTGCTCATCTTCATTGTGGTGGCTTTTGTACAAGTACGGAAAATACGACTTTGGTCTGACAGAGAATCTTCACACTTGGAGACTCAGGCTTTTCACCTTGCAGTCGGCTGCTGCTCATCCCTGAGCTTCAGCTGTAGGTAACCGCTTCCTGTTTTCTTCCTTACCCTGAAACCTCAGACCTGAACAGTAAACTTTGCATGTCTCTGCAGTTCGCACATCTCAGCACAGCCCTCTGCTGTGGAAATGCATTTGCCATTTCACAACCGAGTTTGGGGAACGGTGTGTTGAGCTATTTCAATATCTGAACTAAAAGGAGACAGAGTGAACAGAACTTATTATGCTGTTTCATACAGAAAGTAAAAAAAAACAACCAACCAACCAAAGCAGTTCACTAAGAAAGTAACAAACTTTCCCTTATATGCACTTAACACATTTCTGTTGCTTTGTTTGCATATGAGATGACTTAATTATGCAGTATAGCCTGGGAACTTCACTGCAGTGTTTCTGCTTACTGTGTTTTGTCACCCTGTGTTCCTCTTCCCAAACGAAGTAGGAGGGGCCAGACTGGATTTTCATAGAGCAGTTCTCATCACTGTCCAACTTCTAATTATTCTATTACCTCTGCTCCTGAAATACAGAGGGTTTTCAGGGTGAGTGCTCGGGGCTGGAAGGAGGAGGGGAAAGAGTATTCCTAGCTGGAAATGGGGGGATAAACCTTTTCCTTCCCTGCTTTGCCTGACACTGCCCTGACCTCTGATAAACTCGAGGGGAATTCAGGACTGGTCTGGAACTTAGTCACGTTTGAAAGCTCAGTGTTTTGAGCTGAGAATAATTTACTGAGCCACTTTCTGCTTGCTGATGAACGACTATGATGGTGAAATTTAAAGGGGAAAAAGGAGTTGTAGAGAAGATTAATGGGAGAGGAGGGGAGAATTTTAAAACAGTTCTGGCAGCCCCATTTACTTGGGAAATCCTGTGTCCAGCAGCTATGTACACAGCTCAGTCCTGATGTAGTTCTTGTAAAGAGAATATAACAACCTGGACTGAGTAACTAAACTGTTAATTAAGTTGTCATAGAGGGAATGTGAGCAAAAGCCCTGGCATTACATGAGTGGTTTTAGTATAATCCTCAGTTGTTCTTTGAGCAGTTGCCCAAATAGATTTCAATTTATGGGAACACTTGAGCATGCCTCTGAGATTTCATTTATTTATTTGTATAAATACCAGTTTCCCAGCCTGCTGGGCAACGAGAGGAGAGAGACGAGCAGCAGCACAGCGCTCACACCTGGGCAGCTGCAGGAGAGTTATTTGAATTTCCTGGTGTCTGCACAACAGCGAGGACAAAACAAAGATGTGTTTTGAGATCCCAGTCTCTGGCCATTCCAGGACAGGCAGCTGCTCCTCATGCCAGAGCATCACCATGGTCTGCTTTGGGGAGAGGTGGGCAGAAGCTCAGCACAGCGTTGATTCTCCAGAGCACTGTGGAACTCCAAGATGGGCTTGAACGTTGCATGGCTGGAGCAATCCCTCAGCGTTCACCTCTTGTTTCCCACTTTGGCAAAGGGTTTTTTACTTAGATCCTGGAAGGGTGCAGCTCCACCAGCAACAGCATATTCTTCTGGCTTTGGGAAAAGAGAAGTGGGAAGTGTTGGCAAGGTTTTCACAGTGTCTTAAAACGTTTGATATGTGGCTCTTTGATAGGAGAAGAGGGCAAAGAAAAGGGCAAGTCCAAAGACAATACAACTTAAAGGAGACCCAGAGAGGTTATATTCTTGTTTGGAAGGAGTGGGTTACTTTACAGTGCCCTGTGAATGAGGTAAAAACACTTTCAAGTAGAAGTTTGAACAAAAAAACCCAAGCCCACATGAACTGAAAGGCTTTTTGTTGACATATTTGCTTTTAAATGCCGTATATCACAATCTTCTCATTAATTTCTTTATTTAAGGTTTTACTGTGTGTTTATTCCAAAACAAGCACTTGATTTTTGTGCCTAGTATTGAGATTTGTGAGTTTTTAGGCATTGACCAGAAAAAGGTCATTGGGTTTCATCAGCCGCTGTGTTTCCCCATCTCACTTTTTAGGTGAGACCAAACACAGAAACTTTGAAGACAAGAGAATTTTTCAGGCAGACATAAATGAACAGAAACTGGAATTCATAGCTTTACCTATAGTATTTTCTCTGCGAGTCCAAGGTAGTGCTGCAGGTATTGCTGAAGTACACAGCAAATCTGTCAGCTAGTGGTTGCATTTTCATGTGGTTTTACAGAGAAGTGACTGGAGCCAAGCTAGGTAAATGCAGGTTAACAAGCCCTTTCCGTGCCCTGCTGGATTCTTCCTGGTTGAGCTCTGCTCAGACGCTGCCAGTTGTGCCAAAAGGTGGTGATTCTGCAGCAGCCAAGGAGCAGGATGGGACCTGCCAAATACTTGTGTGCTTGCAGCTGATGCCAGAACTAAAAACCACCAGTGGCTCTGGCTGCCTTATTGAAAATGTTACTTTGGTTTTTTCTTTCCTTTTTGTCCTGCTTTCTAACAACATTGCAGAGTTACAGTGGCAGCCTCTAGCTGTCCAAATATCTACAGGCTTCTTTTGGATTGTGACTTATAGCAGGAGAAAAAAACCCAAACAAACAGAAAAACAACTGTGCAGAAACGCCATACTTTCCCTCTTTCAGGAAAGACAAGCCAGGAAGAAGATTTTACCATCTTAATGTGTGTAGTTCTTAAGCTGTGAGTGGGAGGAACCTGGCTACATTGATCTCCTCTTTGTTGGCCCTCTTTCTGTTCCTGGTTTGGGTACGTCCTTTCCCCTTGGATTCCTGTCATCGAGTTTCTGTACGGTGTCCTTGCCTCCAGCCAGCACTGTGGCTCCCAACCCAAGGCAGGCGCAGTCATAAATCACGTCCACTGCCCTGCGCTGGGAAGAAGGATGCTTTCAGCCAGCCCGGGGCTTGTAATGCAGATGAACAGTCTCAGCCTCTCCGGGGAATGCTGGGGAGAACAGGGGAGGGAGGGAGGCAGAGCTGTGTCTCCATTCAGCAGCCGTGAGCTGTTTGTAACTCGCCTTTGTTGAGTCCCAGTCAGGTCTCCCTTAGGTCACACATTAGCACTTGTTTTGAGTAAGGCAGAAGAACCCTTGAGAGGCTGCATTGCCAAAGAGGGCTGGGGGAGAGCAGGGAATGCACTGGGGGCTTGGGAAAGCAAAGGGAGGGAGAGCTAAAGCTCCTTGAGTGCAATAAGTGAAGGTCAGAGGTCTCCTGTGACCTTGCACTGCCTTTGTGACCTTTTTAAGGCCGTTCACTGTGATGATGTCCCTGCCTGAGGGATCGCTGGCATCTGCAGGCATTCCAGCAGCAGTTAAACACCTGTGTGTTTGCTGCTGACATTTCATTAGGATGAGTAATGAGCCTGGATATTAAATGTCTACCTTTCTGGCTGGTCAGGAGAGGAAACAGGGGAGGGAAGCTACAGCATGTCTAGGAGCTTGTGCAATCCTCATAGGAGCAGCCAAGCACTCTCCCCTCAGCCCTCCAACCATGCCCTTCTCCTCCTGCACTGTGGCCAGGAGCTGGAAATTGTTTTCCCATTTCTAGAGCCATGGCAGAGCTCCCTTATGTCCTCTCCTTTTATCCTTCTAGAAGGATAAAAAAAAACTCAATCAAGATTCCCTGGGAAAAATGCCCACATCTGGGAAATGTTTATTCTGTAGCCTCCAGTTGCAGATAATTCTCCTCCATCCCGGGATCCAAAGCTCTGTGTTAAGACCTTTGTGTTGCCTTGTGTTCCATAGTGGCCTAAGCAGAGGGTGCACAGGGATGCCTGCAACAGCCTGGGCTACCAAAAGTGTTCCTGTCCTCTGACAGCAGGCCAGGGCTGCTCTCCACCAGCAACCTGAAAGAGGAAGCAAGGTCAAAACATGGCAGCTTCAATTAAATTTAGCAAGTGGAGGGGATGAAATACGTCCCTGGTCATTTCAGTTGTCAAAGAATTGTATGTGTTTTGAAGTTTCTTATGCCACTGGTATACCTACACCACACATACTTTTTCAAACCTAGTAAATGTCAGGCTTAAACAAACAAACAAAATCCCAGGAGTGGGTTAATGAAAATTTATTCTTTGCAGAAAGGTGTCTCTGCCTAGAGCCCGATCTTGCGGCAAACTGCGCCTCCAAATCTCATTCCTTGAATGCTTGTGCAGGGGAGAGTGCTCAGACTCATCCTAACAGAACCTGAAAGGGCTGGATACCTGAGAAGGAAACAGGTGTTGTGTGCACCTCCAACGCCTGAAACCAAGGCAGGATCTTTCTCTTGGAGTGCTTTTTACAACAGAGACAGCAAGCTGTCATTTTGCTGTTGCTTTGAGCTCCGCTGAAATGAGATCTGCTGACTTGCATTGATGTTCAGAAAAATCAATGTCTCTTTGTTTATGCAGTAACATAAAGATGTGCTGCTCTGGACAGGTTTCTGTACTGAGCAGCTGGACTTGGGATGGTTTACATGTGCTGGTGTAGGTGCCTTCCTAAATTTTAGGAGGTGCTAAAAGTGTAGTCCAACAGGCGAAGATGGCCTTCCACAACCACTCCTATCTTGTGATGAAAGCTTGCTGAAATAAGTGGGCTGAGGTATAGGTGTGGACCTTTAAAATCCTATTTCTCACTGTTGGCTGAAGGATGAGAGGTGTCCCTCAAGTTTGTACTGATTTTAACTGTAGGCATGTTATCCTTCTTTCTATCAGCATGAAGTGTTCAAAATGAGTTTACGATGGTACAGAGAACAGTTAGCTGGGGTTTTCTTCCAGCCCTATGGAAATTATTTTAAAATTGTTTTATTCCTTTTGTTGCTGATGCACAGGACAATGCTTTCATGAGCAGCATTTTCATTTCTGACAGTAGCTGTCCTATATATCACTTTGGCATAAAAGTATTGTTTGAAAACTGCCTGTATCTTACATAACTGTGCTCCTGCCACCCGGGTGGGAGTGTATGCACAGAAAGTCTGAGGGCTGCTTAGACTCCTTTATATACCCATGAAAGAAACGGGGTTTTTTCTTGGTCCCAAGTGTCCATGTGTTGTTTTGGTTATGTGTCTGTTTTCTTGCCTTCATGCTACTGCAGGCATTGGTGTCCTTGTGGATTATTCATGGAGAGCTGTGTGTGTGCTTCCCATTTCATCACAGCAGTGCCTTACCCTAGGAGGGCCCTGGTGTGGTTTAACCCCAGCTGGCAGCTAAGCCAGCTCCCCTCTTATGGGGAAGAGAATCAGAAGACTAAAAGGGAGAAACTCACGGGTTGAGATGAAGGCAGTTCAATAGGTGAAGCAAAAGCCATATGCACAAGCAAAGCAAAGAAGTAATACATTTGCCACTTATCAGCAGGCAGGTATTCAGCTATCTCCAGAGAAGCAGGGCTCCATCACACATGATGGTGACTTGGGAAGACAAACACCATCACACTGAAAAACGCTGAATTTCTGCTCCTTCCCCATGCTTTTTGTTGCTGAGCATGATGGCGTATGGTGTGGAATAGCCCTCGGGTCAGCTGTCCTGGCTGTGTCCTCTCCTAACTCCTTGTGCACCCCCAGCCTTCTCGCTGGTGGTGTGAGGAACAGAAAAAGCCCTGACTCTGTAAGCGCTGCTCAGCAATAACAAAAACATCCATGTATTATCAATACTGTTTCCAGCACGAATCCAAAACCTAGTCTCATACAAGCAACTATGGAAAAATCCACTCTATTCCAGTCAAAACCAGCACAGACCCTTAGTGTTTTCACCTTTGCTTGAACTCTGCTGTGCCTTCTCGCTTTTCTCCTCTCTTTGCAGAGCTGATATTCACACCTAATTGGTTCAGGGCTATGCTCAATCTGAACACAAAACTTCCTTGAGGCTGCAGTTCAGTCATTTTTACAGACAGCCCCTATGGGCCATTAGATACTGGCTTTGACTGAGCTGTCCTCCCTGCTTCCTGCAGTGTGTTGTGAACGTCACTTGTCCCCAAAGCTTCCAGTTTCTCCTGGTTCAGCCAGCAGTGATGTCTCCTGTGCTGCCTGCAGGTCAAGTGACTCCCACTAGGAATTTGGTTTTTAACTCCTCTCCTGACATCAGAAGTGTCTCCAGTGATACAGCCGTGCTCCTAACAGTGCATGAGATTTTAGAGCAGTGAGCTGCTTTGGCATACTGTGTCTTGGGATGGTGTAATTAGCCACTAGACCCTTCTCTGCTGCATGATGAAGTGAACAGGATAATCACGTCCCATAGATTGATTTTATTTATTTTTTTAATCAGGAAAGCGTGTGCTGGACAAAGGCTTCTCATACATCAGGGCTGGAGCAGTTTATTGAGGGAAACGATGGAAAGAGGAGGGCACAGAATGTTTCTATTTGCTTTTTGAATGCAAGTGAGAAAACTCATGGTTCTCACTGATAAGATGTCAGAGAATTTCTGACTATTTGGTATTTCTTTAATTCCTAAGTACTAATGAGAGTGTGACCTAGGTGGGCCTCAGGAAGTTGTATATACTGACAATGTTAAGTCTCCTCCCCCTCTCTCTGTAAGTTTTAGACCTGTGTCATGACATGGAAGTTTACACCTTCTGTGGAGTTTCGTACCCACTGATCTCTAAACCTTTTATGCTACTTTATCTCTGATTTTCTGTGTCTGAATACAGATTTCATCACTTAAAGGCTTTGTACAGTGAAGACTGAGCCCAGGGGATGAAAACTCAATCAGACTTTTTCAAAGTCTTTAGAAATATTTTTGTAACAGCAGAGAAAATGCTCTTCAGGACCTGACATCCCTTTGTTAAATAAGACTTCTCTTTCTTTTGGAGTTGTCAAACAGAAAAAAAAAAAAGAAAAGGTCTATTTGGTCTATTTTAATGCCGTTCATAGGATTGGGAGAGAAACCAAGCTGGGCTTCAAGATGCCTTGCCAACCACAAGGCAAGTGAGAGCCATGAGTAACGTACTCAGCACTCATTTCTTTGTCCTAGCAGTTGTGCTGGGCTGTTACGCATGTGTACTCTGTGTGTAAGGAACTTGTAAGCCATTAGTACCTTAGAGAAGGGAAGATCAAGTGGAGTCAGATCATCTTTTCTTAATCTGGTTGGTTGGTTTTTTTTGTCCCCCACTGGGCTTTGTTTCTGTTGTTCATTGTCAAGAATGGCACAGAGGACTTGGAGAGAAGGGCATTTGGCCAGCACTGGCCGTGCTGGCCTTTTGAACTGGCAATGACAGGTAGTGTGGTGTGAGCAGACAGCCCAGCGAGGGCTTCGCTGAGAGCTCAGCTTTACTCATTTCAATCATCAGCAGCAGCATTTGGAAGCTGGAGAAGAGCATATAAGACACTGCTTACTTGCCCTTGAGGTAAAATTATGATTTTGTGGACAATGACAAATTCTCTGAAACAAGGCAGCACTTTGGCTACTGAAGTACTTGTTCGCCCGAGCTGTGCTGGAGCAAGTCCGCTGCTCTGGTCAGAGAGATTCTGAGAAGAAATATTGAGGGAAATCTGCAAAATCACTGTAATTTGGTGGAACAAAGTGGCACAGAGTGTTTTTCTGAGTATCATAGAAGCTTACGGTAACAGACCGTTCCTGCTGTCAGATGCCTGCAATGACAGATCAGAGGAAAACAGGCACAGGAGGTGAAATGGTGCTGCTGGAGCTGTACAACAGGACAGGGGTCTGGGAACCTTGTGCTTTTCATGATCCAGCACGTGCTCAACTGCATTTGCCTCTCTGGTTCCACTTCCTTTTCAGTCAAAGCAAACCTTTAGGTCCCTCTCTCATAACAAAACTATTTCCTTAATACCAACATGTACCTGAAAGGAAGAAAAACACTTGCAAGAAAAGCTGGTAAAATAGTGCTCAGTATTTTTTGTGTATGTAAAGTAAACATCTCTGGAAAATGGAGTAACACTTTGAGAACTGTGCTCTGTCCTGCTGCTCGAGAACAGGCTGCACTGGATGCAGGTGGGATCTGGAAGAGTGAAGGATGTTGATCTCATTCTACTGTCACTGAAGACAGAGCTACTGATTTCAGTAACAGCAGGTTTATGTCCGTGCTAGTTTTGGTTCAGGAAAACAAATTAAATTCCAGTGCTCCAAAACTGACTGTTGGTTTCAGAGACCAAATGGAATGGCTGATGTGTCACAGAGCTGTGATGAATCCTTAGATTTTCTTCTCAGTTCTGAAAAATACTGTCCAGTGTTGAGTAAAACAAATACTTCAGTATAAAGGTACCACTTTTATTGCCAGAAAAGGTAACTTTTTTTGAGACACCTGATCGCTGGTTTTGAGTTCACTAAATATGGGAACTGCCAAAGTGGAATACTGAATGCTTTTTAAATGTCTGTTGGGGGAAAATCTGTAATTCCATCAATGTCCAGTATAAAATCAGCCCAGTTCATACAGAAACAGAAAATTGAAAATCTTCAGTGGCAATTCAGAGGAATCAGTGTAGTTTCATTCCACACAAACCTTTATATGAGTAATCTGAAAAAAAAAAAAAAGCCCATAGCATTTACTATATGGTATTATTTCAGTGAAATGTTAGCTTATTCTAGAGGCGGTGAAAGTCATCAAGGCTTTTGAAATACGTGTTTTGAGTGGAACTGGTTTTCGTCTTCTCTTCAGCTTGCACAAGGGTTGTTGGGATAAGGTCTCAGCAGGTCCCTCTGCCAGCTGGCTTTGCTCCGTGTTCTGCATCTGCATCCAGTGCTGTGGAAGGTCTTGCCCAGATCATATCCTCTTCTGCTCTATTCATCCCTTCCCAGAGAGGGCCCACTTAGCATAAATGCCAAGTGATGATATCATTTGGGTCTGAGCTACAAAATTATTTGAGTAGTATTCCTCTGTCACCCCGTGCCCAAGGCTTTGAACTAAAGCCCTGCTTAAATGCTGAAACAAGGAATTCTGCTGTTTTGCCACAGCCAACCAAGGCTCAGGTATGCAGAAAACATTGCCTTTTTTCTTGTTTTCCCATAGGAAATTCCTTTTAGTGGAGAATGCTAACTGGGCTTTGTTTCCTTATAGTGTAGTTGGCTGACATCTGATCTGTGTGTGAGGACTTTTTCTTCAGACTGTGGGAATTAGAATTTTAAAAAGGCAAGAAGAGAGGGATTTAAATGGAGTTATCATATTGTGTTAGTTTTGTGCTACGCTGTAATTATTAAAGTGTGAATCTCATCTGGGGAGAAGTTCACATTGTAGATATTTAATTTTGTCATCTCTTCACCTTACCAATAGCTTTGTCTCCTTTTTGCTCCCTCGCTGCTCCTGCCTCATCTGTGAACCTTGGAGAGCTTGCATGATTTCCCTGGCAATGCCACACACCTCTAGTTTTAATCCCTATTTCTGTTTGGCTCTGGGTTCATATCTGGGTGCCTCTAATACACTGCAGAAGGTGGCCAGCAGCAATCTTTCTTCTTTATACCTCTGCAGCTCTAATCCTGCAGAAGTCCTTGCTTGTAAAGATAAAGGTACGTTTATCCTCCCTAATGAGGCAGCAGGTCTGGAGCTGTGAATCGGTGCTGAGTTATGTCAGCAGAACTGTGCAGTGACTAAAATGTTATTGCTAATAAAGACCAAGTGGTACTGAAGGGGCATCTGCACTTTACCTAGCCTAGGCCGCCCTGAAGAGTTGCTCGGGTTCATTTGTAAATTATGTTGAAATTAAGAAAAAAGCAAAGAGAATATTAGTTTAGCCAGCACAGAGTGACACAGAAAGACGTGAGGCGAGGAAGCCCTCCAAACCACAGAGGAGAGAGTCAGAATTTGCTTAGCTGCTTTTGAACCTCTGGCCCCAGAGGACACAGTCCCCGCTGTGCAAAAAGGCAGGTTAGGAAGGCAGTGCCCTGCCCAGGGCTGTGGGATGGAGGCTGAGGTTGCTCTGCTGTACCTGCCATTCGGGCACGGTGAGCTCAGCCTGATCCTTGCTCCCGTCTTGTGGCTGTGCTCACATGAAAGAAGCTTCTTACTTCGGGTTCTGAATTACCTCTGCTTCCAAATTTGAGTATTAATGATTAAGCTAGAAGTGCAATTATTTAATTTAGTTTGGGTTGGTTGGGTTTTTTTACCTTTTTCTGATTAATCTCCTGGAGTAAGAGGAGCTGTTCTTCTTTCCTCTTACTTTTTTTCTTCCTTGGCACCTTGTGTCCTTAGGAGAAGCTTCTCTGATTTCTAGCCATAGAAAGCCTGCCTGGAGAACAGCCAGGGTGCAACCTTTGCTAGGATACAGCTATTCTGGGTCAGATTAAAAGCCCGTCTTAATACGTGTCTAGTTCTGGTCAGAAAGAGATCTCTACAGATAAGTGAAACAAGTCAAGGGTGTATGCTGCTTCCCCTGAGGAAACCTTCCTGGTCCGCAGCTATTTTAGCTCAAGAGGTTTCCTGAATTAGATTCAGCTCCTGCCATATTTTGTAACTCTCCGTGGATTTTTCTTTGAGTTTGCCCAGTGTGCCACCAGTGTGGCTGTCCTTTGGCAGAGCCTTCTGTAGGTGGCTGTGTTTCTATATTGCCCACAGTACAAAGGATTTACTTAGCATTGCTTGTTTTGGATCTGGCTCACAATCCCTTCATCTGCTGCCTCTATTCTGAAAGTGGACAAGTTGGAGAGCAGATGATCCTCCTCCGTCCACAGAAGGGCTGGATGAACATGGTGAGAGTTGGTGGCCATTTTTTAAACAAGGATGATTTAGTTTGAGCTAAAGAGAATTTACAAGGAAGTTTTGTTTAAAAGCAATGGCAAAAATCATAGTAAGTTTTGGCAGGAATCAGAAGATGAAAATGAAAGGCTCTGGAAAAGAAGACATTGGGGAGTAATGGTATGATCATCTGGTTGTTGGAAATGTCCATCCCTGATTTAGGGAAAGAAAGCATGAAGGTAGATTCAGTTGAAGTGAACGTTTGTGTAGTTGAAGTTAATAAAACACATCCTTTTTACCTGTTTAGGTAGTTTGCAACAGAAATACAGGTTATTGTGAGTTGCTGCAACTAGTGGAAGTGAGTGCTGGGCTGCTCCCCTACAAAATCTTTGTTAAGAACTAAGACTTCTGTCATGCAACGGGAGGAAAGAATAAAGTTATGTTACATTAAATAAATATCATTGTAACAGGAGCCTCAATAAGAAGAAAACCCCACAGTGCAAAACAAAGATTTTTGATGATTACTTGTATTCCTGCCTTTTTTCCTTTCCTCCTAAAGCATTTTTTTCCCCTGATGATTATCTGCTCTTGCAATTTGCTCCAGGCTTAGCACAGCTAAGAATTAATGGGCTCGATAGGAATCAAGTTCCTAAAATGGCTTAAGCAAAGTCAATGAGATCTGAAGGCAAGGTCTGGCCTATGTGTGCCCAAGCCACCCGTGCTGAGGCTGTGCACAAAGAGCTGTAGGGGGGCAGCCTCGGAGAGTCTTGCAGGTGGAGTTGTGCTCCATCCATAGTGCACTAAAGGTTTGGTTTGAATTCTCTGCTTTTTGTATAAACTCATCTGCATGCATCATGCTGCTACTAAACCAACACACGGCAAAAAGGCAGCACTGGAGTAGAATTAATTAGGTAAACTTTGCTCACTCAGATAAAGATTGGGTCTGATTTGTTTTGGGTGCTCTTTGCTCCTATCATCAAGCTAACTAATTGCAACTAATTTGTTCCCTCTTCTTTTTTTTTCCTTTTTTTCATGTTTCCCTGGTGTCTTCTGACCTGCACCTGTTTCCCCATGTGATGCCACGTAGGTGAGTGTACGTGCTCTAAAGGAGCTTTGTTTTATTTTGGGATTTATCTCCCTTTCTGTACATCACACAGCATTTTTTACTGTCTCTACTGCAGTTAGGAAGCACTTTTTGCCATCTGTCACGTTATTGTTCCATGGGCTGAGCTGTGAGGCTGCACCCTCTGGGTCCCTTCAGCTCTAGGTTTGGGAAGGAAGGTGACTCACAGGCTCTTTGTGACACTGCATCCAGTGAGGGGGAGCTCCCTGCTGGGGCCAGACAGATAAAACATTCAGAGTAATATGGAAGTGATACCACAGGGCTGGCACACCTACAGCTCAGGAGAGAAGCTTATGATGTTGCTTAAGTGACTGCTGAGTGAAATACACCTTCTTGTACCTAGAATTCCAGTTTTGTCATTTGTTTTCCCCTCTTTTTTGTGCGTACAAACCAAAGATGCCGTTGTTTAGTATGGGACCTTCACACGTATTCAGAGTATACAGCACTTGCAAGTTCAATTGAAACTGGAGATTTTTTTTTAATTCTCCAAAAACTTAACTCTAAAAAATAAGTACTGATTCATCAAGCATTCTCATCCTTTTGGAAAGTGTATTCATATACTTTTGAAGAGAGAAATCCATGTCACCATAAATGCAGACAGAAATCATTAACCTACTGAGCAGTAGGGCTACGATCGTCTGATAATGACTCTAAAACATTATTATACATAGCCATTACATTTTTAATTCAAAATGAGGTGTGTTTTATGTTTTAAATGCACCTAGACATAGAGAATATGCTGGCATCTATTGAGAGTGTTAGTACAGCCATGTGACTGAGACAAGCGAAGCACTTGCCATGGTTGGGGAACTGACTTAGGTACTTGAAAGCTCCTGGCAAGAGCAGCTTTAATTGTGATCACTGTGTGAGCTTTTAATGGAATTTTTTTGTAAGAAAAATACAGAACGGAGAGACACTAACATTCCAGAACATTTTACTCTTGCATGATGTAATAGAGGAGTTACTGCTTTCACTGAACCACAGTGGATTTCCACTGATACAAATGAGGCATAATTTGAATTGCAGAATAAGGATGCATAAACTGACTTTGCTTCATGAGTATTTATGTGTGAGAAATATTGCTTTACTTGCAGCTATACAAAGCCCCCATGCACGTGTGGGATCCCATGTGCTGAAGTATAGAGGGCAAGTCTACCTGTTAGATTTCTTATGCAGGAAACAGACCCTTTGTGGATTTAACATTGCGATCTTTGTGGACAGCAGAGCTAGCCAGTTTTCCTGCTAAATTCTGTGAGGCTGCAGGGTGGGGAAAGAAGAACTGAAAAGGAAAATACTCCCGAGGGGCCAGGCTCCTCACTGTAAACATTGTGAGCAAACCAGGACAGACCAGCTTAGAATTCCTGTTGCAGGAGTCCCAGCCCATCAGCAGAGTGGCTGCTCGCAGAAACAGATGGCCAGGCTGCCCCAGAGCTGGCAAGGTGATTACTGTGCCAGCTGACATGTCCCTGTGTGTCTGTGCCCACGTGGGCACAAGGCTGAGGCAGGACCGGAGCAGAGGGAAGCTCTGCTCCAGAGCCCATGGCCTCTGGCAAGGGACAAATGGGATACTCTGCCTCTCTGTACCAGTTCAACTGGGAAAGCAAATAGGAGCTGACTGCAGAGGAACAAGTGAGTCTCAGCAGCTCTCTGAGCATTGCTATGGTTCTTTTCAGAGATAGTTGTTCCAACTAAAGAGTTTTCTGCAGAAGGTGTAGCACTAACCACATCTGTCCCACTGTGCTCAGGGAAACAGCACAAGCAGAAGTGCTGGAAGTGCTTTGTCTTCACCACATTGGGTTTGCCAGCTGGGACCCAACACATACACTGATGCCTGGAAAAGTGTATCGCTACCTATGTGGATTTGCACAGTGCTGCTGCAGGGACCTTACTTGCTTCAGCAAAGCCGAGTGCTGTGTCACACACCATCGTGGCATTTTCTACCCAGGCAGTGGCAGCAGATTCTGCTCATTTGTCTCAGCTGCCCAACTCCCATGGTCCCACATTCCCCAGCTACAGCCGAGATGACACAGCTTGTTGAATTTGTGTTCCCACATTTTCTTGAAGCATTAAATGAATAATATTTCATTACTTGGACTTTCTTGAGAGCTCCATCTCATTACCTGTTGTTGTATGCTCTGTTGGAAAGCCTCTTTGGAGCATGTTTCTCAGAAGCTGCTTTGCAGGCAGGGACTGTGGGTTGGCTTCTTGTGAGCATATGGAGAGAAGGGGGATCCAGCACAGCCAGCTTCTGTCATTTGAAACACTGTTCTGTGGCAGCCCCATTGAATACCCATCGTGTATCAACACTTCTAGGAGTCATTGCCAGGGAGAAAAGAAAAAAATCTGTAGCTCCTGTGAACAGGGTAGTCAGGAAGAGCAGAAGCTACTCTAGTTTATTAAATAAAAGATATTCCTTTTAGAAGAACTACATCATCCTATTGCTGCCTGTCCCTTGTGTGGAGCATTTCTGAGGAGCTGGGTGCCAGTCTGGCAAGGCACCAGATTAAAGAGGTCATCAGTCATGCTGCCTAGTGTCAGAGCAGTTGTGCCTAAATCCATCCTGGGGCCTCCTAGCCCTGCTCAGGGACGGGAAATAAAAGAAGAAACCTTTGGCCAGGAGACAGCTTGAAGGGGGCTGTGCATCATTTGTACTGTAGCAGCTCTGAAAAGTCTTGATTATTTTAGCTCCTGTGTTGTGCTAGCTTCAAACCAGAGCATGTAATTAGTAACTGCCTCAGCTTAAACTTGTCATCTCATTCAAGAAGACGACACACAGGCCAGGGCTGGGATGAAGGAGGAGAGGTAATGTGCAGACTGTCCCCTGACAACAGCAGCAACTGCTGGCAGCTCAGTCACTGCAGCTTTTGCTGATGCTGTGAGGGGCTGGTGGTGCATGTTCTAGTACTGGGGAAACATGACCCGAGAATGAATGGGTTTAAATTTCAGCCAGGGAACTTGTGCTTATACTAGAAAAAGTGGTGAACTTAGTTACTGGAATAGGTTCCTAGAGGGGGCTGTGGGGCAATTTGCATGGAGTTTATGGACCGTTTGGGAAAATGTGCTATCAGTAAAGTTCTAGGTAGAGTTGAATCTCCTGTTAGCAGGGTGTCTTCAGGGTCTTTAAGCACGGTTCTGGTGGACTTAATCAGTAGTGACCTGAATCCATCTCTTTGTTTTGGTTTGGTTTTAATTTTTGCAGAGTAGGGGGAAATGTCAAACACTTGCTTAGCATAAAACACCTTTCCAGAGTCTCCAAGGCTCCAGCTTACCTGACAGGCTAGAAGCAGGATTATGTTATTAGCATGTTACCTCTTCTTTAAAACCTTCTCATTGAATCTCCCCACTGTTGCACAACTCCTTCTATGGATTACCGTGACACAGAGTCGATAAGTGGTGCAAAATAAACCAAGATTTCAGGACACGGATTTCACTTCATGTGCCACGTACTTAGTGTGATAGACTTAGTGTGATAGACATTTTGCCTTGCAATTAGGCAGCATGCTTATGTACTGTAATCTGCAGCAATTTTTGCTCTATTAATAACCTATTAGTAGCCTGCAGCGAATTCTCTATACATCACCGCTTCACAAATTATTGAACTTCCTCTCACAAGTTTATATGAACTAAAAGAGATTATAGCAAAAAGGGTGAGAAAGCTTGCTTTTATAGAAAAGGTGAAATCTGACCTCAAGATCACAAATAATGACTCTTGAAAAATACAGGTGCTGAATGCATTTCGTTTCAGGCCTTGGTACTTTCCATCTCCCTATGCAGTCAGGCAAAGGGCACACACTCCAGTTCAGGTCACTGGTGCCAGCAGCAGGCAGGTAAATCACAGCCCCAGGTATTGCTTGCCATTCCAGCTGCACTGCAAATGTCATGGCCTTTTGAGCCCAGGTGCAATTAAATACCTTGCCCTGGCTTTTATAAATGGTGTGCAAAAGAGAGGCAGAGATGATGATACCTCTGCTGATGATTGCGCTGTCATTGTGGGTCATTAATCTCTGCCTAGCTCTGAGCCTTCCAAATGAGCACTCTGCCATTGCTCTGCCCCTGCCACAGCTGTAGCTGCACCACTGCATCTGCAGGATCCAGGCTGGCTCTGCACACCTGGAAGCAGGGGGAAGCCAGGAAGAACACAGGGCTCCTGGCAATCATGACATAGCAGGGTCTATGAACGTGTCTGCCCACCTGGGGACGTTTAGCTGTCGGGTAATTGTCCAAAGTGGTGGATTTCTACAGAGTGACTTTCCATGATGAGCTGTTGTGTTTTTCATATGGGGCAGTCACCACTGATATTTGTACTGTGAAAGAGATTCTTCGACTGACATTCTGGGACTTGCGTGTTCAGACTGGTGTCTGATCTAGGTACACAGGAAAATCTTTACTTGAAGCTGTCGGGTTACATCCACTCTGCCTGAGCTGCTACAGGCAGCAGTTTGGTTCTATCAGCTGGTGGTCATCTGGGACTCTGCTGCTGACAGGTTCTGTGGAGTGGGTTATTCTGTGATTTGGAAGACAGCCAAGGGCATCTTGTGGACCTGACACAGATCCCGTCAGCTGATGGTGTTGCTTGCACTCAGTCTACAGACTGTCCATTGGGCCATTGAGATTTTTGGCAGCGACACTCCCAGGTACCTGCAGAACGTGTTACCTGACCACTGAAGGAATGCAGGCTTTTCCTCCAGTCTCCGTTTTGAGAAAGTCACAGAGGCAAATCAGTGTGGTCCCCACTTCCTCTGGGACACTTTTCAATGCCTTGGTGGCAGTGCTGACTCTCCACAATGCCTGTGCTGTGGAAGGATGCACACAGGATGGTATTCCCATGGGAAACAAGTAGGGCAGCGTTGGTGAGAGCCCGGCAGAACTGACCGTGGGTACAGAGAGTGATCAGGGAAAGAAAGGTGGTTTCTTGGAACAGATTCAACTGAAAGTTTGAGCCAATGTCTCTTTTCAGTAGTTCCTTCTGTGTTTCAGTATCACTACCTTCTATTAGTTATCCTGTATATTTCATTTTCTTGTATCTTTTTTACAGTTTTTAGAGAAAGAGCTCCATTTATTTTGAAGTGTTGAAATACCATTTGTTCAGTTTCTGTTACTTTTAGCACCAGATTTGTCCTTCCTACACTCCCACGTAATCTTTTTTTTCCTGTAGAGAGACGGCCTGAGCGTTTGAGGCAGATCCAAGTGCAAAATCAGTAAAAGCTCATTGCTGCACATGTCACAGTATGAGAGCGGAGCAAGTGAGACTCTGGTGGGCAGGATCTTGCCTCCAGCCCCTTATCAGCCAGCCACCACGCTCTGGGCTTTGCAGCCGTGGCACAAAGGGAGAACTGGTGTTCTACTGGTGCTAAGCAGCAATGGAATTAACATTGCTCTGGAACACAGATGTGTCACCAGCAAGTCACAATAGTCTCCTCTCCTTCTGAAAATCAAACAGACCAGACTTGGAAGCCTTTTCTGCAGAGATCTCACTCATTGACTGTGAGACAGGATATCTAAAGAGATTGTTCATTATTATTGTTATTAATGAATGTGTATGTTGCCTCTTGACTGTGCCTCAGTACTGAGTACTTGGGATTTGTGGGTTCTTTTCTCCTTTAGCCTCCTAGTTTCTTTCAGAAAAGTAATGTGAAAGAGAGATTTGCTTGTTTTGATGATTTTTTTTCCATTCCTCAATTCTGCAGATGTTATTTTTGAGTCATCTGTCACTCCTTAGAGATGAATTTTGAAGGTTGTGAACTTTGCAGCTTACTGGGAAATCCTCTCCTGTAGCAAACAGAGTCAGGATTTATTATCTTTCCTGCAGTTCTTTCTGGAAGGGGAAAATACATACACTTTGTGGGGAAACTGGTTCTGGGCAACAAAAATGGGAAGCTTAAAAAATTAAAACAGACATAGAAGGCACTGTAGCATCAAGGCTGTATTTTAGATGAAACAGTTTGTCTTTTATGTCATTTCTAATTCCCAAAATGCAAATGGGATTTTTACATATTCAACGAGGCTTTTGCATTTGGAATCTGGGTTTTGATGTTTGGGACATTCTTCCCAAGAAATAGGCCAGTAACAGCAGGTTCAAACACACACACTGCCCGAGGTATTCCTCATGACCAGCGTTTCAGATACTCACTGCCCCAGCTTGAGATCTGTGGGGATGACGTGGTGCCTAGAAAATGGTGCATAAAGAATGAATGTCAACTGCACAACAGAAGTTGAATGAACAGGGTAGGGGAAGGTGTTTTTATGACACCATCTGCCTCTCTGGAGGCTCCCCTGGAGCCTCAGTGTAAAACCATGGCTCAAGCTCTTTACTGTAAGTTAACAAAAGCCATTAAATAGGGTAACTAATGAGTCAAATGTGTCTTCACTTGTAAGGTTAAGACCCACAAGTCATCATTTGTAAGAAAGTAGGGGGTGGATTCATCACTGGAGAGGAAAGACATAAATTAAATGTGGTGAATCAACCACACGGGACCCCTCAATAGTTTCTGAGTAGTATTTTTTCTTAATGAAATGCACCTTAATGAAATCCTACTCTCCTAGCCTGACAAACATTGACTGTGACCTGCTGAAGGTTGTCATGTCACTGCTGCCTTTGAAATTATTCTCTGCACCCTCTGCTCTCTGCTGCTTTCTTGTCACTTTACAGGCCCTGGTTTTTGACGTAAACCAGGGAGATGTCAATGGGAAGATGGGACTGTCAGGCCTTTCAGTTTTGCTTTTTACCTTGTTGCTTTCTTACCACAAAAAGTAAGATCTGTTTAAGTGGGGGTTGTGCAGAGACCCAGTGATGCATTAAAACACGGCAGCAAAAGCAGGGGGGAAAACATCTGCGAAATATGAAATATAAATGAGGATCAGAGCCTCTGGAGGTCACACTCGAATAGGCAGTGTTGTATGAGGTGGATCCAACAAACCCTGGGTTCATCTGCTGGTCAGGACTCGGTGGAAGCATTGCTTTTTTTTGGGAGTGGCAAGTAGAAGTGGGTCAAATGCAGGCACCTGATTCATTTTAGAGCTGTTATAGAAAGGCTGAAAGAATGTGGATCTTAAACATGTCTTTTTAGCAAGACCAAAGGCCACAAACCATCCTTATCATTTTTGAGTGTGTGTTTAAACACAGAGCAACACTGCTACTGACCATTACTGAGCAGCAGCATCCTCATGGGTGAAACGCTGGGCTCTCTTGTCTAATAGCTTGGGAGTGGTTTCTCTTAGGAAGGAAGTTTAGTGTGTATTTCTGCAGCTTCCCCCAGAAGAGTTTGTCCTTCACCACTCCTCCCTTTCTGTGCACAAACTGTCACTTTTCCTGCTTTTCTGTTTGGTGGGGAAGGAGAGATCCTCCTCTTCAGACCTAAGGATGAATTGGACCAGAGACTCCTACACACAGCTCATCCCAGAACCTGCCCACCATTTGGGGAACACTCACATGTTGGTTTTAATGTCTCTAGGTCTCACAGATGTCACAAAATCTTTTTCTGCAAGTTGGTTCTTTCTGTAGGTGCCTTCAGCATCTGTTAATTGTGTGCTTGGTGGCTATTCCACCTGTTGCCTGGGCTAATTGCTGAAAGATCCAAATACATCCATCTCCTCGGCTTCCTCCACACCACTGGAGCACACTTGCTTCTGGAGGACTTGCTTGTCTCTTTGCTCTTTCTGGTCTCCAAGGCAGAGTTAGATGGAACTCGTCCTCTGCTCCGTGGCTCTGCACAAAGCTGGCAGAGGAATTGCCACATTCTTCATGCAGAGCAGTCTCCTGTGTCTGTCACACAGAGGGTGCCCTGTTGGATGACTGAACAGGCAGGGAGGGGCGCAGAGAGTGTATTGTCACCATGCTTTGCTTCGTGTTGGTGAGGCACAGAATTTAAATGGCTTGTCAAGTGTCTGCAGCATCGAGATTTTCTGCCTTTCTGTTTCTATTCCCTCTGTCATTTATTTCACTAAAGGATTATTGTTTTCAGGTAAAAGATGTTTTTAGTTCTGGCCAAGTTTTTAGGAATGAAAAGCTTTTGTCTTCTTCTTAGAAGGATTTGGAGAGGAGACAGTATCTAATAGTGTTACTGAGAGAGAAACTGAGCTCAGTAGGAACACCAGGGAAGTTGGCTGGAACTGAGAAGCAACAGGAAAAGAAAACTACAGGTGACAAACATAGTCTGAAAGATTTCTCATTCTCATGTAATTATGTGTGGAAGAAGGTCAAAAAATCTGTAACCTCAAACTAAATGTGTTTGGAAGTGAACGTGTCCCACTATGTCAGTATCCATAGTGCCCCTTATGCTATTGGCTTCCTGGTTTGCTTTGATGTTATATTAACTTTGCATATGCAAAATGAATGTATTTACCTAGGTGAGTTCCTTACTGTAAGTTAATGCTTAACACGGGTAAGATTAGTCCAACAAAGTCTGCTGAGTCCTCTAACAATAAAAGTAGAGAGCACTTACAGGTCTTTGAAATGGATGGTGAGGTTTAAAATGACTCTGCTGCCCTGCTGTGTGCTTCAGTTACTGCCTGACTTTAATTCTGGAGAGAACTGCTCAGTCTTCCCTTCCTTAAGGACTCTGCTAATCTGCTTTATGCAACAGGACTAGAAGTCTTAACTGCTGCTGTGTCTGTGTTAAAGAAAAATCTGATCGTGGAACACAATTTCATACCCTACTTGGCATCAACAGAGACATGACAGTGAGTGGGTGTGAAAGCAGAGTTACCTTTATGTACCCCCTGATGGTGGTTCTCTCAGGGCAGCACCTGGCGATGGTGGGGATGCTCACAGTGCCCAACTCAGTGTTTCTGCAGGCAGCACAGCTGTCCAAACTGGCACCGTTTGAGTGAAAACTGCTATAGTCCAGGAGAATTCCTTTGAAAACTTCTCATAAAGTTAAATGCCACTTGTTGAAAGACTTAGCACCTACTGTGAGGAAAACACACACGTCAGTACCTGAGCAGTCGCACAGTTCAGGTTTCGTACATAGCAGAATTAATATATTGAGGGCCTGTGCCTGGGAACCCAGCAAAGATGAGCAGAATTGGTTCAGAGCTTCTTGTAAAGGTGGTTCCCATGGAGCAGTTTCCCTCCTGTGCTGCTGCTGTAAGGCTTTTGTCTCTTCTTTCACCTGCAGGAGTCCTTGCAACAGCTGCAGAATGTGGATTTCCATATCCCCCCATCAGAGTCAGCTGTGTCCTGAAAAGATCCATCTCTGTATTTTTCTTCAAGGGAAGCTGATTCTTTGATTGCGTGTGCTGTCCCCCCCAGGGCTGTCTCTAGCTAGGGACATTAGTAATAAATGGGTGTCTCTAAGGGCCTTTCAAGCTGGGACCCCTCTGATCCCATTTTGATCACGGAAAGGTGAAAGGCCAGGGAATTCATCCATTTAAGGATTCTCTTAGGAAAGATAATATATTGTGTAATTAAATAACTGCCCCCCCCAGGGTTTTCAGGGTTAACAAGCAGTGTTCAAAATTAAATGCAAGTATGCTGCACTCCTACTATAACCTGCTTAAGGCAGGTGAAAGTCCTTGAGGTTATGGAGAGGGAATGGTACTGTCGTTCTGGCCTCCTTTTGTTCTAAGTGTCAGTGGAAGTCGTAGGCCCAAGCGTGGTCATAAGTGGGTATGTGTGCAAACCCCATCTTAAACCTCTGAACTTGTTCTAAGCTAATCCATTTGGGCTTAATTTACAAACAGCTGGTTGATTTAAAGGGATTTTCCTACTGGAGTAAACAAGAAGAACATTTACACAGGGAGTAAACTATCCCACTGTAAATTCTCTTTGCAATTGTTGTAGCTATTTGTTTGTATTAGATCTTAACTTCCTCAGTGCAAAGCTAATCCTTCTTGAGCCCATAGTGAAGTCATGATCCTGTGTTTGATGTCACCATCTGCTGCCATAGAAGCAACTGTAATGTTGCAAATTGAACTTTATGACTTCATAGCAAGATAAAAGCACATCTTCAGCTGCTTGCAAAAGTGGTTAGGGATATTTCCATGAAGTGTATGGAAAATATGCCAGTTTACGTTTTGTCTCAATACAGTTCTTGGAAAGTTTATGAACAGGGAGGGGGCTGGAATTATATTTTGTGTGAAAGGGGGGGAGGAAAGGGATCCAGGGCTTGTATCAAATTAGAGCTTTAAAAAAACCCCTCTGGCAAGTAATTCACCCTTGGCAGGAGCCCTGCTGTTAAAAGGTTAGTGTGGTTGCAAACAGGATTGAAATAGAAACAGCTGAAAACTCAAAGCACTGTACAGATATCACCTGTCTATAGAGAAAAGCTCTGATGGTCTCACCTGGTGGTCTGCAACAGCTGTTCATAAGGGTACTTGAAGGCATTGTCACATAAATATCCAGTCAGGGTTACAGAAACTTGAGCGAGAATATGATGTTATTTTGTTTAAATAGCTTAGGAAGTTAAGCTTTGATCACACTTTTAGGTGTCTGACCAGATTTGATAAAAATCTTCCTTTTCACAGATTAGAAAAATGTTTTTTCCCTAAATGGCGGAAGAGGGAGGAAAGGTGTGAGAGAGTTCAGTGGTGCAGGAGGACAAAACCAGTGATGCAGCTGCACCTGCACAGGGATCAGGCAAAGGGCAGTGCTACTTGGAGCCCTCTCTGCCAGCAGGAAGAGGCTGCAGAGACTGTGAGCCAAAATACAGAAGTTTTTGGTTTCCTTTTTAGGTACAGAAGAGAGAGGGGGATAGTATCATTTTTTTTTCTCTCTCTGCTGGCAGGGAAGAGAGCTGCCAAGTCCTAAATTAGGAACTTACTTATTTTTAATTGGACCTTTTCTTTCCTCCTCTCAGTCATTTTCTTGACATTTCCTAGCTATTTCCCTCTTAAAAATGGATATCCAGCTTCAGGATCTTTCAATTCTGTATCTTTGAGTGACAAAGACTAAATCATGTTACCAGTGCAATCCAGAGTAATATACTGATGTCAAACTAACTTGACACAGTGCAGTATCATGAGGAAAGTGAAAGTTGCCCAATGAAACTCCAGGAGTTCTGTACCTACAGGCACCTGTTGGAGAAGCACAGTCCTGATTCTGCTCACCCACCCTTAAACAGGAATACTATACCTACTAAATGCTACCTATGCTTGCCTCCACCTGCTTTCCCTGGTGTGGATTTGAGGATGGTGGCTCAAAACAGACTGTTTCCAGACACAGTTAAAATTAAGAAGAGTCAGTTTGAAGTGGTTACAGTGAGGATGCAGGATGTGACACCTGGAGTTTCTTTGCCTTTCTGTTGAAGGCTGAGCACCCTGGGCAAGAACCAGGTTGTGTTGTCCATCCTGTCCGGCTGCTGCAGCCTTGTTCCTGCTGATGTATTTCTAGTTAAATTACTTAGGTCATTGAGTTTCCTTCTCTGGTAAGCACGCGGCTCTGATAAGTGAGTTAAAGGATTACTTGAATCATTTTTTTCTTTATGGGAAGGCACAAATTCTGGATTCTCTTACTATGTATCTCCTCATCTCTGAGTATCTCCAAGGAACATGAAAGTAAAAAGTAACATCCAGGGACTCCCAACTGATTTAGGTTCACTTTAAACATGACACACGCTCTATATCCCTGGGGCAAGCAATTCTGTAGTGTTTTAGACTTTTGTGACATGATGATTGATTTCGTAGAGGTGAAGTTGCTTTAGTCATTAGTTTAAAAGCCTGATAAAGCTGCACAAAGATATTAAGTTGTTGCCAGTCATCAGTGTCTCTTTGTTCTGCCCCAACCTTTACCCGTCATTTGAAAGGGAAGGAGCAAGACAGGCAGGAGGCTGTCTCACTTTCAGTCTGTCAGGGTTTCATTAGATCCTGACTCTCGTGTTAGGCCCTCTGCTGAAGCCCAGGTTTGCATCAGATGATTAATGAGGAGCAGCAAGCCCAGGCTGACAGGCTTCTGCTCTGCAGCCTGAGCCTCCAGCCCAGCCAGCCGGCCCCTGCTTGAGCCCAGGACTCTGCCTGCTCCTCCCTGCCTGCCCATCAGCCTCCTGCTCCCACCTTGGCAGGTGCACGGCAGCCTGCAGCTGCAAGCTGGAAGACTTTCAGGGTATTGGTTTCCTTTTCTCCCTCTTTGTGTTCCACTCCCTCTGGTGGGATTTAATTGCTTCTTGGAAATCTCTTCAGCATATGAATGGCAGCTCTGAATCCTCCTGGGAGTTGAGAGCTGCCCAATGCACACACAATTGGTTCTTGCCTTGATTGCGTGGTGTTCTCAACATTTTTTTTGAATTATGTATTTTCTCTGAATCGCAGAGGTATTTCTCTTGATTTCTAGTGCTCAGTTTCCTTTGCCATTTTTGCCATCATTGTCCTAGGGTTTGAATTTTTCATTTTGAATTCCCTTTTTATCGTTGCCATTTGCACTTGCAGACTAGGGGAAATCTTTTCAGTATACGCTTCTTGTTTGATTGTGGTTGGGAGTATTGTTCAGGTTATCACAGAAAGAACGGAAGTATGTTTAGTGGAGAGGATTTTCCAGCCAGAATAAGCTTGTATCCTTATGATATGACTAATGAAGGGATAGTGCAAGGTACAAGTGGATAATAACTTCTGGAAGGTGATCATCAGGTCACACAATTGACGACAGTAGAACTGTGCTTGATTTATCCTACATGCATTAGAAAGGAAAGATTCCTGTTTTTTCAGCCAGCCAACCAAAGCTGCTAAGAGCTTCAGACAGCTCACTGTGGCAATACTATTGTAATGGTCCTAATTTGGAGGGGATATATATTTTTTTTTTTCTCTAGGCTTATGTTTTGATTATACTTTTCCATAATGTAAGAGCATTCTTGTCATGTTGAAAGGACGTGTCATACTTAGGTTTTTTCTTAGAGAGGCCTTTCCCTCCATCAACTCCACTGAAGGGTTCTTCAGTGGGACACATATATTGTACTAAAATCCAGTTTAAACCTGTTTTGACTAAGTTCTGTTTAGTTTGTTGGGGCTTTTTATTATTTTCAATAATGATGTGTTATGTCAGACCGTGAGGGTCTGCCTAGGCCCAATATCCAACAGCAACTGGAGTGAAAGCCTGTAAAATAGCACCAGGACAAGGCAAGGACAATATCATTATCGTAGATGTGTTGCATCCTCAAAACTTCCCTGAGCCACAGATGACACCTTTGGCTATTCCTTCCATTAATGTTTCCAATTTCATTTTCTTAGCACTTACATCATTCTATGAAAGTGAGTTTCAGTCTTAACTAAATACTGCATGAAGAACCACTTCCTCACCTGCTTGTGAATTGGCCACCTGCAAGTTTCATTCGGTGCCCCCCATTCCTGTCCCAGGCACAGTGGACAGCAGGTCTCCAGGAATATGCTGTGTGTCACAACATTCCATAGCCCTTGTCCATGTGCCTACTTTGTCATCTCTGTTCCGGGATGAAAGTGTTTTCTAGTTCAGGTGCATCCTTTTTCAGATGGTAAGAAAACACAGTCTTGTTCTGTCTATACTTCCATCAGAGTTACTATTCCACGTCTGCTTTTCTGTTCTTAATTCCTGTCTTTGCCTTTTGACGGTTAGGGAGCACTGAACTGGCATTTTCATTCAGCAGCTTTGATAACTCTCAAGGCTGGGTTCTGAAATGACTGATTTATAGCCCATCAGAGTATATGTAGAATTAGGATTACATTCTGTGTAAATGACTTAACATTTTTCTACCTGAGTTTCATCTGCCCTTTTATTTCTCACATATGTAGGAATGTCTTTTTGCAACTCTTTGAAATACTCTTTCCTGTTTTGATATACTGATACTGTGAACTTGATGTCATTAGTCATCTATTTTCATATCAGCTGGGAATGTGTTGCCTGGGAGAGACCCCAGCACAGATCTGCGTGCAGTTTTCTGGGTGCCTTTGTGCTCCTAAGAAAAGCGACCGTTCTTACCCTTTATGTGTGTTTAAAGCAGTTATCCCATCTCTGCACCCACTGAAGCTTCTTTTTTGAGACAGATTTTCTTCTGAATCTGTACGTTCTGCCTAGAAAACACTGAGGTGACCAATGACATAGGTGAGGAATTCATTGAATGGTTTGTGTTGGGAGGGACTTGGAGCTCATCTCATTCCAATCCTCCTGTCCTGGGCAGGGACACCTTCCACCAGCCCAGGTTGCTCCAAGCCCCAGCCAGGCCCTGGATGCTTCCAGGGATGGGGCAGCCACAGCTTCTCTGGGCAACCTGTGCCAGGGCCTCACCACTCTCACAGTGGAGAATTTATTCCTAATATCTAATCCAAATTTACCTCTTTCACTTTCAGAATGAGTTGTAACATTTGTTTTCCAGACATGTAGGCAGAGCAAGGATTAACTTTGTTGCTCAAAGCTGTTCTAAAGAAGCTTTTCAAATAGGGAAGTCTCTGGTTTATCAAGCATGAAAACAAGTTTGAAGAGGTGAAAAATACCTGTTTCTCCTACTGATGCTTTACAGATGTGGAGCTGCTATTTACACATCACATAAATCCATTTGCCTTATAAGTAGATTGGAGAATGCCAGCTTCTTGTATCAAAATACCCTACTAAATTTGATTTAAACTCCCTAAGATGGATAATGTTCACTAAAGGTTCAGTAGAAAAGGAGATACTTAGAGCTAAAAGTGTCAAGATTTTCTCAAGCTTCTCAAGGAGTTTCTGATCTTCTTCCTTTCACCCCCAGTACCCACACTCATGCTGTCTGGTTGTGCAGAGCTCTTTATTTCTGATAGCTGATCAGGAGCTTATTGCTAAAAAATAATGCCAGTGTTCACTGTGGACTAAACTGTTTTCGAAGGCGTTTTACTTCTGATTTCAGCAATCATGACACTGATTCACAGAGTAGTTTGGATAAATAGTTATGTAGAAATAGCCTGTTTAAATTAATTTTTTTCTGAATTTGGGAGTGAGTGTCTTAGAAGTCACGTGGTGGGGATGCTCTGTTCTGATTGCACGATTTAAATTTCTAAGGGGAGGAAATTCACAACTGAGAATAATGACCATCAAGGTAATAATGGGCATTCTTGTTCTTGCACAAACACCCTTTCAGCTCTGGAGAAAAAAGCAATTTCCCTAACATTTATGGAAACAAAAAAATGGTTCAGTTGAACGTTCATGAATAAGGCATGAATATTATGAGTAACAGCTGTTGGGTGAGAACTGGCATGTAAAGCAGTGTTTTGAAGGGTTCACCGCTCTGTTCACAAGCATGAAGTTTTGGAAGAAATACAGCCATTGAAATCATAAAGCCCTGGTGTCCAACAGCAGAGATGAGAACCTGGAGAGCGTCGGAGCGTTTTGGTGTTTCCTTCCTTGATGCGTTCTTTGCAGCGACCCTGGGAGCAGGCATGGCTGCATACGTGCACGGCTGAGGTCTGCAGCACACAGACCCCTGCACAGGTTCTTTCAGTGAAGCTCTTAAATCAAGAAGGAAGCCTTGGAAAATATTGGCAGTTTCTGGCCCGTGGGCTAATTCTTAGAGAGCAGCTGCCAGCTGTTTGCAAAACAGACCAAAGGCTTGGTTGTGGTGCCGGTAAAACCACGGAGTCAAGCAATGTCTGAGCACCTCTGGATGGGATGTGACTAAGGACACAAACCTGGGAATCGTCAGTGGGATTTTCATTATTGCCTTTGGGTTTAGTTTCTCACTGTATCAAGCGAGCACGCTTTCAAAGGGGTCATAAGAGTAAGAAAGGGTGAACAAATGGCACTTAAAAGTTTCATTTAAGGGAACCTTGTACATGAAAAGCTGTGGTGAGTAATCAGTTTGATTGGTCCATTTCAAGGACCATCGACTCCCTTGAGATAGTTTCCTGGATGGCCCAAGTGAGAGCCCAGAGGATGCCCAACAGTGTCTTTGGCAGAGAGGGCAGGAGAACAAGCAGCCCCCTGGCTCTGGTGTTCTGCGCTGGGTGGAGGATTCCCAAAACTCAAACCAAACCTGCTTTTTTTGGCGGCTGTCAAGTGCATAGATCGGTATGGTACTGCGAAGTTGGGAGAAGCCGAGGACTTGCAAATTGCTTCTTTTCTGTTGAACGTGGCAAAACAGTTCACCTCTTACAGTCACCACCTTATTTTTAGAGTGCAGTAATGCGTGTAAGGGTTACTTTTCTTGCTGGAAGAGTTACCCAAAGATTGGCAAATAATTTGGGAGAGAAGGGGAGGCTGATTTCTCCCCTCCACCCCACCACTGGTGGGTGCAGTTCAAGCTTGTTACCTGCAGATGTAATCTGCTCGTTTTCCCTTGTCAGAGGCGCTCCAGTGCTGTGTTTACAGAGAGGGGATTAAGCTGGCAGCCCTCCAGCGATGCTGGGAACTGCCTCCCTGAGCCCAGTTTCGGCTGAGCTTGTCAGCACTCATTGATTTTCATGGCTGACAGCTTTTGAAATGCTTTCAGATTGTTATTTCTCACTGGGCCTGATGCGGGGGAGGTATTTTTATTATCATTATTTAGTGGTAGAAATGGTATTATCTGGATACGTACGCACGTAGAGATTAGGGGCACAGACTGGCATGAGCAGTTGGTGTCAAGCTCCATATTGGCAGGACTTGACATTGCAAAATTTAGCTAGTTCATGGTTTTTCCAGGGTGAATGAAATCAGATATATCTGTATCAGGTATAAAATTAGGTGAAAATATTATTTTGGCAAATTCTGGTCACGCCTGTGAATGTGGCATACACAAACTGACCTGTGACTGTATGGGGTAGTTCATTTCACCAGAACGTCCAAAGAGGATACCTGTCACTTCTCTGATTTAATTTTCCTTCTTTGTAGAAGCAGTACTGCTTAATTAGCCAGATCCCTTCTCTGTCCTTTTATACCGAGACAGTAAATGAATTATTATTCCTTTAATAATTGAAAGAAATGCTTCCTTAAAAAAAATCTTTTTAGTACTACCTAATTTTTGTAATAACTCCACACATGGAATTGATCCCTTTTAACTGGTCTGTGCAGTGGAGAAGAGACAGGGTTTGGGTGAGCTAAACTCTTCAATCTCAGTTGTTCCGTGGCATTTCATGTACTTTTCCCTGAACCGTAGATTGTATATGGGAAGACAAAACCTGCTCTGCTTTGTTGCTGTAGAATTGTTTAAGTGGGAAAGATCTCTAGGATCACTGAGTCCAAACATTCCCCCAGCACTGCCAAGTCCACCACTCAACCATATCGCCAGGTGCCACATCTACAGATCTTTTAAATCCCTCCAGGGATGGTGACTCCATCACTGCCCCGGGCAGGCTGTGCCAGTGCTTTGTAACCCTTTTGGGGAAGGAATTTATACTGCATTGTTGACAGCATTTGTTTATATATGTTTCAGATCTTCACTAAAATCAATTTTGTCTTTCTCATTGAGCTTTTCTAGATATCTTTTGGTTTGTAGATCCTAAGATGCCATCAGAGAGCAGTAATCATCTAGAAGACATGCCACTGACTTACCTAACATGAAATTTTTAATTTCATTGCTATGAATTTTAGTTGTGCTCACTCTGTCTCTGCAAACTGAGCGCAGTGCTTCCCATCATATTGTCCAGATGTGGTTTCTGGAAGGCTAATCCATCACAGCATAAGCCATGAGTCACAGATCCTTGTGGGCATTTCAGTGCTTGTCTGCTAGAAATGTGTTTTTGAGATATCAGGTCTTGGTGAGTTTTGTTTAGCCAGCTCTTTTCCTAAAGCTCCTTGGTTAATTTTTCACTTGGGAGGCTTTATATGTCAGTTTATTGAAAGTAGAAGTATGCTCTGTATTCCTCTCACTTCCAGATCTTCAAAGGCCAGGCAGAATGCTATTGAACCCCTAAGAGTTCTGTCACTTACCTAGGGGAACACAGGGGTTGAGCCCAGTAGCCTTTCTGTGCTGTGGAAAGATCACTTGAGAGTTTTTCTCTTCTGTATGTTCCTTTCATTGTTTACTTGGTGACAGGATCTTCTCATTCATAGTTCTGTGTTATTTTAATGGCCTTTTAGCAGGGACTTCATGAACCTCTCATTGAAAATGTATATAAAGTATATCCTCTTGTGCTTATTTCTCTTCCACACAGTTAATGTTGTTTAAAATAAAATACTGTGATATTAAGCCTAAAGAATAAGTATGAATTGCAGCTGCAAAAAAGAAGCAGATGATGATGTAAACACTTATATTTGCTCTCTATCTAAAGTCTGTCTTGTTTGTAAGACTATGACACAGATACTCTGTACTCCCCAATTTTAAGTATCACAAGAACAGGGAGCAGGAAGCCAAAGAGAGAATTTTATCTTTGGACTTCACTTAAACTCCATCATGAATACAAAAACGTCAAGGTCAGTTGGATCAACATGAAGAACAGTGCTTAAAATGCAAACCAAATAAAATTCAGTCCCTCTGCTTTGTCCTTATGTGGGTGGCTAATAAAGCACATGTATGGATTTCTTTAGGTAGGATAAAGCTGCATTTCTTACTCCTCCAAAGAATGGTTTTGGCAGCAACTACGTCTATCAAAGAACCATGTGCGTCCCCCTGCTTGCTCAAGGGTTATGGTTACCAGGCAATGTCGAGAAATAAAGCTCCTGTAGTGATCTCTACTGTCAGAGCAATTGATGTTGCAGTGGCCGTGTCAGATCTTCCGTGGGAGTGCTTCTCTTCCACGTTTGTATCTCACCCCCAGCACACCTAAGCGGGGTCCCAGTGCTCACCACAGGTCACCGTGTCCCGGGCTGTGCCAGCTCAATGATGCTCTGTGCAGCAGTTGTGTGCTTTAGCGGGTTTTGCTCTGAATCTGCTGTCTGCTTGCCTTCTGTAGGTCTTCATCTTGTAATCTCTTTTGTTATTTTCACTCACTTTACCTCCTGTAAAGAATCCTCTCTGATAAACCAAGTCACACTTCAGTGGTTGCCACAGGGCAGGTTGTGATGGCAGAGCTCAAATGTTCCTTCAGGTAAAGGGTGTCTACCCTGCAGTGGACTCAAATTCAGCTATTGCATTTAACCCTCAAAAGACTATTGCACCTGCGTGGTGAGGCACGTTGTGTAAGAATTTCTTTGTGCAGGTTGCTGGATCTCCACAGCCTTTGGCTTCAGTTAGTCACCTTACGTGAAGGATATACTTTTTGCTTTGGCTTGGCTTGAGGAAGCTGGAAGATGACACTGCTCTGGTTTTGAGGGAAAGAACACGTAGAGGAGAACGTGGTGCGTGCAGTGCCAGCGCTGTGGTCCTAAATGAGCAGCACAACCACAAATAGTCAACAGCAAGTGTTTACGTAGAGTAATTCTTGTCAGAGAAATCCTGTTGTTTCATTTCGTAATTTAAAAATTAGTGGTTGAGAGGAATGCAGTTTCAAGGCAAACATGAGATAATCGAGGAGGAGAGTGATTTATAGAGCTAGAACAGGAAAGCAAGGAAGGAAGCTTGAGAGGATGTAGCAGGAGGAAGGAAAGGAAACAGCCTGACAATGAAATCGATTAATTTCTTAATAGTTCTCCCAATGGATGCATAAAGCTCAGCTGATACAAGTAATACTTACTGCACCACAGGGACAAGAGCTTTGTAATGGCATAGACACAGACAGTATAAACTCATTTAGCCTGTTTAACATGGAACTGTTTTTTTGCACAGCTTTGAGAGTATTCGTCACAAGAAATTTCGCTGGCTAACTTTTAACTGTGAAAGCCCAGGTACTGACCAAAACGCAGGAGCTGTGTTACTCATTCTTGGTCATAGCCTGTGTGATCTGTCCTGCCAAAACAAGCACACACTTCACTTAATGGGGTGATAATTCTCACTTGTTGCATTCTGCATTACTCTGTCTATCCGATGTGCAGAGGAACATGAAAGACTCAGGTTGGTTACCCAGAGTGATAAGCACATTTTTAATCCAAGATACTGCTGCTGTTATATTTTAAAAGGCTGGGGGAGACTTTCTAGTGTGCCTTTTTCTCCTGTAAATGCAGATCTTCAGTTTCTAAGTAGGTAGATGTGCTAAAATACACTGCTTCACTGCTGTGCTTTTTTTTGCTGGTTTTTTTTTCTGTTTGTTTTCCTTTAGTAATAGAAACCTTTCAAGATCATAAGCTCTGTTATATTAGCTCCTGCTGCTTAATTTTTTCAGAATAATTAATGTCACCTATAATAGTAAGTTAATGATCAGATGCATATTTGACTTCTATATCAAAATCATGACTATATCAAACACAAAATAATGAACTTCACATCAACTTACATACTTAGGGTAAATGTCCTTTTTATGTATGAGGGAGAGGAGAAAGAACAAGATCAGAAACAGAGTATATTAAAGCAACACTTAGATTTAGTTAGAAAAACAAAATCTCATCTTTCAGGACAGTCTAAGAGCTTTTGGCTACTGTCTTGTTTTGAAAACCTGATCCAGAGGGGTTCTGTTTTGCTTTGGGGTTTTTGCTTTTGGAGGCTTTTTTTTTTTCAAAATAACCACCCATTTCCTATATTCTAAGCAGTTAAATGTTACCATTTTTCTGAGAATTAGATGGATTTGTGTTTGCCAGGAGGTTGGAGCATGCACTCAGTTACTGCTCTTCGGTCAGGGCACAATTAATAACCAAGCTGCAGACTTGGTTACTCAACTTCTAAGCTAATGTTGCAATGAATTTTTTTTCCAACCGAGAGACAGATGATGTGTCAGAGTAGTCTGCATCCACTCGAATACCTTGTTTTAGGCAACTGGAAGAGAATATATTGAAATAGGAGCCGTGATGAAAGTCTAAGGGTATAAGAGTTTCACAGACAGATGATATCTTTGGTTGCCCTGACTGATACACATGGGAAAGCAGGACAAGCTTTTGATGACTGTTATTTAATCGGCTGAAATATCAAAGCATATTCTCTTATCTGCACAGTGTGGAGATCATGTTTTCTAAGACATTCATGATGACTCGGTAGGTCTTTAAATAATTCTTTTAAAGTGTGTTTAAATCAGCCCGTGGAATTCTGCTACAGGAAGGTGAGTGTTGAGAACAGGCTGACCAAGGCTGCCTGGGAGACATCTGGAAGGTTTCTTCAGTGTGTGTTTTTCGTGCACTGCCAAAAGAACTCGTTGAAATTCGGCAGCCCTTCCTATGCCGGGCACTGCAGTGAGGTGCTCATTTCAAGTTGCTGAACGGACTCAATGAGAGCAATTTTGGGATCATGTACAGGGGAAAGAAATTGCTCGCTCCAGAAAGAGCTCTCCTGCCTGCCCTCGGATGTTTGGCCTTTCTTTTAATGGCAAGCTGTAGGACTCGGCTGCCAAATGCATTTT
The DNA here is from genome assembly GCA_013396755.1 of Sclerurus mexicanus. NCBI lineage: Eukaryota > Metazoa > Chordata > Aves > Passeriformes > Furnariidae > Sclerurus > Sclerurus mexicanus. The sequence continues at coordinate 1,010,614 of VWZF01004958.1, forward strand.
CCTGGTGTGGCAACAGGATGTAGAGTGTATTCCCACCTAGAGAATTCACTCAGGCTGTATTTCTGTATTGGTATGAGGGCTTCCTGCTGCTAGATCTATGGCAGAGACGAGACAGTGTCTCTCGGGCAGGAATGTTTAGCATTTGATAAAATGATGGCACAATTAGGAGCAATCTGTAATATGCCTTTTCTTCTTTTCAAATTTAGTTACCCCTAAACAACACTGAATGTTCCAGATCTCTGACATATATATATAAAAAACTATATAATCTTTAAGCAGTGGTATATTTCATTGCATACAATAATTTGTCTTTTAGTTTCTGTGTTTGAAGGGCATATAAACACTGGATGCCAGAAAGTCCTGTTTAAGCTAAGAAATTGAGCTGACTTATCACTGAGATGAGAATTACAGTAGGAAGATTGTTATTAGCTCAGAGCAGGACAGTCTAACTTCTCTCAAATCCCAAAGCTCCTTATCCATCACGCAGTATCTTTAAAGGAACAGCAGCCCCTTGGAACCAGTCTGTCTCAAATCTCTTGCACACCTTCTGTTTGTTAGTGTTTACGCACCTGGTTTCCTGGTGCATAAACTATCTGTGCAAACAGCAAAGTGGATAGGCTGTAAAAAACACAAACTGGTCGATGCACAATACTCAGCATTAACAGGTGTGTAATGAGCCAGTCTCCATGGAAGCTCCTTTTACTGTCTTGAGCTGGGACTGCTCCAGTGGATCTCTGCTGGGTCTCTGCATTTTAACTTTGAAAGAAATTTGGTAAGAAGGGAAAGAATATGTGAGTTCTGCCCTTCGTCCTTCATTTACAGTAATCCAAGGGAGTTGCTGTAACTTTTTTAAAAAACAAGAATACCATCTTTTTCTCCAAATTAACATGTGCTTTCATCTACATGCTGTTTCACCAAGCGGTGCCCCTTTGTCCTTTCTCATCAGTGTTACTCTATATCCCCACACCTCCAAAAACCGTAGGATCTCTGTCCATCCCTGCTTGCTTGCATGTGGCAGAGGTAGAATGGAGGGAGCCTGCGCCCATGAAACCAGCCCTTATGGAAGAGAGAGCTGGTGAAAACTGCTGGGCTCTTCCCAGTCTGTGGTAATAGTGATGGTGGAACGTAAGGTGCACGTCACTCCTGTCAAACAAAAACGAAAATGCTCTAGTGAACACTTCATTTTCATCTCACACAGAAGGCACTTTGGCCTGCTGAAGTGGATTTTTGCCAAAGGGTCTTTCTCAAGACGCTTCTCTCATGGTTTTGGCAGCTGAGGCCTTTGGCTTTGAGACTGGACTGTAAGTCACGGGAGCTCTTCCAGCATCTCTGTGCATCACACAGCTCTGAAACAGGGACTGTTAAGGAATGTCAGGAGAAATATCAGTAAATTCCATCTAGACAGAGTTGCATTTTCTAAATCAAACCACATATGTGACATGGATTGGATCAGATAAAATTCCTTCAGTTAGGATGCCTGAGCCAGACTTACCATAAGCTGATGTAGTGTGATTTTCTGGGCAGAGTCCATCTTTTCCAGCCTGGTGTCACAGTAGTTCCTCTTCTTCATCAGTTCTCTTTAATCTTGCACAAGGAGGCTTTTATTGTCTCCTTTAAAGTAGGCTCTTTCAGTTAAATTGCCTCATTTGACTCCTGGTGTACTGGTCAGGAAACTTACTGCAAATAGGAGCCTTCCAACTTGGAAAAGGAGTTCAGAAAGCTGGAAAGAAAGCAGCACATAAAAACAGGCCAATCAAACATTCTCTGTTTTTGTTATCAGCACTAATCGTGCTTAAAGACTTTTCTAATGTTGTCACAGCAGGCAGAACTTACATAATTGCATTTCCATCAGACAAGTTGTAGGAAAATATTGGAGTAGTTGAGTGCCAGGTGAGAGAACCAAAAGCAGCTCTTTGCAGTGGCCCTTGTGATCAGGTACAGCATTGTTCTGTCTGTGCAGGTTCTGGTCCCGTTCACTGAGCTGAGGTCCATCCAAGCTAACTGGAGATCTCTGCTCTGGCTGTCCTTGTTAAGAGGTGTTCACTGCACAGGTTGGGAATGTAGTGCACAAAAGCACAGTGATGCCCCTCAGAGTGTACTGCAGATCTTAGGCATCCAGCAAGTTTCCAAGTGTTGTCATCTCGGGTACGTGTCTAAAACTTGGGTGGGACGACTCTGAGCTCTTTTTCTCTCTCTCTGAGAAATGCCCTTTTATATGTTTGTTTTGGTTTGTTCATAGGGGAAATAATTTCATGCTTTGTTTTCAGTAAAAAAATAAATGTAGAAATAAGAAAGCATTAGAAGGACGTAGTTCTGATTAAACAATACTTTTAGTTTTCAAAACTCCCAGATTCCTTTCAGTTTCCAAAAAGTAGACTTATCATAAGAACATCCCCATCTGCCTTCCCCTTGCCCTTCTGTTTGGTTATTCTTTTCCCAATTGTTCAGTATTTTTTTCTGGAATAAGAGTAATGATCTTGATGTCAGCAACATTTATGTTATTTCCTTTCTAAATACTCTACATGACCCTATCTTTCACATTCGCAGTTTCCATTCAAGAGAATATGGACTTGGAACCAGGCTGGGTGATAGAGTGGGGAGGGAGATTTTCCCTTGGGCAGCTTCTATGCTTTGCCTAAATTAAATTTAATCTTATCAAATTAATTAAGGACAGTTTCTCTTAAACATGATCTGATCCAGCCGTTCAGTGGAAAGACGAGTTAGTTCTTTTAGACTAGGAAAGCAAACTATTCCTTTCCTTTTTCTGCCTGGCTTTCTGCCATGAAATGAACACCAGTACTGGCCTGTGTTGTAGAGGTATGAAAATGGGGACATTGGACCTTTTGTACTACAGTGCTCAGAAATTAAATCTATGAGATTTTGTAGATTTTGCATGTTTACTGATCAAGGTAGACCAACCTGCCAATATTGCCATATGTTGGCATTTACTGCCAGGTACAGCTGACTGTAGGGGACAGTAACTGCTCTCAGAGATGGGTACCCAGTGCAGAGAGGAGAGTGTTCATGAGTCTTAGTAAAAGAAAGATCTCCACATCATGAAATTTGTCACGGTTCTTGGGGCAGACCGATGGCCTTGAGCATTAAATATGGTCAGGTTTCAGGATTGCTCTGTGAAGTAGTGGTGGCCCACTGCTGTAGAATGGAAGCCCTGATTTAGGGTACTGCAGTTCATTGTGTAGATGTTGGTGCATCTGTGCAGTAGCATTATGCTCCTCCTTACTTACAAGAGGAGAGGAAAAGGTTTTTCCCCTTACCTTCCTTACAAGGTAAGGAAAAAATAGGAGTAGAAGAGCTATCACGCTGTATTATGCAAACAACCTTTAATGTCCTGGCTATTAGCCCTTGAGGTCTCCAAAGGAAGTTGTGTCTGATAGGCTCCAGGCAGGATTTCACATGTGATTCACCCATGCCTCTGGAATACCCTCCTGCCCGGGCCTGCCAAAAAGGCAGCATTGTCATCAGGTATCTGAAACCTGCTCGTAGTCCTCCTTGGCTGTTCAGAGTGTTTATCATCCTGAGCTGTAAATGATTCCCCCAACACTGCTTTTAACTAAGTTTCCAAGCAAGCAAGGCTTATGTGAGTGTGTTGTATTTCTGTTGAATCCCCCACCAAAGTATCTGGAGCAGAGAAGTCTGAAAAATTCCAGCCAAAGAGGAGTAGTCATCTTAAAGAGAGGAAGGTCTACAAAGTTTATTGAAAGCTGGCAACAACGTACAGGAGAGAGGCAATAATCTCAGAGGGGTGAATGGCTACGGCTTCTTTTTATACAACAGAGAATCAACACCATTTTTAATTAGAATTTTACAGTTTTCCGCTAAGAGAAGTAACTTTTCTCTTTGCATCTTACGTTCAACAAAACAATGCAAGAAAGTTGAAATGTGTGCATTCTCTCACTAAGCAAAATTAACTGCAATCTTTTTGCATGCCCCATTCCCTATTAGCCTTACTATTGGACTTAGTGGAAATCACACACAAAGGTTGGTCCTAGACTATATGGTTTGCACTGTTATTTAATTCACTGTTCTTCTTTTTGTTCAGTATTTATTATCTGCTCTATAGTATAGAGAACATGGAAAACTACCATGGGCTCTCTCAGCATTGAAATGTACATGGATTTATTTGGGGGCTTTTACAATTATTTTCAGTTTTAGAAGCAGTATCTGAATTAGCTGTCTCTTTAAAATCATTTTCAGTGGTTTTAAAATAGGAGTGGATTGCTTGTGGGAGAGGGGAGAAAGGAAGACACTGGCATCTGCTGCCTGTTAAGTCCATTAATTGAAAAGAAAATACTGCTGGTGCCAGAATGTAGAACCCTGCTCCTAATTAAGCCTGGGGAAGCAATGGGCTGGCTTTAATTGAGAACAGCATCTCCTTTAATGGTGTCAGCAGCTAAAAAATGCAAATGGATTCAAAGCATGAAGCACGTGGAAGACGGTGGTGACTCTTTATTTGTGGGGTCAGTCCTTGTGCCATACTTGGAAACCTGCAGCATAGCACAAAACCTGGAGGAATCACTGGGTCCCAGGTACCAGCAAAGTCACGTAAACTTTCCTAGGTCTGAGAACAGGATGTTTGCAATAGAAATTAGCAGTAATGAATAACGTGTCCTTTCAGAAACAGTTAAGGAAGCAAATATTTCCTGGCAGCTTTGGTGGCAGGAAGAAGAGCTGCCACTTTGCTCGTGGCAGTGTGGTTCCAATTAGCACGGCCTTCATACTCAACGCCCTTTGTGGCCAGGTCACCCACGGGTCCAGGCGTCTGCTGCACGCACCACATGCCAATCCTAGACCCCTTCGTCATTCCTACCTACCATGCTAGTGTAGGAAACGGTCATAAAAATCTCCATTCGGAAATGATCAGCCATTAGTTCTGTGCTGGAAAAGGTCCTAAGCCACTTTTAGCCTGGTTTCTGAAGGGAATGAGGTGCGTGTGATTGTATCATCTAATTTCATGCTTGTTACTCCTGTTGTAAAAGCTTTTGAATCCATTAGTCAATTCAGGCCGGAAAGTTCAGTGAAAACAGGCGGCCAGGCAAAGCAAAGAGACACAAATGAACTCCCTGCTTGAGGGGAGGGCTCAGGGGTGAGCTCAGCTCTGTTATGAGCCATTAATGAATCCGCATGGGACGCACTCCTCTGCTTCCAGAGGAGCTCCGAGGAGAGCTCCCACTGTTGTTAGGCATGGGCTAATCAAACCCCAAGCCCTGGGAAATCATCCTTTCTAAGTCCCACTGCTCGTTTGCCTGGTCAACTCTGGACAGTCTCTCTTCATTTCTCCAGAGCAGGAGGTTCATCCTTTGCCCAGCCAGCTGTTTCCCCTTACCCCATGGAGGAACTGCAACACTCAGCCTTAGCCACCATTTCAAAGCAGCTTTTTTATCCATATTCACTGGCTTCCAGCACGGACACCACTGTCCTTTGCAGTGGATGTATTAAATACATCCTGTGCCCCTTCTAGGGAACGTGAGCCCGTTTTTTGCAGAGCCTGGCTCTTCATCTCCAGCTGTAGACAAAACCAAGGCTCATGGCTCCAGGTGCAGCTGCTTCTGTCCATTTTATCAGCTAAAGTGTCTTCCATTACACCAAACTATAGACATTTCACAGAAGCCAGAGTTGGGGACATAGAAATATCTCAGGTCCATCCATTGCGTTGAAGTTGCCGGACCAGTTCCCATACTGAGTAACAGTGTGAAATCTGAGGTACCCCTGGAAGTACAGATTTGATGAGAATATGTACCTCAAGTGATGGGTGGCATTTATCCTGTAAGGGAAAACACTGGCCTCCAAGTCCTGCCTGGGAGAAGTGGTGGCTCATGGTGACAGCTGCTTACACCTGAGTGCCTGAAACCAACCTCCATTCGTGAAACAATTCCCAACTAACACCAAAGTACCTTTCAACAGGAGGGGTTTTAAAGAAGGTGTGGCTGTTTGACCCTGGATGAATGCCAGGTTCTCAGGCCCCCAGAAAAGGGGGAAGGGGGGGAAAAAAAGACCTACAGAAACTGGAATAGCAAAATCAAAGCTATATATATATGTATATTTATGTATAACACTCTTTGATGAAGACAGGCTGAGAGAGTCGGGATTGTTCAGCCCAGAGAAGAAAAGGCTGCAAGAGAGCTGGAGGAGGACTTTGGATAAGGACCTGTAGTGACAGAACAAGGGGTAATGGCTTTAAACTGACAGAGGGCAGGGTTAAATGAGATATTAGGAAGAAATTCTTCCCTGTGAGGGTGGTGAGGCATGGAAAGGGTTGCCCAGAGAAGCTGTGGCTGCCCCATCCCTGGAAGTGTCCAAGGCCAGGTTGGATGGGGCTTGGAGCAACCTGGGATAGAGGAAGGTGTCTCTGCTTATTGGCAGCAGGAGGAAGTGGATGAGCCTTAAGGTCCTTTCCAACCCAAACCATTTGATGATTCTTTGACTTAAAAAAAAAGAAATATTTTGTGTAGTCAAAGGTTAAGTTTTTTTTGAGTTCAGCCTATGCTCTACAGACAAGGGACACTCTCCAGAGCCAAGGCCTAGGATGCTTCAGGGTTTCTGTATTTTTCAAGACCCAGACTGCAGTGCTCTCTTACCCTTTGACTTCTCCAGCAGTGTCTCTTGAGACTTTGTGGTCTGTGTGGTTGTGCTGTTGCAATTTGTGCTTGGGCAATAACCTCTAAGCACAGTTCCAGTTCTTGAAGTAATGTCTTTGACCTTCCAGGCAGAACAACAGATTGAACTTTATAAACTGACCCGTTTTCATGACTCAGTAATTCTGAACTCTTCTGGGACCGCTTCCTGGGAGGCTGGTATCCAGCCTGGTGCCTGCTGACCTGTGCCACTCTTTCTGAAGACAAGGCAGGAGGCAGACTGTCTGGCATCAGATAAGCCTTGTTTGCATATGCCAAAGGATACAGCTCCCAAATCTGAGCGCAGGCAGAGCCTAAGATGTGGACCAGCCCTGCTTCGTGCCAGCCAAGGAAGACAGCGCCTGTCCATGGCTGGATGGGGACTGGGTAGGGGCACAGAGCCAGCAGGAGGAATCACTGCCTTTCTCAGGGATGAGTTGCTCCCGGCAGTCACTGATGTGTCTGCCCGTGGAAGAGGGAAGCTCCCAACTGCTACTGGAGTTTTCAGGAGTCAGGAGTGCTGCTACTGGCAGAGACAATTCGACTCTGTGCAAGAGAAAAATTAAACCAGCCAAGCTTGTGTTTTTCCTTCACACAATCTATCTCGCACGTGACACTGGAGGGGCTGCTGACCCCTCAGCTAGTGGATAGACACTGAACCTGAGGTCAGGACATCTAAGGGGTTTCACAAGGTTTGCCCCTGGCCTGCTTTGGAGCCCTCGGGCAGCCTGCTTTACCCTGTCACTCAGTTCTCCATTCACCCCTTGTCTCCGACATTTCAACTATAAGCTTTCAAAGGCACTGCCTCTCACGGTGTAAGTGTGTGGTACCTGCCTGCACCAAGCACTGTCTGTGGCCTGGCTGCTGCTATCACACACAGTGACAGGCTGGAACTGAGGAGTGGCTTTGTTGCCCTGGATTCAAGTGAGATTTGGCCCCATACTCTGCGCCTGGGACCCCCTAGCACTGCTCTGGCTGCAGGTTCATACTCTGTGTTGGGACTCTCCTGTGCTCTGTGGTCCTGGGCGAAAGAACAACCTGGTGTTTTGAAGGGTCATTCTTGAATAAAACTGCCCAAATAACTATTTTTGCATTGATGTGGAGAACAACTGGAATATTCTTAGCAAAGTGGTTGGGAGTTTCTGATGGAATTGATCTGACAGCAAAAATAGAATGAGGAAAAAATCCCAGGTTTCCATAAGAAAAGGATAACTGGTTAAGTAGTTAAGCAAATCAAAATTAAATTCATACTTCCAGCAATACTTATAATTTTCACTGTATTCCCTAAACATACACACATTCAGACAGTCTTTGAAGGGAGAAAACAAGCATGGCCAGCATTTGGTAGATAAGCTTTTATTTAGTGCTGTTTCTTTTGATATGAAAGAAAACTGAAAGCGGGTGAATAAGTGGGCAGCAGTGAGGTGCTTGTATTAGTCCTTCCCAGCTTACCTGTCACACTTGTTTCTAACTGCTGCTTTCCCCCTTCTGTTCCTGTCCTGCCAACTTTTCCTTGTCTTTTGGGAGCCCCTCACCTTTGCTGTGGGATGCCTGGAAAGTAGCACAGTGCTTTGGGGAGCTTTTAGCTTCTGCTGAAATAGAGTTTCTAAGGTGCTGTTCAAAAGCACGGCCTGCATTCATTTGGCTTGTGGTTGGTAGTCTAGAAAATGAGCATGGGTAGCAGCTCTTTTGTGTTTGGTATGTTAGATTGGACAACATCATCCTTTTCAGTTGCTTCCTGGATATTTCTGGCTGACCTCAAGTAGAGCTTTCTCTTAAGATAAGCCATGGTGACAAATTGAAAACTTGCTACAAGCAGCACCTTTATCATTTTTTTTTTCTCATTTCCTTTCTCTTGCCCAGGGCTGAACCACACTTCTGCTCCTCAGCCTCTTCCCTTGTTCCCCAGTGAGCACACCTGGCTGGAATGACTGTTCCCCCATTTGCACAAATGCCAAATCTCCCAGCCCTCCAGTGGGGTTTTTAATGGAGCCCTCTGAAAATGAATGCTTTATTTTGGGGGCTCTGCTAGACAATAGACTCGCTGGATTCTCCTCCGGGGGACAAGCTTGTCAATCAAATTGTCACAGACAATAATTATCCCCTGCTTTATTCACTCTGTCTGTCTTCAGAACAGTCAATTAGAGCTATTGATACAGACAAGCCATTCTCACCAAGTTAGTTTTCAGCCTAATTAAAAGGAACCTGTCAGTGCCTTTCCCTGTAACCCTCTGGCTTCTAAAGGCTTCCCTTTGTGTACAGTGCAGGAGCTGAAACTCAGCCTCACTTCTTGGAGACAGAGGCTTGGTTAAAGCGCAGGCTTTCATCTCAGCCTTCCCCCCCATTATGGTGAGAGGGCAAAGTGGGGGAAGGGAGAGGAGGGTTTTCCAGAAGACAGAGCCCTGTCTGCCTGGTTCTGTCCAGCATTTTTAAAAATCTGTCACGTGCAAAGGGAAAAAGTCCTCAGAACTTCAAACTCCTTGGAAGCACTCATGGATGGTAAGAGTTAATTCTCTCTGAGCACAGAGACCTTTACACAGAGAAGTAAGGGCCCTCTACAGGGATGAGAAACATTGCTTTTTGCTGCCAGAGTGTTTTGTTCTGCCTTTTTTCCCCCTTAAAATTACTAGAACACACAAAGAGATACGCCAAAAATCTCATCATTTTCAGGATACTGCTGCTCTGAAGTGTATTTCAGGAAAGTAAATACTTTGAGTAGGCTTTCATTGTGCTGCAAGAAAGAAACTGCCACATTCCACAATTTAAACTCATTTCAACAAATTGTGTCCTCAGCCATAAAATAAAGTCTCTGTCCAGACTTTGGGGGGAGATTCTGCCAGGAGTTTAAACCTGCTGAGACAGAGTTTGTGGAGAGGCAGTGGGCAAGATCTTCAGGCCTCTGCTCCTACAGCACCAACTTGTGTGTGTTACATAAACCTGCTGCTCTAACTGATTATTCCTTTTCTGAACTAATGGTGTATCTTTTCTTTTTTTCTATTCCATGTTTTCGCTGCTGTTGGATCTTCTTTTCATCTTCTCTTCACTGATGAACTGAAACATACAGGTAAGTGTGACATCTTTTTTTAAGAATATCCTTTATGAATATTCTGTCTTCTTTGCCTTTCCCCCCGTTGTGTGTGATTTTACAAGTGACTTCTGAGGAGTGTGTTTCACAGAGAGAGAAGCAGCAGTGAGAAAGAGATGCTACAGTCCCAAGTGCTCTAGAAATGCATGTTCCCAAACAATGAGCCATTTCACAAAAACAAACAGAAATCCAAATCCAGGTTTCCCATTGAACCTAGAAACGATATAAAGTGTGGCAACACAGGTCTCTTGCCAATGAAATTGCTAACTTTTTGCGAAAGCTGTAAGGAAAAGCATTGGAAATCAGAACTCTGTGTGCAGAAACTCTCTGCTTTCCTTCAGCGAGGCACACCCCCCTAGAAAGTCACAACATCATTTCCAGGTGTAATTAAAAATGGGAGTGAGATTTTAAACATAAAGAAACCTACCTGTGCATTTAATCAGCGTAGCTTTGAGCTCAAAACTCTCTGCACGCTCCCACAAAGTATGTGCTGACTAGTTTGCTGTAATAGGTAAGTCTGTTGTGGCTCAGAACCTCTCCCAAATCCTTTCCCCCAACCTGCCTCTAATTACCAAGTACATAAAAGGGAATAAGAAATACTTAATTTCTGGCATCTTGGAAAATTTTTCTTCCATCTTTGAAGATGTGTGACGAGCCAGGCAGGTCTGTGAGATCTGAAAAAGGAGTTTTCAGAGAGGTGTTTGAAGCCTGCACCTGAGTGCAGATGTCCTGAGCTTGTCCCACCCTCTGTGTGACCTGAGCTACGTGTTTTCTCCTGGAGCTTCATAACTTGCTCTGGAACTCCCTAGTGATGACTGCGTTGTTTGGAAGGTATTGTAGGTATCTCCCACACCCCTGTTCTTGCCAGCACTGCAATTTATTGTGATAGCAATTTGTAGGCAACTGCTGAAAATTCAGTTTTATTCTCAGGCTTGTTTTCTGCCTCCTTCCTCTCCTAAATACCTGTGACTCTCCTGATGTTGCAAAGGCAGAGGACCTGTCTTTGTGCTGCTACTCACTCACCAGTCATAATTTTGCCTAAATAGGATTAAATCTAGTTTGAAATGTGTTTGCTTTCAAACATTTGGTTAATGCAGTACTGCAAAATGATACAAAAGCCAAAACACTTAGAAATTGCCATTGTTTGAGAAGCTGTTTTGCCGCTTAAGTGAACCCCAAAGCAAAGGGTAATTACAAGTATAAAAGCACTCATGTAAACTGCATGGTTTAAACGCTCTGTGTGTGCTGCAGTTAGAAAATGTGAGATGGAACAGAATCCCATCAATAGTGCGTGTGCCACATACGAAGCACACAGATCATCTGAGCTGTAGGTCTGAACTCTGTCTAGAAAAGCAGAGTTTGAGGTGATCCAGCTATGGAAACTCATGTGCCCACATGCAGAAGTAATCTTGATACACTTGCACAGGTATATATTGACCTTAAACTGTGTTCATGTAGGATGTTACCCTTTTTGAAAGAAAAAGAATAAAAACAGCTGTACTGGAGCAGGAGAAAAATCCATCTAATCTGATAGCCTCGAGAAGACTAAAACAGGGCAGGCATATGTGATAATTCCCTTTAATAGTTTTCCAGCTTCCAATTATTTTCAGTTTAGTGACTTCCTGAGCATCACAGAAGTGGGACATGGAGAGTAAAAATTAACCAGACAAATATGGCACAGAATATGGAGTTTCTGACCTAAGAATTTCAACACTGCTTACAGCAACATATGACTTTCTTCCCCAAGTCCCACGTTCTTTCAGGTTTCCAGCGGTGCACTCCCTGTGCTCACCCATTGACGCTGGCTCTCTCCCAGAGGGCAAATACTGTGCATCAGTTTACAGGTTCCTTTGATGTAGTTCTCTTAAAAGTGTGATAGTTATCAAATGAAGTTGTAGTGGGTGCTGGAAAATTCTGTACCTGGGAAAGGAGGGGGGCTTCTCTCTTGCTCATCTCAAAGGCACTACACAGCGCTGTGTGAGAAGTCATTGATTTCCTTCTGCATGTTTTTGCCATGGTCTCCCCCACTCTTGCCATTAATAAATGCTCTTTCCTTGTGTGTTTAGTTACGTGGAACAGTTGGGATCTGTGTCTATGCCAAAGTCTTTGTGGCTGGGGGGGCTTATGTGGCTTTAGAAGTAAATCTCTTAGGAGCATCTACATAAGATGTCCTTTCCAGGACATGAGGGATATTGCAAGCCCTAGTTTCATCTTCCAGTGCCAGTGGTGTTCTTGAGTCCATAGCCAGCAGGAGTAGCTGGCCTTTACTTTCCTTGCTGAAAAACAATCGTTGGTCATTGTTGTGAAATAACTTACTGGAAAAGTGCTTTAGCGAGGATGTTCACTTTGGTTACAAAGTGTGGTATTTTGAAATGCAGGCAGGTAGCATGCACACGTTGAGGAGTAGAGCTGAACATCTTTATGGTATTATGGGAAAACTGGGAATGAAACCACTGAATTTGCACTCCTAAAGGAGGCTTCTCTCACGTGCAGCTTTGCCTGCTGTGTACCAAGTCACAATGGCAATCTGAGGGCTTATGTGGTAGGGCTTTGGGTGTGGGGTTTTTCCTTTAAATTCTTGGAAACAAAAGAGCAGGCTTTCCAATGCAGTAGCTGAGGAGTGTATCCTTGAAAAGACAGTGATCACTAAAGGCTTCTTCAGAGAAATAAGAAAGGTAAGAGTTATTTGAGTGCAGGAAAGAGAAAGTGGCAGAATTACTAATGGTACCATTACTCTTACAAAATGTATGTGTATTTTGGAAGGTAGCACATTTGAAAAGAACAGCACTCCAGTTTACTTTTGGTTGATGTCAGAGTAAGAATTCACTGCTGGGGGTTGAATGAGATGTGAACTGTCAATTTGCCAGCTGTACACGTGGAAGATTCCCAGAAATTTTGTCTACCATTTTTGGCAAACTGTGCCCTTGGGTGTGTTGACAGCTGTGACTGGGAGATTTAAATATGTATGAGTCCTGTTTAGAAGGAACAGTCCCTATTTATAATAAACTTTTCCATAAAAAATTCCAAACAGGTTCTATTTTTGCCTCACTCGAAAGCCACTGACTCTCAGACAGTTTAATGACCTTGAAATGTTCTCTGTCCTCCTTTTCTTCAGTTCCTGAACACGCCTCAGTCTCGGGTGTTTTAACACACCTTATATTGAGACATGTCGAACTTAAACAAACTTTTCCTGACTTAGGAGTTACTAAGGAGGTACAGATCTTGAGATAAACAGAAATCTCAAGGTGAACAAAATAAGTCAAGATTATAGCAGGATGAAGACAGCATACCTGAATCCTACAGATTTGAAGGAAATCTAGCATAGAAGAAGCAAAACGTATCAGCTGTGTATCTCATCTATTTCAGCTTTAATTGCTGTTGTAGAAGCAATTACAGCTTTCCCAGTGCAGTGTCTGAGCGGAGCTGTGTAGCCAGCTGGGTCAGAGCTGTAGCAGAGGTACACACCTTTTGGAAGTGAAACATCAGGCTGGGCGGTTTAGGCACTAAACTTTGATATACACGTGTCATTCCGTGTGAGGGCTCACAGAAACATTAAATACTTCTGCAGAGCCGCTTCACAGCCTTTCACACGGAAATTCAACTGGAATTTGTAGTTTACTGAAGCTGGATACGTCTGAAAGCTCAGCTGAACGTTGTGTATGTTCTCAAGTGGATTCAGTGTAGTCGGCTTAAGTTTCTGGAATGATACGAGGAGTGAAGAGAAAGCATATATCCATTACAGAAAACCCTGGATTTTCTTCTCTGGTATTTACTCAGAGTAGCACGTGGATCCCTGCTTTAACTGCAGCTATGATATGGTTGTATCAGTAGTTGTATCTTGGTAAAAGTTCTGTTATTTTCCTTTTTTTCTGTTGCTTGTAGCATTCTCAAAACATAATCTCTCAGGCTAAGGGTGTTCCTGCTCACAGCTGGCCTGAGTGAGAGGGAGGGCTGCCACGCATCATCAGTTTGGGTGCAACTCTGGGGTGGAAAGGAATTGACGTTCTGTTGTGATACCTGGAAAACAATTCTTGCAATTTCTTTTGATATATTATCATGTTGCTCAGCCCAATAATACGCGTGCATCATGGCCAGCAAAATACAGGTTGTAATAGGTATTTGAGAAATGCAGGCATGTAGTTAAATATTGTACCATAACACACACTCAAATGGGAATGCAGTTAATGTCATCCCTTAGCATAAATATTTTTCTTCTTTGGAACATTAATTATACAACAGTAACTCTTTCTTAATATGTTTGGTTTATAGCCTTGCACTCAAAGTAACCAAAAAGATTTACTTCTGTAAATTGAATTGCCTTATCTCTTACAGGAAATTGTCTCAGAATTTATTGACAGAGTTACTCCTAGTTTTCTTCATTTTTCATGGCATTGTTGCAAACAGATACGGAGCTATAATTTTGATCACAATGAGATAAGCATGGGTAAACTGGCTTCATGCTGTTGTATCACCTCTGTGTTTTCTGTTCCCTGCTTTTATTCTGGCATTTAACTTGGCTGCACACTGCAGAAATAAAAGAACACTCAGAAGGCCAAAGCAGGGGGGCTTTTAAAGCTTGTGATGATACAGGGTAAAGGGAAAAAGAAGCGGTTTGTTAAGAAGGTATCTGAAGGCCAGAGCAGCCTTTCTTACAGAGCTGCCTTTCCTGAGACCCCAGTGGCTCAGGGTGAGCCAGGTGTGCCAGTAAGTGGCCTTTCCATGTGGCCTCTAGAGCAACAGCTCGCTATCCATTTGCGTTATTAGTTTTGGAGAGCCTTGGACCGGCCTCGAATCTGGAGGGACAGAAGGCTTTAAGAGAGAAGAAAGCAAGAGCTCTTCAGACTTGCATCAGTGAATGAGCCACAGCCATGGGTTTGCATATGTGTGTCTCTTAGAAATGTGCAACGTAATTCTTCCCCCGTCCTGTGGGCTTTGTGGTGCTGAAGGTAGTTACTGAGGTTGGGACGCTCACTGGCTAAAACCAAACATTCACATCTGGCATTGGTTAGAGCCCGTACATCCCCCTGGAGTGCATTTTTGCAAGTTGCTATTTCCCGGGCAAAACCATGGCTATCGTTCTGATTAAAAAACCAACCTTGTGTTGTTTCAGTTTCTAGCCTAATATAAATAAGTAAATTAATGGAGAAAGGAACTTGATTAGCACATAGAAACTAGCAAACATTTATGTGTTTAAGGATGGTGAAACCCATCTCACTTTGGTTCTTAGAAGCAAATGTGACTTGGTGCAGCTGAGTATTTCTTAGCTTTCTTTATTTTACAGCTTTTGGTTCCATAGATAAAGAATGAAAATTATAAAAACCTGAAATGTGTAAAACACTCATTGAGTTACCTTGTTACTGTCTAGTTGTTCTGTAAAGACTGGTAATTATAAGTTTCTCAGGATGAGAGAAGTAAAGATAGAGCACGTCTGTGTGCTACAGAAATCTCTTTTGTTCACCTAATGATTTATTGGTGCCATTGACCAACATGAAAATCAATTGTTGGACTTTCTGCTTTTCAGTTCTGTCTTTTTCTGAGGAGTAGCTTAACTAGTAAAAAGTATGGGGGAGGTGATTTAATTTTTTTTAAAAGTCTTTAGAAAAGGTGGAATTTGGTGGTCCTGCTTGGCAGGGAGTTTTTTGCATAGTTATTTGTGTGGTTTGATTGTGGACACAGAAGCCTTTTCCTGAACCTATCAGACTTGTTGTTTTCTTGTGGTCTTTCCGTGAATCCTCCACCTTACTGATAAGGTCAAATAGATTGTTGTGTGGGGCCGGTTCTGTTCTTGAAGGGACTCCTGCCTTAAGCCTCTTACAGAAATGCTCT
This sequence comes from Sclerurus mexicanus, assembly GCA_013396755.1. Classification (NCBI taxonomy): domain Eukaryota; kingdom Metazoa; phylum Chordata; class Aves; order Passeriformes; family Furnariidae; genus Sclerurus; species Sclerurus mexicanus. The sequence continues at coordinate 1,026,157 of VWZF01004958.1, forward strand.
AACCAAGCATAAGCCACATCTGTTTCTCTCAGCAGTTACCTGCTGGAGGGCAATAATAAAGGCAGCTTATAGAATCTTTAGTTGGGTTTTTGTTGCAAAGGCTAAGTAAAATTACTTTCATGAAGTATCTGCAACAGAAGTTTAATTGAGTCACTTTTAGGAAAATTGTGACATACCTGCTGGCAGCAGGAGGAAGTCCCCTTGAAGTCTCTCAATCAGTATGTCCAAAAATGTCTCCAAAATATAAAAGCGTGTGTTACAAAATCAAACCAATGACAAATAGCGTGAGACATCCTGCGTGGTTCGTAGTGTAATGCTGCTGTTGGAATGAGCTGTAGCTGTTAAACCTGAGTATGAAGCCACAGTTTTATTTCAGATTACATTTTCTGCTTTGGCATTTAAAATACTAGTCATGGGGCATCAGTACCCCCCAACCTTTATTGCCATTAGGAGGGGACACAAACTGATAATTAGTTTCAGGTATAGTAAGGAAATCCACATTTTTAGTCACAGGTTTTGGCTAATGTGTTCAAAAGTCACTCGGGCAGGAATACAGCATGCTTGAGAGCAAGCGTTTCACTTTGGGGTTTCTTAGCCATCCCCTTAGGCTTACCTTTGAACTGACAGGGGCCACGAGTCCCCTGCCCGCTCCCCAGGCTGTCGAGGGTCACTGTTCCCTGGACATCCTGCTCTAAAGAGCCAGTGAGGAAATGTTTGAAGTGGTTCAAATGTCGCAAAGCAACACAAATTAATGCTGCTGCTCTGAGTTTCCAAGTAGACTGTTTTAATCTGCTGCTGACAAACCCTCCTCACCAGGCCTAGGGGGATCCCCAGATGTTCTCCACCAAAATGTATAAACTGCAGTGACTGGTGCCATGGTGCACATGAGATGATTAGAAACTGCTATTTGTTTGTACATCAGAATACTGTTCATTTGTCATAGATTCTAACCCAGGCCTTGGTCAGTCAGATGCTGTCTGACCCCGCTGGCCAGCCTTTCAATGCAGAGCGTGATTTCCGTGTAGTGGAGTCTCACCTGCAGTCCCAGTCCAGTGTGGACACCCACTGGTTTAACCGTGTCAGATTGTGAGCCCCTGCTCGCAGCATTTCCATTCGCTCTGAGCAGTCCCCAGGGCTTGGGATGTACCTCCCAGTGCAGGAAAGGGTCTTTGGAGCTTTGTCCCGTGGATTCCATATTTATTGCCGGGAGCAAAAAGATTAACAAAATGGGGGTTGAAAATGCCACAGCGTTTCTGCTGTGGCCATCCTGAGAGAGTTGGCAGCCTGGTTTTTAAGAGCGTATTCTTGGATGGGGAGAGTCTGTGGAATTGCTTCTGGTTCCTTGATTTATTTATTTTCTTAATCATATCGGCATGATAGCCTTATCTCAGCAGCAGTTTCTGAGATGGGCTTTGTGCCAGCTTTACAGCCGTGTCAGCTGCATCAATCACACAGCTCACAGCAGTCAGCAACTCAGCCAGCATTAAAATCAGGGACTTTCCTCAGTAAGCACATTCACCTTGTTGTAAGAACAGGTGGCAGGGACTAATGCCGTGGCCATAGATGGTGGTGAGTGTGCTGTGTCACCCGCGCAGGTACCACGGTGTCTGCCACCAGCACTGCACAGGTACAGGTATTGCCAGCCCTGCCAGACACAGCTCGTGGCTTCTCTGAGGGAAAACAGAGAGTTACAATTAGGAACTCAGCCCAGTTAATGAGTGGGTTTTGTCAGGTGGACTCTTGAGCTTTAGTTCCTGATTTTCCCTGCCTCTGTGACACGTCACTAAAGCTGAACGGTGTGTTAAAGGCAGCAGATAAGCAGCATGGTGCTCTGGTGGGAGGGAAAATGCTGTATTGATCTGTCTGTAAACTGCACAGCAGAGTAAGCTTTTTAGTGCTAATAATATTAGTAATTCATATGGAAGCAGCTGTCTGTAAAGAAGCAGAAGGTACAGTGTGAAGGGCCCTGTTATGGAGCTGTAGTTTTAAGTGGTTTGGGGGCATAGCCCAAATCTGTTCTGACTGTTGTGGACTCAGTGCACCTGCTGATCTTGGAAACCAAAGCGTCTTGGGCTTGGCCAGCAAAGGGATGAGAGACTGCCTGGCAATCATGAAAAACAAGGAGTCCAGACTGAAGAGCTGCTGTATGTTAAACACTAGAAATCAAATTAACTTCAATAATTAATTCATTGCTGAGCTGCAAGTTGTGCAAAAGAAGATATCTCCAAGTCCTCTGTTCTGTTACCTTGAGAAATTTTTTAATAGCTTTTTGTTTGTGAGCTGGTACTTAGATTACTATCTGAGAAAGGTGATTGAGTTTGCTCCATAATTCTACACCTTGTGTGTGATATTCCTGCTGTTACACTAAGACTAGGAATAATAACCACAGTCCAGACAAGAGGCTGTCCTGGTGGGTGGGGGCACTAGATTGTCTGCAGAACCCACCTCCAGTGCAAACCAACAGAAAAACAGACCCGAGGAAGGAGGAGAAATACAGAGCTGGAGAGTGAGGGAGTGTGCTTTGCACGTAGCAGGTCAGTAAAGGGTTTGGGAAAATCGGGTCTTCTGACTGGGGCTTCCAGGGAGGTGATAAAACATTACAGCCTGCTGTTACAGCTCCTGACTGGCTGTTAGGAATTGAACCATACATCTTCATTTCAAGTTCAGCAGGCAAAACACTGGCTTTTTTACAGGATTTGAAGCAGAGGAGATTGCTTGAAACATGCAGTTATTTGCTTAAGGTGACAGACATGCCTGTGTCCAGGAGGACAGCAGTAGTTGAAAAGTGGCAACCACAGAGCTGTTAGTGTTGTGTAGAGGCATCTGCCTGGGGTAATGAAACCAGGAAAGACCGAGTGAGAGTTTGGAACAGTACCTGTCCTCTCTGTCAACCCCTCTCTCCGTGATGCTGCTGATGTGGCACCTTGGGGCCCTTCCAAACAGGAACACTAACTGGTGGTCTTGAAACTGGATTACATGGAGACAGGTATCTTTTAGTCTTCTCTCTAGCAGTTAAAAACCTTTAGGGCATGATTGCTGAATTTTTATCCGCATCTACCTAGGCAGAAGTTCAGCAGTTCTCTCTCTGGCCAGTGACGCTTTTGGAGCTGGTTTTTGAGACAGATTTTCTCTTTACAGAACATTTTCTCTCAAAATTACACGTGGTGTGAAATAGGGAATATTCTGCAGGAGCACAGGGGATACCGTATGTGAGAGAAACCACTGAATTTCTGATAACCTTGCAGTCTGGTTTGAGTACTCAGTTCGCCTTTAGAATAAGGTCTTATTCAGGGATAGGAACTGATCTAGTTTTTCCCGGAATTTTCTTGTATCTTTACAAGCTAAACTATCTAACTTTTTTTTGCTATGAGATTTTTTAAGTTGTCACAGAGTGCTGCAGCTTGCCCTTTCGTTTTTCACTACTCTTCTGATCTTCCAAATTACCTAAGAGTGGTTGAAAATCTAAAATCTAAAATATTTTTTTAAGCAGTGGAAGCCCAAGCATGTTCCCCCTCCTTCCACTTCTGCCCAGTCTGTCTCTCAGTAGGCTTTGCTCATTGTTTAGCTGTTTCCTTTTTGATTGTCAGGTAGTAAATTCGGCATGAAGAGTGTCTGGGATGTACAGAATACACTCATGGCATGGTAGGGGGTCTGGTGGGGTGGGAAATCAGCGAGTCAGCCTCCTCCTGGCCCCCTTAGAGCACCCTCCAGAGAGCTGTCAGTCTGGGTACGGAATGGATGGCAATTATGCACAAGAGAACTGCAGCACCTTCTTCTGCAGAACTTGGAGCCCTTGATGGACTCAGGGAAGGTATGTGTATTCTGCCAGGGCCCCAGGCAAAATACTTACCTTTCTTCTCTTCACAAAGATGCTTATTTGTAAAGACACACTCCAGTCTGCTTTCACCTGTGCTGTGCATCTTATTCCTGCCCTGGCATTTAGGTGACTGCAGGTAGGGAAAGAGATCACAGAGTAAAAGAACAGTGATGTGTGGTGGGTACAGTGTGGGCTTTTCAGACCTGTGCTGACTAGTTCTGAATAAATGCCTCTTGATACTACTCTTCTGTGAAAATGAGAAGGCAAAAATGTAGGGAAACGTGCATGTGCTTTGGATTGTAAATTATTTGGCTATAACTCTGAAGTCCTTAAAACAGTCTGTTAGAACAAGATAAAGGAGGTACCAGAGGTGTGTAAAGTCTTGCTCGATGCATTGTCACTTGGAAATGTAGCAAGCCATCTCATCAGACACCTTCATGGTGGTTACAGCCATAAAGTGGCACCATGCACAGACTCTGAAATCACACATTTTTCATACACATCTGCTTTCCCAGGTGCCATTTATTGGGGATACTGTGTAAAACGTTTTGATTTATCTTAATTTCCCCTGATTTTACTGGATTGTGAAGAGCTGTTTGTTTCTCATTTAGACTGCCACATAGCATTTAAACTCATTAATTGACAATTATCTAACAAGCAACAGAAATAGCTCTCTTGCTGGGCTGAAGCCTGAAAAGCCCATTTGAACCTTTACAAATGTTAGCACATTTAATGAGCTAACAATGAATTTGAGTTTCTGCAGGTTCAGTGGGAACTCTTCCTAATTGATGGCAAATTGCATTTTTCTTTTCAGTCTGGGAGAGGTAATGAGACCAGGATGGTGTTCAGAGCAGTCCACAGAGAGCCTGTCTTTAGAAGCTCTTTTTTCTCTCTCCATCCTGAGGCTTGACTGCAGAGTGCCTCCCATTTCAAAGGGTTAGCAACTGAAATACATTATTTAGAGTTCCTGTAATTTTATTTATCAGGAAATTGGGGGGTTAGACAGCAAAATATTGCATTTCAGTGTCAATTTTAATCCATTCTCTGGCCTAACACCCCCCCCCACCCCGCCCCCCCGCCAAAAGTGCTTCTGCCAAGGTAGGGAACTGGAAGTATGATTTTAATTAGCATTGGACAAGGCAGCACAGTGGTCTGATTTAGTGCTTGCCCAGATATTCTCATCTGTAAAGGAGGCTTAATGTCCTGACAGCAGTCCATCCTTTGCCATAAGTAAATCGTATGCCTCATTTATTTCCCTTTGGTATGGCCGTGATACAGGTGCTCATGGGTTTGTGGTTTCGGTTTGTCACTGTGTGTGTCTGAACACTGAGTGCTAATTACATCCCACGGCTGCTGAACATCAGCCAGCAGTGTAACATGGCGCAGATACAGAGCTCAGCCTGAAGGCGAAACTGGTGGAGGTAGTTTGGTTTTAAGGAGCTTTTTTCTAAGTTCTAAAATTCAAGTTCTGAGTCCCGTGTGAAAGCTGGAGCCAGTGCTAAGGCTAACGTAAAAATTGCTAGGAGAGCTACACTGCAAGTGCTTTTTCAGGGAAAAAACCACCATACTTGACAAAGTGCTCTTGCTACGGAATCAGCTGCACTAGCAAAAATGTTCTTTGTACTGTTTTAGTAACACTTCTCCCTGGAGTGCACACACATGAGAGGAGCTTTCCTGCCAAAAGCATGTGCTGCCAGTATAAACATGTCTGCACAGAGGGGCTTCAGCTGGCACAGCACTGTCCTGCAGAGATCCACCTCTTCTCACCTTCTCACAGGGTCTGCCAGCAGAAGCTTATGGTATGTGCATGGCCTTATTTTAGGCCAAGTTTGTTTATTCATCCACTTTTAGAAAGCCCTTTGATGCTGAGTGTAGCGTGGCACAGTGCTGTTCACAAAGCCCAGCCTCTCAATGTCAGTCTGTCTATTAATCCTTGCTAAACCTATTAAACCCTGCCTCTTAATACACTTCCCACTTGCTTCGCTCCACATGTTCTTGGGGACACTGTAAGCGTATGGAGCTCGGCAGATGAAATTTTCACAAGTGTCTGTGAATTTTGTAACTTGGGCTCTGGAGAGCCTTACTCTGCATAGCTCTTAGCCTCATTCAAGGTCTACAGTCTTGTGTTTATATTAACTGGTCACTTGTACAGGTACGTAATCCTCATTACATTGCAGACAGAGTGAGCCAGATCATTGTTGATCATATGAATCAACATCACCCCTTAAATTTTGGTGAAACAAGCTCATTTATGTCGCAGTGTGGATTTGGTGCTTTATGACTGCGCTCATCACAGAAAATGTTTGTGTGAAGCATCTGAACCCCTAAATGCTGTTCAGAGAATCTGTCACACAGCCCCATTCTAGAAACTGCAGCCTCAGACAGCTTCCCTTCCTATAGCTTATGTCATATATGTACAATACAAAATACATGTGGATTGCGAAAGGCAGTCTGATCTCATGTGTTCAAGGTAGCCATAACACTGCTCCTAAGTTGTTATTGGGAGTTACTTGCTTTTCAGTCAGCTGTAAAGTGGGAGACACAAAATACATTGCTGTTATTGCATGTTCTGACAGGGAGCATACAGACTCATACAGGTTCCTTCTTTCACCTCCATAACAGCACAAAATAAATTTTCCCCATTCTTTCAAAGCAGTTATGGATCTTCCTACTTTCGTCAGTCTTGTTCTGTGTGCAAGAAATGTTACAAATGGCTTTATTTTCAGAATAATATCCTTTTGGTCATATCTGTTCTGAATACAAAGAGGTCTTAGGACACAAGCATCAGGTATATGAACAAATCCAGAGCTTTTCCAGCAAGATTCCTTCCATTCATCAGACAGCATTGTCAGTCCATCCAGAGAAAGCTGTACTATTCCATGCCAATGCAGAGTCATTCTCTCTGATCTCAGTATTCCATTTCTCATTTGTGTAGAGAAATATGCTGTGCTGGGGTTCCTGCAAGTGTGTCTTGCCAGTGTCATGGGAACTTTATCAAAACTGTAGTGCTGAGGAAGTAGAGAAAATCCAGTCTGGGATTTACCTAAGACCTGTCAGAGTTGCTGGTGCTTTTTATGTTGTCAGGCAGACATATGGGCAGCAGGAAGGAGGGAGACATATGACTTGGTTCCTTTTCCTCTTGAGATGACTTGTTAGCTAAAGCAAATCCTAAGGTTAGGTCTTGAGCACCCTTTCTGCTCCGCTGTGCTCCCCAGTTTTAGAATGGACCCTGCAGTGTTTAATTAGAGCTACTGCCATCTTTATTTCCATGCTCGAGGCCACTGTTACTCAACAGGGCACGACATCAGAGGTTTGACTCCATGTGAGGGAGGGAAGATGGGGAGTGGTGGTCAGGCCCTGGCTGAAGTTGGCTCTCCAGCTCGAAGGATTTCCATGCCTCAGAGAAAGGCCTTTTCCTTCAGAGATTTCTAATGCTAGAAATAAGTTTTTTTCACACAGAGTGGAGTTTTGCCCTTGAAGGATCTGAGGCCTTTGTGCTCCAGCCCTCCCAGCCTCCCTCCACTGAAACTGAGATGATCCTGATTGGAAGGGAAATCTTCAAAAACAGGACTGGGACCTTAATTCTCTGCCCTACGCCTGATCTGCCATGACTTCCAGCAAGTCTCTACATCCTTAAGATGCTGTTTTCCTTCCTGTCCTCTTCCTGCTTTATCTGTTCAGGAACCCAGGACTGACAATGCCCTCTGCAGCTGTAGGCTCAAGCAGTCATACGCTGCAGGGCAGGGCAAGGGCTGTAAAACACCTGCCTCAGGTGTGCACTCCTGTACAGGCTGCCCAGCGCTTTCAGGTTCCCTGAGGAACACAACCCAAAACGGGATCACAGAAGTTTTAGGTCCCTGAACAAGCAGGGGTCTGTGCAGTAAAACCCGGCACCGCTGTAAAAGGGGACTATGCTCCTGCTATAGACAGGGCAGAACAAAGGAACAAACCTCTTCTCAGCCGTGGAGAAGCTTTGTCCCTGCCCCCATCAGGGACCAGCGGGATGGGCATTATATATTCTGTTTGTGACAGGGTTTGTCTGTCTCGGTGCTGGTCTACTCCAAATAAATGTGGAATTCAGCGGTTTTTCGTGCTGCCCTTCAGAGGTGCTGAGCCCGGACAGCACCTCCCAGTGATTTCATGTGTCCAGTGCTTTTAAAAGTTATCAGACTTTCAATGTTTTCCAGCCAGCACTGGGGAGGAAAAAAAGTAAAATAAGTTAATAATCCTCCAGAAAATGTACTTTTTCATCTTTCTTACCTGATCCTCACCCTTCTGTACAGCATGAGGGGAAAGAATAAAAGCAGCAAAACTGAATTTTGATGATTAAATGCACCGGGAATGTTAAGGTGTTGTTTTTGTGAGCGTGGCCATGCTGTCCCAAAGCATGCTGACGGTATGAAAAGCAAGAGAGAGCTTTTCAATCAACAGTGTGTGAAAAGAGCTCCTCCAGCCCAGTTTTTATTCAGCAGAAGGATGGATGTGAAGGAGGGGGGGGGAAGGGCCCATTTCCGAGCTAAGCGATGGTGAAAATGCGCTCATTCAAATGTGAAGAATTTTTAATGGGGGGAGAGGGAGGCTCAGAACAGGCGGGGCTGGAAGAGGGGAGGGAGCGAGGGAGGGATGGAATGGCAATTCCGAAAGATGCATTAAACCGCAGGGAGCCTAAAGTAGGCTTAGAGATGAGCCTAAGTAACTGGGACAAAGTCTGCTCAGAAGCCACAGATGGGCCTTGGCTTTCACTGTGATCTGCCCGAGCTCACAGAGGGGAGGAGGGGTGGAGGGTAAGGTGCTCCCTCGCCTCCTTTTCCCTTGCATTCGCATCAAGCGACAAGCATTGTTCGCTTCCACTCGCGGGACGCAGGGTGGGAGCGCAGCAGCTCCCGATAGCTCCGGAGGTCAGAGAGCCCTGGATTCTCCCACCCTGCTCCTGCCACGCAGGGTGTTAATGTGCCGTGAAAGCAGTGTAAAGCGCCGGGCCCCTCTCCCGCTCCGCGGGGTGTCCCGTGCAGCCCAAAGCCCCCAGTGGGTGGCTGTCAGTGCCAGTTCGCTCCGTTAGGCAGAAATTTATTAGTATTATATTTTCCCCCTATTTTTTTTTTCCTTTTTCTTTTTGTTAGAGCGGCGGGGAGAAAGTGACAGCTGTATTAGGGGCTGAAATGCCTCCAAAGGGATCAGGAGACATCTGCGGGGAGGGCTTCTGACAAAAACCCCTTTCAGGGTGTCTGAGCAGCAGCTTCCAAAGATATCAGGGAAAAGAAAAGCGAAGGTTTACTGCTCCTGGAGGGCTCAGGCTCCCGTGCGTTTATTTCTCTGTTTCTTTATTCCTTTGCAGCCTTTCACAACACAGGCATCCATCCTTCCCATTAGCACCCCGTGCCTGGAAGAATAAGCGCTCGCTTGTAAGCTCCTCTCCTGCTCTTTGCCTCGTTCCCAAATTACTAAAAGTGGAGGCTTTGAGGAGAAGAGGTTGTCTGGCAGTCACGTCCCAAGGCAGGTCCCCTGGCAAGGCAGTGCTGAGTTTCTGTCAGGCTTGCCGGAAATATTTTAAGCAGTCAAAATGGCTTTGTACTTTTTAATCTCTCTGTCCCTAACCATCCTTCCCCCTCTCACATCACATCCTGTTCAGCTGTGGAGCTTGGGAGGGGAGGGGAAAAAAAAATAAAGGTAAAAAGCCAGTAATTGCTATTATCATTAACCCATTCAGCTGCAAATCCCCCTCCCCAAAGAAAATCCGCACGCTGATTTGCGTATGCAATCAGCCGTATTCTTCATTTCTATAGCGCCTTTCTTATTAACCACCTCTCTCAAAGGAACTCTTCAGGAGATAAAATTGCGTAGCAATTAAGCAGAACAAGTCAGCCTTCCATGTTAAAGCAGCGCCGGGTTTGCGAGGGAGGCAGCAGTGGTTTGGTGTGCCCCTTTCCCCAGCGCTGCTCCGCGGACCTGGAGCGAGCCCTGCTGGGTTAGTGGGCTTCGTCTTGCCTTACCTTAACAGCTTGTACTGCCCGGGGTTCTGCTGGGTTTTCTTTGCCCCGGGCTGTGGCACGCTGTGGAGACTAAACTGCAATGCTGCCTTTTTATTAGCATTGCGGAAGGTTTGCTTCACCCCTGCCCAAGTTCTTGTAGCTGATCCCACCTTTGCCGGGAGCAGAGGGAGCTGTGGCCGGAGGAGCGGTGCCTGCTGCGGGGCAGGGACCTGCCGGAGGTGCTGGGGCTGCCGGCTCTGTCAGCTCTCCTGACACCTGCATCCCCCAGCTTTGGCCGAAGGGCCTGTTCACAGTCATTGCTGACAGTACCAATGGGACTTCTGAATGCTTTGCCCCCCCTTAAAATAATACAAAAAACGTTTTGGGGATCAAGGTGCTAAACGAAAGGAATGGCGTTTTGAAATTAAAAAGGAAGAGAAGGTTCATATAACTTTTTTTACGTGTATAGAAGATACAGATCTAATACATACAGGAAGATGTAACATCATCTGTAGTACCTTTCTGATTGCAAACAAGCAATTGATGAGCATCAAAAGAAATTCAACAAAGGGGCATTTTCATGTTCACTAATCCTGTATGTCATTGTTTTGGGTGTGTTTCTTCATTTTCTGAGATCCTGTTTTGAATCTGTGTTTATTAAAGTGACACTTGAAGCTGTAATTGAAAATGTATAATACAGGAATTCCCAGCTGGAGGCTCCTGTGTCAGTTACAGCTGGACTAACACTGAGTGCTTTGCTGAGTAAAAGCACAAAAGGCCAATTTTCTCATAAAGAGTCGGGAAAGTAGAAGAAATTACTTTTCAGATTCTATCATCTGTAAGCAGTAGTACCAAATACTGTCATTTGGAAAAAAACCCCAAACAGGTAATTTTGTGTAGTCGCATTTACTGTAAGAAAGATAAGAAATTCCAAAGAGCTTGCCAGGGGGTTACCGAAAAACATCGGTATTGTTTAATAATTTCACATTCAAACTCCAAAACAAAACTCAAATGGATGTCATTGTGTGCATAATCAGTATCCAGGGACATCTCATTCCTTCATGATAGTTTGTTTTCCATTAACTGTGATGACAAGAAGAAATTTTTCAGTAGTGTTTGTGTGCTCTTGTTTATAAATGGAGAATAAATCCACATTATAGTAACAGCAGTGCTCCCCAAGGCAAATTGTTCACACTCCAGAAGGTGCTGGAGTTTTATTGTGAATCTCAGCTGCCTGTGTCTGTGGGCCTCACCTGTGATTCGGTAATTGAAAAACTTGAAATACCACAAAAGCATTTGGAAAATTTACAAATACGAGGTAAAGCAGCACTAAATATGAATGGAAAAGGACGCTGAGAGCTGGTCTCCTTGGCATTTGGCCAGTTTCCTTTTAATAACATATAACTCACTTGATAGGTCTTTGTAATCCCTGCCTAAGAATAAACTGAGAATGCAGCTGGAGCCTGTGAGAGACGTTCCATCATCTCATTTCTGCTGTTTACAGTGAGGCTTAAAGAGTTCATGGTTTCCTGTTACTTAGCAGAGGTATCAGACTGGAAGTGTAGCCTTAAGATAAAAGCAGATACCTGCCTGTTTCAGAGAAAGCTGAAACACCACTTGTTTTAAATATTTTTAAAGGGTATTGTTTGCATTTTAATTTACTGCAGAAAACCATGACAATCCTAATGAAATTCAAATAGTATTGTGAAAATTTAATCTGGAGGGATATATGGGTAATACAGCTATTCCCTTGTTTGTCCCCATGTATTGATTCTTTAGAAACCTTTAAAATCCCTCATTAACCCTCCTCACAGAGGCTTCTGGTTCTTGAGCTGCCCTTTGGCTAGTTAAGATCCTGCTCCTTCACTGGGCCCGTTGGGTCTGTGTTGCCTTGAGCTCATGATGCTGTTTGTGATGGCTTTTAAGGTCCCTGAATGTACTGGGAAGCAGGGGAAAGGGAGGACAGTACTCACCCGGGATAGAGTGATGGGAGAAAACAGCTAGTGTCTGAAAGAGGTTTAGACACAGCTGCTTTTGTTGGAGTGCTAAAACTGGAGCTGCACCCAGCAAACTGAAAGCTTAGCAACCTGTGTGTGTCAGCAGAATCTTTGTTCAGAAGTGTAAATTCCTGGGAATAAAATTAATGAGCGTTCTGCTTCCACTGTTTTCTCTCTCAGCAATTGAATAACCCATGCCTAAGGGTCAGAACCACAAGAGTGGTGTCCCTGCCTTGGTTTTCTCTGTAATCCTCAAATGCAGGCAGTCCTGGCCCAGAAACTCAAACCACATATGGAGAGTATGACTGCAAGGAAGAATCTTTGATTTCGAAAATAGGAGAATAAAAAGGGGAAGTGCAGAGACTCTCGCTGCACACACACAGCCCCACTCCTGGATGATCCGATGCTCATTAAAAAGGCAGCGATCAAGAAGCGCTCCGTTTTGTAACAAATGTGGGAATTGCCTGCAACTCCCCTGCCACCTGCCACCCTCCCGACCGCTGCTCTCGCTCAGAGATCAAGGAACGAACAAATAAAGAACATAAACCACCTTCTCTTGGTGAGGCGCGAGCTCTAATGTTGCAGCATCAGTCGCAACAGTGAGAATGTTATGGCCATGATGATCAAAAGAATTAGGAGAAAAAAGGATTGCGGGGACAGTTAGCATGTTTTGTGGGACTAACTGATACAGTTGCAAAGAATGGCCAGGCTTTCATCAAGTCAAGTGAAGTTGTGGGGGACAGTACTGTGCTGCTCTTGTCTTTGCTGTTCCTGCGTGATACAGGAGCACGGGGCTTGCAGTTGTCAGTCAGGGACGTGGAATGAGTCCCTTCAAAACCTGTGCCTTAAAACACACTTGAGCACACACGTGTGAGATGATGAGCTCTTGCATGAATTCTCCCTGGAGCTTAAGAAGCCATGGGGCTGCTCAAGAAGGGATATCATTAAAAGAAAAGGAGGAGAGGGCAAACTAATGAAAATCATGCATACGAACTGGCCTCACATCTGTTAAACCTACATGTCACTATCATAGTACCTTTTCGTGGGTCCTACTGTGTAAGACACACCATTTCTTAAAAGTGGGAAACACAAGCTTCACCTTTGTTTCAATACCATCCAAGGAAGATAATGATTGTGATTGTTGACAAGGGCTAGGAAAGAGAAGTAGGAAATTGCCATGAGGATTGCTATAAATAGAACTTTGCTATAGCAATGCATTTAGCAGAGAGTGTTCTCACAGACAGGCTTGTAATGAAGAGGGAGCAGATTTATTGTGCAGGACTGTCAGCCTTTGTCTGAAAGATTTGCTGATGCTGTGCCAGTATGTTCAGTTTAATTCTCTTGTGCTTCTGCCTAAGAATTCGCCCTCTATGCTTTTTGCTTAAGATTTTCTTTATTTGTAATTCCTTCTTTCCACTGCAGCACAAGGAACAGCGCTGTTTATTTGAAAAAGATTCTGCAGGTTCATTTGGGAGGATGGGTCACCTACCTTACAGGGACACTTTCCTGCCTTTAACTGGTAAAGCTAATCTGAACTAATCTCGGTGTGCTCCATGCTGCCATGCGCTTTGTGGAAGTGGAAATGGAAGTGGAGGAACCTCTTTCAGTAGGTTTCAGAGACAAAGAAATACAGAAAACATTCTTTTCTTCTTTTTTTTTATAGTGTTGATATAATTATTTAGTGTTGTTAGGGCAGAAACAATAATGAATCCTGCATTATTGTCTGTAACTTCACGTGAGAGATTTCTTTTTCTCCTCCATCCCCACAAACACTTTTTTTCTTCTTTTTTTAATTTATATGGATGTGTTCTTTCTCTGGGAGGCAGCCAGACAACGTTCCTTGCTTCCAGAGTCAGCGGAAAGGTTCAGACAAGTCAGCCTCGTTGGCTTTGGGCACTCCCTCGAAAGCCGGTATCAAACACAAGCAGCAAATTTCATTTTATTTTATTTTATTGGGTATGTTCTTTCATAAGTTGTATCTACATCAGTCCCTGAATCTTTCTGAATTTAATGAGCATATTTTAATGTTCTTTTGTCAGAAAGAACTCAAACCTAGACATACTCATGCTGCTGTTTCGTTCTTTGTTCCAGCGGAAAGAAAGGGCTGAAAGTCTGCTGTAGACAGTACAAAGCTGGGCAGAATCTGCACACTGACCTCCCCGTTAGCCTCATCCCACTAGTCAGAGCTGAGGAGAGCTGAGAGAGGAGAATCTCACCCATCCCCTGGGCTTGTCATGCACCCAGCGGATTCATCCCAGAATCATCCCCAAGGAGCAACTGCTTTCCCCACTTTAATCATAGAATGATTCATGACTGTGTCCAGTATGTTTGTGGCAATCGGTGAGGCCATTTGTGTTCAGAAGAGTTTCCCACCACAGGCTGTCTTTAGTCACGAGGCACATCAAGATGATTGCATTTAGAAAATGGGATGGATGGCAGCTGCTCAGATATTCCTTGAAAAGATGTTATTATATGTCTCAACCATAAATCTCACAAATATCCTAGTGCCCCTGTTACAGAGATAGAAATATCCTGCACCGGTTGGCTAGGATTTAATGCTTAGCTGTTGCTGCCTTTCCTCTTCTGGGAAAAATACCTGATGGAGTGGACAGGTTTGTTGATGCTGGTCGTTCTTCCACGACTGGGCTCTTGTGGGTTGCTGAGCAAGGTACCCTCTGATGGCAGCACCAAGACCTGTGTGAGAAGTGGCACGAGCGTGTCAAATTCAGAGATGCCGATAAGTAGGAAAAGGGGTGTGTTGGGCACTGCTCATTTTTATAATTTCAGGAGTAGCAGAATTCCTTTTCTTAATTTATTTTTTTTTTCCCCTCTAGCCTGTTTTTAAATGCAACAATCTGAAGGGACGTGAGTGGCTCTGATGCTTGGTGCATTCGGCTGATTGTCACGGGGGGAGACAGCCGTGTGCTATCTCAGGATGCAGGGAAGGAAATCCAAGTTCCCCCTAAAGCAGACACTAGTCAGTCATAACGCATCACTGAGCAGGATGCGCTCCCCTCCTTCCTCCTGCTGGCAGACACCACAAGAGGGGCCCATTGTTGCAAAAGCTGTTATCAGAACAGACATGCTACGGGGGAATATTTAATGCACGGGAAGCTTTAGCAGCACTGTATGTATTGATCACAGCAGCTTCATCAAAGAAAGGCTGATGAATGAACATATGGGTGACGCTTAAAAGGAGCCTGCTGTTCGGAGCTGCAAGCGTTGTATTTGGATCAGGTTTGTAGGTCTGAGCTCACTACTGTCTCTCAGGCCTATGAGAAAATGCCACAAATATCATTGTATATGACCTAGCATCAGGAAGGACAAAAGCCACTCTTTAGCCTAACCTTGAGTCACCTTGACAGTCCAGTGGCCCACAACATCTGACCTGTAATCTCAACCGAGTTACAACAGTAAGTGGGACCAAATCCAATCAAACCTTCTCAAGGCTGCTCCAGGCATGTATGAGAGTGTCTCAAGAGGGGACAGTCTGTCTGTCTTTGAGTTACCATCGCATGAAGATGCTGACAGCAGCACTGTCTGATGCTCCTCCAGATCGAGCCACGTCTTAGCTGTAAGCACTTCTGTCTTTGAAAGACTTCGGCAAAGAGTTTCTCCTGTAGTCAGTCAAAACCAAAGGACGGGTGTATGTAGAGATAGAAGTCATGGTTGTAACAAAATTCCTGCCAGGCCTGTTGGTGACTGTAGCAGGAGGCTTTTTTAATAACATCGTCTTCTGCCTGCAGGAAGGAGGGATGCGGTGCCTTAATCCAAGCATGTAGAGAGCTTCCTTTTGCAGGTTGCTCTGGGGCAAATGAGGGAAAGAGCGCTCCTTTTTCTCCAAGGTTTCGATGCTCTGCAAGAGACAGCATTAGAGTTGCCATCTATGCTGCAGCAAGTCCGTTAGCACAGCTATACTTCCCCTCCCTCATCTTTTTTTTAGGAATACCATCTGTTTAGTCATTAGCCCCATCAGTTCTCATTAATTGAGTCATGTCTCATTGAGGTTGCTGTATTAGCTTCTCATTGTTCCCTAGATAAGGCTTTTTTACAGATGCCTTGCTTCCTGTTGAGCTCTGTCCAAAGTCAGGTGTCAGCTGGAGAGCAAGGATGGGATCCAAACCCAGGCTGTGTTTCAAAGGCTCATGCCAAACTGCCAGCCTGTTCCTTCGGGGCACTAAATGCCAACTTGTCTGTGCTGGCCCAGCTTTGGAGAGTCATGTGGAATATGGAATGGCCCTGACTAAAGAGATAAAGCCTTCTGTCTTTTTTCCCCCTTTGATTTCTCTGCTTTTCATCATCTCTGCTACAGCTAATAGGGTTTTTTCCTCCCTCCCAATGGCACAGTGGGTGCATCTAAGTATCAAAACCCCGCTGCAGAAGAGATATTAAGAACGAATCACCTAGAAGGAAATGATGGGTTGCATTTCAATTAGCACACTTTGGTTACACAGAATTAGTCCTGTCACAGAACTTTAGCAAAAAAGCCTTCAGAAATGCAAGGAGAAAAAAGGAGCCCTCCTGTGTAGTTGAATTTCAACACTGAAGGACTTAGGGCTTGTTGTAAAATCTTCTGTTTAGCTCAGTTATTCCAGGCTTATATTTTTTTACCATTAGTTTTATTGAGCTTGCTGAGTTGATTTTTATTGTTTGAAAGGTAGAAGGATTAGTTACAGCAAAGCCCTTTGAATTATTCCTTATCCTTAAAAGAGCCCAACTGGAGTGGGAGAATGTGTTAGAAACTACCCAGCTCGCTGCAGAAGGGATTATTGTTGAGGCTACAAAATGTAGGTGTGAGTTTGAGAAAGCTGCCCGAGAGCAGGATTAGGAAGGTGTTGAAGCAATCAAGGCTCCTCAGAGTGATTTACAAAGAAATGAATTAATTAGAGCAAATTGTGAGTTCACAGTTTTCTTGAATGACCTGCCTGGCTTGTATGCTCCAGGGCCTTCAGACAATATATGATCCCTAAACATTTTAAGCACTTTGCCAGAAGAGCGAGAACAAAACGTGAAGCTGCTGAAAAGTGTTTCTCTTTGCAGATATTTAGATGAAGACCTGTTAGGTATGTGTGGTTTTCCCAACTTGCTTAGCTGCCACGACAATGAAACATTAACAATAAATTCTTCTCCTGCTCCTGTCATTCCCACGTACATCCGCTTTCATTTTCATTTTTCTGCACTGAGGTGCCTACAGCTTCTCCCTGGGGCTTCCCTTAACACCTTTCCCATGGAGGACACAGCTTCCTCCAGAGCTGTGGCTTCACGGAGATGTCACGTTTGCCGAATCTCCTAGAAACAGTGTAGTGCTGACCTTCCTCAGTGGGCAAAAATCTAGAAAATTCTTACCTCTAGAATGAAATGGCACACAGACTCCAAATTCAGTGGTTCTGAGGAACCAAATGACTTCCCATGCGAGACCTCAGCTACCTGTGCCTTCTCACCTTCCCTCCCAGAAATGCAGTGTGTTTGCTTTGACCTGTTGTACCATACATTTGAAGCCAAAGCTCGAGGAGGATTTCCTAAGACATAAGAGAACAGCCTCTCTACGTGCCTCGGTGCCTGGTGAGTGCTTAACAGGGCTGGGCAAGTTATTTCCTCTTTCATGACCACTTGTAGTTCCCACTGCTGCCTCCTTTATATTGCTGCTCTAATTAACCTCTTCTTAATGGGAAGCAGTCAAAGACTATCACAAACTCTCTGTGTTGCGTGTGTTTTATTGCCTGTCTTGTCTTCCTCCAGCCCCTTTTGATTCCAAGGGAGAATAAAATACCAGAAGGCAATTTTCTTCACCCAGAAATTGGATATATTATCTACACAGGAAAAAAAAGTATGATTTACTAGCTCTAGTTCCTGTGACAGCTTTGTATATTTTATTATAAATACAGTAAAAAATAAGGTTCATCATTCAAGTGGTTTAAACTCTAAATAAGAACAAAGTAGGATAAAGCATAATTGCCTTAAAATAAAGAATTTTAAAAAAAAATTAAAATTTTACCCAATTCTTTCTTAAGTGCTGTGACCATGATGTATCATGTCTTTATTCACTGCTTTTCTTATCCTTGCAAAGGATCTACAAAATACCTATTATAAACTAACATCAGGAAGCTTCAAAGGTATTGATTTCTTTTTAGGGAGAGCTTGAGCTGGCTTCCTAACAAGCCATCTAGCTTCAGACTTACTTGTAAATGGATTCTGGTTCACCAAGGTGCCAAGGTGTCCATAATCTTTCCATATCTGCTTGTTGTTTTGCAAATCAAAGGAATGCATTAATAGTGATGAAGTCAAACTGAACAGCAAGTGTGATTGTACTGTCTGGGAGCAGAAAAGAGCTGAGCCATTACCAGGGCCTCCCTTCCTTAGCTGTGCCTGCCTGGGGGCCTGACATGCTGGGATGGGCTGAACTGAGCAGGGTTCACCCCTGGAACCACCTTATGTTAACCTGTCCGTGGGTCACAGAAACACGGCGTGGGTAAGGTTGGAAAAGACCTCTGAGGTGGCCTGGCTTGTTCTTTCCCAGGCTGCTAGGCTAAAGCAGGGGGATGAGTGGGGTTATCCCTGGAGCCAATAAGCTTGTGCTCCTTAGGAGGTTTAAAATCAGCTTGTCATAGTGAGCCAAATACAGACATTTCTCTGATTATCATCTGAGGAAGAGAATGAGTGGGGATAGTTGTTTGCCTGTAAGTATCGTTTATAGGAGCTGAGAGGCTTAGAGGATTAATCTTCCTTCTGGAATGTGGATCAGGCTGAAGTGTAGAGCAGGATGATTATTAAGACTGAAATTCTCTGTCAATTTGTTGGCAGAGATAGTTTCTCCGCGTGAGGACGATGGTGGCAGAAGCATCTTGTCTGAGAGGCAGCACAGGGAAGAGCTAAGCCTGAGAACAGCAGGCAGCTTTCTGCAGGGGAGCGAGCCTGGGTTTTCAGCGCTGCATTTCTGTAAGTCTTTGTGCTGGAAGGATTTTTTCCAGCAGAGGTTTTCATAAGGACTGTAAGCATTGCAGAGAGCAGCACTCCTCAGTCGCCTGTGTCTGCTGTTCTTCGGAGGGTTGAACAGTCCTTTCTCTGTCCCTCCAGCACTGGAGGTGTTTCTTTGTTTTCCTCCTGAAGACCAGAGTGGTGGTTGCACTCAAGCTGTGCTGAATGCTGCCTTGACGCCAAGCAGTTTCCCAGCAAGGAGTGCAGGTCTGGAGGCTCCCTTCTTTCTCAGCCTTTACTAGTCCTTCCCTCCAGCTCCTCCTTCCCCTTGGGGAATAACCATTTAGTCTGGAGCATTCGTTGTACGTTCCTAATGTCATAAATGCAGAGAGCACGTGACCTTATATTTATTTTTGCCGTATTCTTTTTGCACTGGGTGAGGAAGACACTGAGATGTGTGCTTACCTGAGCTGTGTGTCATTGACAATGGCTTCGGTCCTGCTTCCCATTCCCATTGCAGGGCTGCACAGGAGCCCAGGCAGCAGAAGACTGTTCACTGTGCTGGGTGCTGGACAGCCATAGCAAAAAGACATCAAGTATTTTTGGTCCTTTAGAGTTTCTGTTTTGAATGTAAGATCAACACTTTGCAGTTGGAAGCTGGCACGTGAGAACACAGAGAGGAGATAGAGCTTGTTACTACATTGTAGTGAATTTTTAATTTGATGGCTGTTAAAAATAGAAGACAGGTAAAACTGAGGCCTCTTTGTTCTGTAATATTTAAGCAGTACTCTTTTGATTTTGTTTGTTTTGTATTGAAATGTATGTTAATTTAGTTTTGAAGTAAGTGATATGTTAGGTTCTCACTTAGGAGCCTGTGTCTGAAATACTCTTAAGAAATGTGAATTTGCACTGGACTCTAGAATAGAAAGAGTGGCCAGTTTGGGCTTGGTTTGTTGCAGGAGCCTGTAGGCAGGTGTGTTTGTACCCTGAGGCGGAAAATAGCTTTGTGAGTGCAAGTTTGTGTCGTTATATTAGATTTAAACGTAGCCCCAGGAAACAGTTTCTGGAAGGGTCTTCCCCAAATGTGGCCCCTCTGAGCATGCTTGTCTTCTCTCTTAGGGTGTGTTTTGGACTCAGGCTTCTCCTTCGGTCTCGGCTCAGTGTAGGTCCTGAAGCACATGGTCAAATGATTCCCAGTGTCCAGAGACATTTTTATCCTGCTTGCATACTTTATTTTAATTTTGATGCAAGTTTTATTTTTAAAAGATTGGCGGAAAGGTGACAACCGCTCTCTTGTCCCTTTCTCTTAATCTGCAGTTCAGCTTTTTCCACTGGGCGTTGTGGGAAAGAGATGTGTGTGCCTGACCTTGGATGAGTCCTCCCTACAAAGCTTTCCAGTCAGGAGACTTAATCCTCCTTTTCATGCCCCACCTCTGCACAATCAGGGCCAACCTTTGAGCACAGCGTAATTATGTGGTGTGGCAGGGGAAATGCGTGGAAGGTATTCTGGTTACTTCTGGGGAGCAACCCCCATCAGTTAAAAGATGGTTGGTGTGATTTGAGCCGTGCCTTCAGAGCTTTGAAGGGGCAGTAGCTGGCTGTGTGTCCATGCCTCAAGGCTTTCCACGGTTTTCGGTTGCCTTTTAAAAGGTGCTTTTTGAAAACTCACTGGCGCCAGAGCTGAGAAATGGCCCGATGGCACTGAAAGGGTCAAGTCAGGGCCTTGCCTGCCGCTCCAGGGCATCCTGCTCAGGCTGTGGTTTGTGTTTCTGTTTGAACTGACAGGTTTTTAATCCCGGTCTACTTCTATTCTAACGTCTTATTAAATCCTGGAGACGCATGCAGAATCACCTAGATGATTAAGTCCTAGAAACCCATTCCTTTTACGTAGCAGGAGCTCTGGGTTTTCTGTGTGCCTCATTCCCCATCACCCTTCTGCTGCCTCTTCCACTGCCTCACGTGCTCCCAGCACAAGGAGACCCTCGAGAATTGACACACTGCTTGAGGACCGACTCATCCCTGTCACACGGGCTGCAGGCACATTAGAAAATGCACTCTAATAGGGAGTGCTGGGAATGGGGGCAAGATC
The DNA here is from genome assembly GCA_013396755.1 of Sclerurus mexicanus. Taxonomy (NCBI): domain Eukaryota; kingdom Metazoa; phylum Chordata; class Aves; order Passeriformes; family Furnariidae; genus Sclerurus; species Sclerurus mexicanus. Next base: position 1,046,944 of record VWZF01004958.1, read on the forward strand.
ACAACCAACTGCCTGGTCGGGTGCATGAACTGTGTCCATGCAGAAAAAGCCGCCTACGAGCCAGGGAAGATGATACAGCTCAAGGTGCAAGATTCGTGCCTGCTCATGTCCTTGAAGAGAATGCTATAAATTTTGATTAAGCCTTCCTGAGGCAAAGAGTTGTTGAAACATATATCAGTGTGCTGTAACCTGGCAAACCCCCGAGGGCAGCGCGTTGTCCTGGAGCACAGCATGATTAAAATATTAGGCTGACACATATATAATATCTGAAAAGTTTCTGCCACAGCCATTAAGCCCCTTAACGTTGTGCTTTGGAATGTGGTCACAAGTCATAAAAATGTCTGAACAGGCAAGAGGGTTAGTAGTGTCATAAATAATAACGGCACGGCTCTCCAAACACGCATGAGCACAGAGAGAAAAGGAGAAATAAGGAGCAGAACAGGATGACACAGTGAGATTTATTAACCTGAGCAGATGTAAGATTTAACATGGGAAATTTCCTGACAAAAAGCAAACAAAATACTGTAATATCTCCTAAAATAAAATAAAAAAAAAGACTCCTATTAGTGCTTGGTATGTCACTGGCTGACATTTATTTTTAGTTGCAGCTATAGCACAAGATACAAAAAGAATTGAGCTGTGCTAGTTTAGTTTAGTTTAGTCTGACACACTGTACTGTCACTCTGCCTAATCTACAGTGCGTGCTAGGCTAAGGACATTCAGATTCCAGGAGCAGTGACTTCAGTGGAAGTTAATGTTTTTTCCTGTGTGGTGAAGGAGATGCAATGAAACACTGCCGTTTTCAGCAGAAGCTGCCAGTGGCAGCATTAGAGGATGTCGTGTGAGAAAAAAACCTCATCCCAGAATATTGCTTTTTGCACAGGGGCAGAACACATGAACCCCGGGTTCTTCAGGAGTTGTGGCCTGTGGATTGATTTTTTGGTGTGGCAAGTTTTGGAAGGCTTTAACTGAAACTGGCATTGGTAACAAGCCTCTCTCGTGCAGAAGCTTTGGTGTCTGCCAGAAAAACGCCTTTCCCACTGCTGTTGCTATAGTCCTGTCTGGTATCTGTTCCTGTCTGGGTATTGCAGCAGCTCTGCTATCAATGAATGGTAAATGCTTTGAGAGGAAAAGCTGGGAGCTGATTTTGCCATGTCTGTTGTTGCTGCCACATTGCTGTGCATGATCCTGTTTTAAACGAATTGTTCTCCTTATTCTTCCAAATGCTGAACAAAGTACTGTAAAGACCCAGCCGGATTCAGTGGTGCTCGGGAGAACCAGCAGTGTTGGCACACCTTTCCTTGAGCACCGTTCAAAGCCAGGTTTGGGGAACGTGCTGAAAGAGGAGCAAACATCCTGCCGTGTACCTGGAGAGGTGTGAGGGCGGCTCGCTGGCAGTCCAGGGCAGCACTATCACTCGCCATACGTGCAGAGACACCCGATCTCCCCAACAGCCGAGACGAAATCATCCCCTCGCTCCCTTTGGGCACTGTCTGTGTTGCACTTGGGGCTGTGCCCGACTTCCCAAGTGCTGGATGATTCCTACATGGCTGCTTCAGGTTGCAGGGTTGTAAATAGCCATCCGCAGACAAAGAGAGGTTTGTGGACTTTGTGCTTACTCCTGTTTATTCAGCGTGACCTCAATCCCCCTGTATCTTCCTGTGCCCTGTTACACATATGCGTGTAGTTTGGGGACCAATATCTCACTGATGGGACAGCTTGCACTAATTTAATCCACTTACAGAAAACAATGTGAAATCCCTCACCCTGATACCGCTATTTTACATACTTGAAAATAATTTGACAGCCCTGGATGAAACGCAAAATAATGTTGACATTGAGCACTAAATTTTATCTTCTCGGCTACAGGCCAGGCCTTCTGCACACAGGGATGGACCCAGAGCTATCCTGCAGAGCAAAGAAGGCCAGGGGTCTTATATTAATGCTGGTAGAGGTTGCAGACTTTTTAGTAGGGTTTTGAATGCTCTATATGGACATAAGTTTTATACTTTAAAAAGTGAGGCTTTTAGGAGAAGTAGGTCAGAGAGAGTTGAAAATGGTCACAGGGGAGAAGCTTTAGAGTTGTTGAACTCTTCACCTCCAAAGAAACTGGTTTAACCACAAGGTAACAGTCAGGCGGGTTAGCTTGCCCACAGAACCACAACACCAGACTGAAGGTAGGTCTGATCCACCTGAAGACAAGGTGATAACATTAGGAATGTCCCTTTGTACTTCATGCAGCAGTATTTTAGTCTGTAAGATGGTAAGAGAGGGCGTTTCTCTGACCCAGAAATCTTTTTGTGGAAAGTGGTTCTCAGCTGCACCTGTAATTAGACCCTTTCTACCTGAGCAACTTATTTTCTTAAGCTTAGGTGTAATTATTTGTAACAGGAAAGCCAGTGGTTAATATTCCTTCAAGTCTGAGAGCTTCAACATTTTTGGTGTTTCCTTCCTTTCTGCAAAGTTTATGAATACAGTGCTGCATATGTTGCTCAATGCAGAATGCCTAATACATTATTCATTGTTTATTTGTTGTATTTTTGCTGTGTTTTCTGCAGAGATCATTTTGTCTTTGTTTGAAGTACTTGTTTTCACTGTGCCTGGCTCCTTGCACTCTCCCAGTCTTGGCTCAGGCCAAGGTGCAGCTCAGGAGGGTAAATAACGGGACTCTTTGCTAGTGCAGAGTGTAGATCCCAGTGGGTCCTGGGAATACATTGCAGTACCCATGGAAGTGTACACTGTAAATACCCACTTGGAATTTGTAGATTTGATGTACCAGCAGACAAAGAAAAGTAGCACTGGACTTTAGGGAGATTATGGACTTTTTTTGGTGGCAGCATTGATAAAAGCTGCCTCCTCACATCTCCGTTTCTGAGTGGGAGAAAACAAAGCCGATCTTTTTAGCTCTGTCTCTGGAATAGAAATGGACATCAGAAGCCGCATGTATAATAACCAAACCAATATACAATTGCAAACTCGGGTAATCTCTTTAGCCTGGTTTCCTCCAGTCAGCGCCAGCTCTCTGAATCACTATTGAGAGCCTCAGAAAGCACCCCTGGAGCTGTGCTGCGGGAAACTCGCTTTTCCTGACTTCCAGGCTGCATTTATTTTTTTTGTTTTTATTCTTGTTCTTTTCTCCCCATGCCTCCCTCCCGTCTTTGCCTCTTTCTCTATTTTTGTCCATGCAAACTTTATAAAAGGCCTAAAAGTGGATAAGTGTCTGCTTCTAGGGTATATAAAAGGGAGTACCATGCAGAGAATCTCCCAAGACAGCTGCTTTGGTTCCAGTCCAAGCTGGCATTAGTGCTAGAGGGATTTAATTATCATATATTAATACATAAACATAGAATAAATGATGCATTTATCTCTTGAAATAGACTGGTTCTTTAACTTTGTTTATAATTATTATTTGCATTTGTATACTTTCACCTGAGTATCTCAGTATACTTTGTGTGCCTTTAGGTGCCAGATGCTGCGTTAGGACAGGGACCTTTAGAAAGCCTCTGCTGTATTTTGTTACCTTAGGAGCACACGGGTTGGTGTGTGCACGCAGGGTACAGCTGTGAACTTGGGACACAGGTCGGGAGCACTGAATTACACCACTGCATGGGAACAGCAGGGAGAGCTCTGGTGGGGTGCAAAAGCAGCATCTTTTAAACTCAGAATGCAAGACAGAAGAGATACGAAGCTGCCGTTAGAGAAGCGGTTTATGGAATGTCCTCATTCTTAATTGCATATTTCCTTTTGGGTTTACTACATTACCTGGATGTTTTCCTAGCATGCGTTCAGAAACTTCCCGTCTCTCTCAGTTTTCTCCTTTTTGTTACCTAATTATGAAAATTCATTTATTGCAGCAAATAGACACTAAGTATGTTTAGTGAACACGAGTCACAGGGGCAGTTTTTAGTCCCAGAACAAACTGCTAGGGATGTGCCAGTTCTCTGAACTGGAAATAACTAGAGGAATCCCACTTTTCCTGGTTTTCTAATGAGAATTTCCTGAACTTTATTCCATACAACTGACAGAGTGTACAGACCTCACTCAGCCCAAGGGTGTATTAAAGGCCCATGAATTTCACAGATGTTCACAGATGGCAAGTGCTCTCCCTTCACCTACCCTCTGGCAACACATGGCTCACTCCCTGTGCTGTCAGCAGCCTTTGCAAAGTGCTGCCCTAAAGCTGTGAGGGGGAAGAAGAGGAAGGCTCCCTCGAGCACTTCCTCCTTGCTCATTTACTGTGTCTTTGCTGCACCATTTCCACGTTCTCTCACAAACCCATCAGTAAGGACGTTTAGGAAGAAATTAGTTTCACTAACACAGGGTCAAAGACAAAATAATTTCTTGGGGCGGTATGTGGATGAGGTGGGCCACATCCCCTCCAGCAGGGAAGCCACCTCCCTCTTCTTCTGGGAAAGAGCAGTTTTTCGCAGCCATGTCTGGCTACAGCAGAAGCCGAAAAAGGATGCAAACTCCATCAGTCTCCTCACTTCTCCTCCACTCTCACCCTGGTCAGGGTTGCAAGCCCAGCAGCAGCAGGTCAGTCTGCTCAGGGCAGGAGCAGTGTGTCCTGGCTGCTGCCCTGCTGTGCTGCAAGGATGGGGAACACAGGAAGCCAGGGACCAGCCAGGCCAGCCTTGGCCAGTTTATAAATGTATATTCTCATTTGCAGTCCCTGAGAGCACATTTATGCAACATTTTGGATGAGTCTGCTATGGTGTGTGAACTGGTTGGGAACACATACTGAGATGTTCGGTCCCTAAGAAAGATCCATTGCTCTGCTCTTTCATGGGAGAGAAATGCACTCAAACCCTGCCCCTGCCTCATCGCACCCCCTGCTTGGGATGCACGTTCAGAGCCTCTGAGCTGAAAGGACAACTAATGACATGCTGTCAAAGGGACAGGTGTGATGGTTGTCTTCCATTCCCTTCTCTGGTCATGACTTTTCCTGTGCACTGGCGTTGATGTGTGATTGGCATCTCAGTGATGTGGAATTTGCCTCGTTAACTTGTTAAAAAAAAACCAATATGGAAAAAAAGGTGGAGGTGCAAGTTGTGCCCTGACTTGATGTGGTTTTACACATCCAAACTTGATGTGCTAGTGTGGCTTGAGGAGACGTTAGATGGATCCCTGAGGAGAGCCAAAGGAGAGGGCAAGACCTCACCAAATGGTAGGGGACAGCAGTGGGGCTCCTGCTGGCAGCAACATGTGGTTCAGGTGGCTTGGCTCAGTCATCAGACCACGTTCACAGGATCCATGCTGCCATCCAGTGCTGCTGGGGAAAAATGTAGTTAATGCCAAGATCCGTGGACAGAAGTTGTGTCTCCCCTAGTCATGACTAAGGGCAGTGATGCCACCGGTGGGGTATGGGTGCTGTTGTGTTCATACCTGTGGATCTGTGAACGTTCAGTACCCGGGCTCAGGCACCTTCAGGCCATTATTTAGGATTTCAGAGGGCTTTCAGCAATAGCTGACGCTTCTCAAAGTTCCTAACCTGTCAAAAGTATATCTGCCCAAAACTGACATTTTTGAAGGTTTTTGTGTTTGCGAAATCCAGCTTCAGTGTACGGAAAATTCCGTCTCCTGAGCGCTGTATTTTTTGTAGTATTAGGAAAACAAAAAACAAAGTAGTTGAGAATTCAGCCCAGTGTTTTTCCCAGCCCCCACTAACTGTGTGAGGGAAACTGTTGTCCACACAGTATCTTCTAGGGGGTCATGGTTGCAAATGGATGGCATTATTATGGGAGTTGCTTCATTAAAAGCCAGAAGGATGGGATCCATCCATCACCACCCCAAAGCCCTGCTTCCCCTAAAGAAAGAAAACGCAAGACCCCAGGCAAGTCAATTAAGCATTGTATGGACCTGTCAGAGAGATAAGAAAGGGACTCTTTGGCCACAGTGAGGCCAAAAGAGGAGAATGAATCCCAGAAAGTCTCTTGAGTAGATAATAAATAGCCTTTATCAGGGAGGTGTGTCTGTGTGTGTTTTTGGAGGAGAGGCAATGTCAACCCCCCAGACTCGCCTTCTTTGTTGGGTGAACATTCGCTTAAATTAGACGCCTCCAAGGGAATGTTAATTGGCCTGGGCTGGAGGGGAATCATTACTTTGTCCTCTCTCTCCATCCAAGTCTATGCACACACATGTGCAGCAATACACATGCTTTCTTTTACAGCAGCGAGAAGCAGTGGCAGCTGGTTCCTGGCAAGGCCTCCCTTTCCCAATGTGCCTGTTCACATGTCACTGTTTGGCAAAGGCATAACAAATACGTGTGGGGCTTAGTTTCCTTCTTCTGGAGGAGAAGCAAGGGGAAGGTGTGCCAGTTCCTAAAGGTTCTGCTCCAGGCGGACCCTGTGGACCCACCTGAGAGCCCCACACAGCAGGGCAGTGCTGCTGCAGCAGCTCCCCCAGGATATGGCATTAGGTAAAGTGGAGCGGGACCGCTCGACTAATGAACATCTGGCTTAGTTCCTTTGAGCATTGTTTTCCATTAGCTTTTTTTTTAATTAGATCATTTCGTCCCACATTTCAGTGGGAAGCATCAAGTGAGCTTGCAGAGACACGACAGGGTTCTCTATTCCATAAATTCTTTGCTCAGTTTTCATTCTTTTTTTTTCAGCTTTTTCAAGATGAGTAAAAACAACCTCACCCAGCTTCTATGCTGGACCTGTACATTATTACAGCATAGACTAACCTCTCCCCATCCTCTGTTTTTTCCTTTCCTCTTGTCACTTGGAGCAGTGAGGGCAGTTTCTCAGAAGTACCCTTTGGAAACAGCAATGACTGATTGTCTGCTGTCTGAAGTCTTGTATAATGTGAATCATGGTTTCAAAGTCCTGTGCTTTTTTTCTTTCCAGGTTGTGGTCTGGTTAGGTACCAGTCATCCTTGTGACTATAGCTTTTCCTAAAGCTGGGTAGTTTCAAAATACTGTGATTTTTTTTTTCCTCTCTGTCTCAAATGTTATCTGTTTTGACAGTTTGTAGAAACAAACTCCAAAATACAGATAACAGCTGAAATGAAAAAAACCCAGTGCCTCCCAACCTCACTGTCATCTCTCTCCAATGAAAACTGTGTTTTTCTTACCTTGCCATAAGTGTAAAGCAGAGGAGTTGAAGTGCACAGCAAACCCCTACCTTGAACTACTGCCGTTAATGGTTTTAAAAATTACTATCACACTGAGCAAAGAGGAGTTTGGGGAAGGATACTTAAGCAATAACAAAAATAGCTTCTGCCAGGGCTGGGATCCAGCCTCTAGGTGGGAGGCACAGGGGGAAACTCCCAAGCCATCCCTGCTGGCTGCCAGCTGTTAGTAACAGCACTGAAACCAAAAAGGGAAGAACAAACGCAAAGCCGAATTTAAAAAGGAGTGTCTGGCATCCCGCTCTGGAGCTCCATGGGCGGGTAGAGGTCCCAGCAAGCTGCCAAGCAGAGGGACTGCTGGAGGCACGCAAGCCCTGCACTGCTTCCAGCCTGGCAGCACAGGGAATGGTCCTGATCCCTTGGCTACACGGCCCCCATCCCTCCTGGAGCCTTGAAAAGTCCCATCTAGCACCATCAGTACAGTGAAAGCTCCCAAACGCACGCACGCAGAGGCTGTACATGTATATATATGAACATAAGGTCTAAGGGCATACAATTTGTAAATCATAACTGAATTTTGTCTAGCATTTTCCAAAATGGCCTTGTGTTTGAAGGTGCTTAAGCGCAGTGATGTATATTCATACGATTTGACTCTTAGTTGGGGCTAATGGGCAACTTGAGATGGTCACAGCATCAAACTTCAGGCTTTTTATACTGTTAGCAGAGAGAGAGGCTTCTGTTTGATGAGCTTTGTATTGCCTTCCAGGGGAGTCTTTCTCTCCTTTGAGCGGCTCGGAAGGTTGTACTCCCAACACAGGCAGTTAGAATAAATGTCAAAATTTGGATGCTGTGCACACAGTAAAACAGGAGTACCTGTGCTCCAAGGGCTAAGGTCTCTGCAAAGCCAAGGGAAAAAATGAAGCCTATTTGTTTCCTCAGAATTGTATTTAAAAGGAGTGAAAACATGCCAGGCTTCTTGCACGAAGTAACACAGCTGCCCTGTATTGCATTCTGGAATGTCTTTTAAAAGTGACCTTTTCAAAGGGTGTTCCTGTGCTTGAGGATTGTACCCATTTTTGCTCCTAGGTATTCAAGCATGAGTGTAATTCTAGTTGATAATTTAAGGAGTAGGGCTATTGAATTCCTAACAAGGACATCCCTTCTGAAAAATGCTCGTTATGTGTTGGAATTTTAAACTAAATATTAGAGCTGTTAAGGAACCTAAATTGAAAGGTCTTCTCTGTTACGCAGCTTTCATTCTCTTGATTCTCATGCTGTTGTAATTTTTGGCATTAGCATGACCTTTCAGAGTAAGCAGGACATAAATAAGTATTATACATAAGAACAGGGGAAGAACCTAGCAAAGCAAGAAAATCTCAGAACCCCCTATCATTTAAGCTTTGGTTATTCATCCTACGAAGTATAAGCCCCATGTGGTTTCTCTGAAACTTCTCAAGGGAGGGCAGAGAACACTCCTGCAATTCATGCAAGATTCCTTCATACTATTGACTGGTCTTACAAGAAGAGCATGGATGACAAGACTGGAAGTCTCGTCAGTCTCTAGAAAAGCTGCAGGTTTGAGCCTTCAGCAGTGCAACAGATTGCACAGATCTGGTCCACAGCTGATTAATGCTGTCTTGCTTCCCAATCTCCTCTTCAGGGGCCACATTTTAACCCATCCCTTATTCTAGTTGTGCTTTAGTCACTATCAGCACCTGATAGAAACTATACAACAAGGAGGTAGTGTCAGCATACAGTTAATTTTCACTGAACGCTGGAATTAAGCAGCTAATTAAGTTAGCTATGGCTCACGTTACCCTTGACAAATGCATTTTGTCTCATCCAGGTTTTTAGCCAGTTAGTGCTTGTATGAGCTGCAAGAAGCAGTGCAGTAATAATGCATCAGAGGTAGCTGGGTGAAATCCAGAGGAAGTAACATCTTAAAATGCCACGTAACCTGTTTGCAGGAGAATATTAAAATTTGTAATGGCTTTCACCCTAATCTAGGCATTTGAAACAGTCAGATTCTTTTATAAAGTTTGGACAAAATTAAAGGAATCCTCTAAGTGGGCCTAACAGTAATTTAAACCATTTTTCAGGCTGACAAACAGATTGAGGAAAAGGAAAAACAATGTAAGAAACTAGATTTGGGCTCACTTTTCTGGAATAAGCAGGAACCCCCGTCTCACACAGTCCCATATGTGCTGAAGTCAAGCAGACAGCTCAAAATAAGTTTTTGCAAGATCAGGAACTTTGAGCTCAGGTTATTTCTCAAGTTCCATTTGTCAGTATTCTAGAGCAGACGCAGCACTGAGGGAAAGTTAAAGGACCTTTTTAAATTATTAGATATAAGAGGTCTGCATAAATTGTAATTTTGAAAACTAATTACCTTGAAAACCACAAATTACTGCTTTGTCTACTCTGGGTGTATCTTTTTTTGTAGAACTGCCTTAGAGATTTCCAGCTGTCTTCTTTTTTTGGACCAAAAGGTCAACATAGAGATTTCTTTCCACAAACCTTGCAAATCACTTCAGTCATTCAACAACACAGGTCTGCTGATACACAGCTAATAAAATGCATTAGGGTGCTAATCTCCTGCCCAATAAAACCTGAGATTAAGTTCTAGCTTGTAAATCAAGTCGGCTGGAATGTTTGTAGTTCTTTCCTAGAAGCATCCCGAAACAAGGCTGGGTTTGGGACAGGCAGCAGCATCCCAACAAGGGATGTCTGGGGTAAGAAGAGCAGGAAAGGTTTCACGATTGCTTTGGAGCTGCACTAACAGATGCTGCATGAGGAAGGTTTGCAGGCAGCCAGAATAGCTGTCCTGCACCCGGACCAAGTCAGCTCCTTTACATCAGTGAAAAGAAGAGAGCCGGCTTAGTGGCCTGAAATATGGAATATGAAATATGTTACGGAGGGTTTGTTGGGTGTTGGTGTGGCAGGACAACCCAAAGCAGTGTGTAGAATGAGTCTCTCAGCCTAGGGGATGTGTCAGTGTGAGGAGGCAGGGACACCTGCAGAGTGCAGGCGCTTTGCCTGGGAGCGTGCTTATGAAGAGTGGGAATGTCCAGGGGTCGACCTAGGAGAACAGGCAATTTGTCATCTGTTCATGATTTTTAAAAGTATATTTTTGTAAAATGCAAGAGTTAACAGAAGATGATCCTAATGGCTCCAGTCTGCCATTTTCTCCCTCTGTTCCTTTTAGGAGAGGCCATCAAACACCAATAATTCTAATCTTTTACAAGTACCTAATGGCTTCCTGCCAAGAAAGGTTTTAAGAAATAAATAGGAGCTCTTAATGCAGTGAATTTCAGTATTGCCTAATCTGTGCGAATTGATGAATTAAATCCCTTTGCATCTCAAACCCACTTCGGTGATTTGCATGGTGATTATTCCAGTTTTCATAAATTTTCCCCAGTCATTTCCTTTCATTTCTCAAGAACAAACATCTCATCTCTGCAGAAGTGGGCCTGTGTAAGGCGTAGTGTTTAAGAGTTGCCTGTACACATTCAGCTGTTGCGCAGCCATGGATGGTGTCTGAAGGTACGTGCAGGACACCCAAAGGCTCAACTGGCCCCCACGAGTGCGGCTCCAAGGTCTGTGTGTGCATCCTCTGCAGGGAGCAGAGGCAGATCTTGAGCTACAGGGAATGTGATTCCACAGGCAGCGATTAGGTTTGGCTGTGCTGCATTTGTACACACCTAAGGAGAGCCTGGTTGTTATGTAGAATTCCTATATTTCGTACCTGTGAAATTTATTTCAATATCCTGCATTTTATATGTAAGATGCAAGACCGTATATTATATGGTCTCGTATTATATAGAAGACCATGCTGCTTGCATGGAGCACATTGAAGCAACAGTTGAAAAGATAAGCCAAGAAATTTTCTTCTATGTTCTGTTCCTGTTCCTTGCAGTGCTTTAGGGAAGTTTAAATGCCTGCTTTGCTCAGGCATTAGTTGAAAAGCACCCACTAAAATGTAGTTTTTCTGCCTTCTGGGGCCTTCAAAGAGGCCCCAAAGAAGTCTTCTCATATAGCCTCTCTCAGTACAGCATGAGCTGGAGAATATTCCTTTGTCTTACTTGTGTTGGGCTCAGTTTGGCACATTGTGGCACAAAAAGAAGATATTCCTGATACATCCGATGCTTTGAAATACGATGGTAACAGCATCCCATGACAGTAGTTTATTTGTTCTGGCCTCAGGAGTTATAGTCTCACTTGTGTTACCAGGAAAGTTTGACCAGTCTGAGATGGAGACTCAGTGCTGCAAAAATAGCAGTCAGAAGTACCAGCTACAGAATTATTGTTATGGTATCCCTAGCCTTAATGCTTTTCTTTTCCATTTTCCTTCTCGTCTACTACTTTCATGCTTGTCTGGAATGACTCTCGTTTATAGAAGCAATATATGTGTGTTTTGTGGATAAATGGTTATAGATACAAATATAGCTACAGATATACATCACGGATGTATTTCTCTCTGTGCGTATATGCATCTGACATGAATTAGGAAATGCTTTAATCCCAGTTTTGTGGCAAGTAGAGTGTTCCAAGGAGCTAATAGTAGTTGCAAGGATGAATGAAAACTCAGTGTCAGAGACAGGATCGGAATCAGCTTTCCACGCCCTCTGTGCTCTGGTCTGAATTGCAGGAGACTGACCTAGAAAGGACAGGAGGTCATCTGCTCCACTCTGTTGCCCCCAGGCAGGATCCATTCAAAAGAAACTTCTCCTGAGAGATCTTTAGCTGACTTCTTTAAACCATTGACAGTGGAGGTTCCCTAGGTCCTGCCAGTGGTCACTTTGGCTGCTAGCTGGATATTTGAACACAACAACTTGTCCTGTCACTGGGTGTTGTCTTGCCCTGCACAGGATTACATAGCAAAAATAGAGGGCAAAGTGGGAGCATGGGTTGGGTGGATGACTGGCTTTGGTGTGTAGCCCTAGAGGCTTAACAGACTCTTTCTGTGTTGAGATGCACTGTGATACTCTGTGTTGTGGTATTTCTGAGTCTTCTCTGCTTAACAGAGTCTCTTGGGTATCCATTTAAGGATTCTGAGACTGCTTTTTAATCTAGAAAAGGAAATGCAATACTATAGCAGGTTGAGAGTGGAGTTTGCTGGAAATTCTGCATCTTCTTTTGAAATATTTAGAATGTGATTGTCCCATTTGTTTGGCTGGACCCATGGAAAACCCATGTTTAGGGGCAGTACAGCTGAACTGCAAGGAGGAGAAAAACACAGTTCTTCTGACTGGGAAAACTCCAAAACGTTGTGAAAAGGCAGAGGCTGGAGTTTCATATGATGTTTTTGGAATTATCTACTTTTGGTTAGTAAGTTGGATCTACACAAGGTGTATTTTATGTTCCAGTTGCCTTGCTGGTCCCTTGTCGGGGCAGGAGCCTGCCTGGACCCTCCCCCGGGGCACTGCACAGCCCAGGGGTGCAATAGTGGCAGTGTCACCCTGTCAGCTCCCAACTCTCCGGTTAGGCAGGCAGGACACCTGGATATTTCACTAATTCATTCTTTTCTTAATATATAAAATTAGGAAAAAAATAGTGCAATTCCACAAGGTTGGAGAACGTGAGGATCAAATTAGGGCACGGTTTGAAAATATGATTATTGGTGGCTTTGCTGGCTAACAGTTCCTTTAGTGCCTTCTCCTTTGTCCCTGTCTCCCACAGCTGCTGGCTCCACGGTTGCGTGCTGAACTGGATCAGGAGAGCAGGCAGGGCTCCCTTCTTTGCTGGGTTATTTTTAACTTGGCTCAGTTGCTTGATCAAGCCCAGCGTTCAGCTCCATGAAGCAGTTGTTCTGACACTGCTTTGGGGGTGGAAAAGGGCCGTGCAGGGCGAGGAGGGACGGCAGGAGCTACTTCAGTTGACCTTGCTGCCAGAAAAAACGTAGGTCGTTCTTCCACGAGAAAGCAGCACAGCCAAGAAGTGCTGCCTTGAAAAGGCCAGTGCATGGGCTCCCTCTTCACCATTTAGACTCATTATGGAGGGAAGAACAGTTTTCCCTTCAGTCCCCAAGCAGAGCGTTTCTTCTTTGGCACGAAGAAACCCTTCTGAGAACATTATCTGAGCTATTACAGTGATGAGAATGCATGTAGGTCAAAGTTGTCAGCAATTTGCATGTCCTCGTTCCTCTGCGTCTCCCCTGCCTTTGCCGGTTACTGTCCACCAGGTTGTGTCAGGGTTTGGTTTTTAATACAGATATTTGTTGCCTAGGGACTGGATTAGGAGTGCCCCAGTTTATGGTGAGTTCTGATCAGTCTCTAGGTGGAAACATCTCTCAAGGCTGGACGTGAGACCGTGACCTTGGAAGGAGAGCGTGGCTGTTCATTATCTTTCCCCTGAGCTGAGTCTCCCTCCCCACGTGTGTAATCCTAGAGTTCGCGTATTTTCCGTAGAAGAGATTCCAGTTGGCCTTTGAAGTCGCCTCAGAAATATTTATAGAGGACAGGTCAGCTCTTCCATACAGTGAGCGTTGCATATGTTCAGAATCAAAGTGTAAGTTATATCTGTCTAAATGTGTGTGCCTGCTCTTGAGTGTCAGAGCTGCTCTTGAAATACATACCAGTCGTGAAGCTTTTTATTGCCTTTATGAAGGAGCTAAATGTCAATGTGGAATAAGATCTTTGTAAGCCTTGGATATGAGGAGGCTTTTCTCACCTGTGATGTCCTTGGCAATGGTTATAATACCACATTATCCAGCAATTATACTGAAAGATTGGAGTCTACCCATAATTAATTTGCAGCACCAGGAGCTGTTACACCAGTTAGTAGAGGTATCCTGAATATTCCTAAGGAAGAGAATGTTGTGTACAGGGGCATTTTGAGCTGAATTTCTCAATTTGCAAGAAAGAAATGCAAATTAATGATACATTCCCACTGCAAATCTTTGCGGTGTTTTAAAGCTCACCCTTCCCTGTGGTTGCTACCCACCAGTCCAAGACAAAGAGCAAAGAGCTTGCAAACATGTGACTTTGGAAGCCTTGGAAAACGACGTCTCTGTATGTGAGATCCATCAGAGTGTTATTCAGTCTATTCTCCCAGCAAAGCATGAAACTTGGTCGTCTGAACATGAGGAGCGTTATATCTTTCATAGGCAATTACATGAAGATGGCTCTTGAGCTGGGGCTTTTACTGGGACAGCCTGAATTTCCACTCTCGTCTTGGCTTTGGTGAGGAAAGTGATTTGAGAACTGAACAGTGATTTGAGAGAGTACAAGTTAGGGGTGAGTGAGTCAGCAGAGAAACACCAGGCCCAGAGCCTGAGCTGGGCATCAGGATGTTGGGATGCAGGAGGAATTTTGGCAAGAATAAATGCATCGTGTAGGGAACATTGTCTCATGCTTCCTCTCACGGTTATTATCCAGATTCATAATTAGCTTAGTGCAGCTTCTAACTTGAGAGTGAGAGCTCACATCTGACTGTGAGCTATTGCGTAGTTTCATTTGAGAGATTTCCCCCGTTTAGCTGCTTAAAAGCACTTCTTTAGGAGGCTGCAGGATTGCACAGAGCTATTTGTCTGGCATTTCTCAAACAGTTTGCTTCCTGTTGATAGTAAACCGATGTAAAAATGCCAGAGTTGTAATAAACTATATCCACTCTGCACTGCAGATTGGCTTTAGATTGGTCTAAAAGTCACTGGGGCAGTGCACCAAGTACATATTTTTTCCTACTCTTTTTATTATTTTATAGAGCAAAGGGCAGAGCCAGACTGAAGGTCAGTTTATTTCTTCCAGCAGAAAGGTGACATGTCCTTTCTGCGTTTGCCAGTGTTTAGTTAGGGGATAAAGAGACAAGAGAAGTGGCTTGACACAGAGGGCTGACCCAAAGGGAGTCAAATCCTGCAAAACTCTTTTGGCCAGAAGTTGGCAGGCAAGGACTGAAGCAGAAGCACGCTGCTCCTGCCAGCATTTGCCCGGGACATAAGCATGGGAAGTAATAAATTTGTCTCAAGAGTCTGTCTGCAAATGCCTAATGCTGGAAAATGCAAAAATGATATGTGTGAGCATAGTTCAGAGCTGCTCCTCATTTCTCTAACGAGATGGATTTGTAAGGCCAACAAGACAGCCACGGGAAAAACTGGCCTGCGAGAAGGAACAGCACAGCCGTTTGTGGTGCTGTGCCTGGAGCTAGTCCTGAAGGTGGACGAGGAAGTGATGCTCTTTGTAGAAAATTCTGCCTTCAACCCTTACGAGTTTCCTTTGAAGTTCACAGGCAGGGATGCAAATGAGAAGGAGAATATAGTATCAGCCCAGGGTTGTACTGAGGGTATGTAATCATAGGTCACCCAACCGATTTTTCTCTCAGAAGAACAGGGTGAAACACCTGCAGTAAATATACAGGTGAAAA
Organism: Sclerurus mexicanus; assembly: GCA_013396755.1. NCBI lineage: Eukaryota > Metazoa > Chordata > Aves > Passeriformes > Furnariidae > Sclerurus > Sclerurus mexicanus. The sequence continues at coordinate 1,062,377 of VWZF01004958.1, forward strand.
GCTAGACCCTGCTGGTAAACCCTTGGGCACTAGAAGTGTGCACCTTGAGTATACAGAGCATAAAATCAGAAGCAAAATGACCCGTTCTGATGGAGGGCTTCCTGCAGGTAGAGCCTGTTTCTGCTGGTCCGGGGCTTCAGGCAGAAACTTCTTTCTGACACGTTCAGAAATGCTTTTGCTGTGCCGTGTTGCGCGTTAAGGTGAGATGTTCCTCCAGCCAGGGACCGCTCTCACTGCGTGTGCTGTGCATCCCGGCTGAAGCACCTGGGCATGGAGGAAGCCATGCAGAAATCGTCGAGGAGAAAAATGTTCCACAAGGAGATGGTTACGCTGCTGCATCCCCTCTCTTTCCTGAGGGAATAAATGTATTGTGGCGGTAGGAGATAAAAATAGTCCTCGGTCACAGACTTGGCAAGCACCTGTATGTGTGGTAAGCGTTCTGCATTGAGGATAAATAATGAAGCCATGTAATGCTCCTTTCTTGGTAACATTTAATACCAGAAGGCCCTGCCGACATTGCAGTCTGGCAGTGCAAGCCAGAGCCTCAGCTAAGCCCCAGATGTTTTCCAGGGATGTTGCTTAGCGGAGCAGGACCACTGTGGTAGCGAGTTCTCAGGTTCTCCATGGCTCCTTCTGTGCAAGCAACCGTGAAGGAAAGGGAGAAGGCAAACAGGGCAGGTTTGGTCCTGAAGAATGCCAAGGCAGGGCTTCCTGCCGCAGAATGCTGGGAAGAGGAGAGTTCTGGAGAGGGTGGGGGACAGCTGCACTGTGTCAAGCCTTTCCCTAGTGGTAGGTACAAACACCGCTCAGGGAGGGCCAGGAAGGTGCCAGGCATGTGGGATCCCTGCTCCTGACATCCTCCCAGCCTCCAAGAGCAGTTTTGGTCCTTCTTTTTACTCCTGTTTTCAGGAGGGGGGCGGGGGGAAAGACTTTTTCTAGATTTTTGTGCAGTCCTCCCTTATTTACGAAGAAAATATTGGAGCCTTATCAACTTTTCATGGAAACAAGACGGGAAGGCTTTGAATTTTGCATACTGGTTGGACTAAACGGGCAACACTATGATGCATTTTAATACATGCATTTTGAGTTTCTTTTAACAAAAATTATCAAGTAAGCAAATTAAAAGGGCGCCAGGGCTACTTCTGAAGCTTGCAAGACAGATAAAAGCAAATATTTTTAAACATTTCATTAAAAATGAACCCAGAAGTTTTTTGAAGCTGAACATTTTGTTCTGCAAGCTCAGCATATTCATTAACCTCCCACTGAAGACTGCTGAACAGCTGGATCCAATTTCTGAAAAGATAATCATAAAGAAATTAGATTAATAGTCTTCAAGTGGAGCAGTTGTGAATCAGCTCTTTTATATGTAGCGTGCTTTTAGCTGTTTTCCATGTGAAGATGGTTACTACGGTCCCCAAAGGAATGAGACCATATCTCAGTGATACAGAGATCAGTTCTCTTCAACTGTGAACACAGCAAGGCACAGCTATGCCAGACTGCTGCTGGCTCCTTTTTCTCCTCTCCTATCTCCCTGTTCTGAATACATCACCTTCATGACATACATGCCTATTTGCTCCAAGGAAATCACTGTCCTGTCAAAATCAAAGGCAGGACATTTCTGACATATCAACCAGTGCAAAAAGGCTTCTGCTGGTCCACGTGAAGATGAAGTGCCTTTGTCTGGTGCTTTATTGTAATACAGAGAGGTAAACATAAAGGATGACCTGTCCCCACTCTGTTCATGTTCTCGTAGCTTTTTCTCAGGGAGAAGCCGACTAAATTGTAACTGTAGGGCAGGAATTAAAGTACATTCATTTTTGCATAGGGATTGGCACATCCTGCGGCCACCTGGTTGCTCTCTGCGTTACTTAATTTGCTCACTCCCTGACCTGTGAGTTTATTCGCATTCACGCAAAGAGATGCAGAATAACCTGACAAACCTTGGGGCTTGGTTTTCCTGACTAGGTGACCAGAAATGGCTTGCAGTTATTTGTGGTGTGTTTCCCAGGCAGGTTGCCAGCAGTCTGTTTTAAAAAAGTCCATAATCACCAGCTTTCACTCACTTTCTGTGTTCTATGATTAGCAAAATCATACACCCACATTCAGTCATTCCCTGGGCAAATGTGTGTCCTTACATGAATGCACAGGTTTTAGGGATAAACTGCTGCATTGCACCTTTAGGTGACATCCTGTTGATGTCTTGGCTTCCAGATACTCCAAGGTCTCAGCTAAGTGACTGGGTTTATTAGAGGACTCCCTGGAGCTGCCTCTTCCGAGACCACCCGTGCTGGTGGGACAGCCTGGGCTGTGGAACAGCAGCTCCAGTACTGCCCACCACCTTTGCACACCCACAGTCATGTTCTCCCAGTTCAGTGGTCCATCCTTGGGCAGCAAATGGCTTAAGCACGTGCCTGAAGTTACACACCCACTTAAAGTCTTCCTATCCCAAAAGGAAAAGGGTCTGGGCTCAGCTCCAGTGTTTGTCTGAGTCAGGGTTGAGAGAATTCACTTTTTAGTGTGTCCCCTCCTGGTGCCATGCCAGAAGATCTCTCATTTTGAGGAAAATGTGAAACAGAATAGGCTGTGGCTGACTTTTGTCAGTGCTGGAAGCCAGCCAGATCTCTAGAAGTGTTAGTCTTTTTCTTTGCAGCCTGAAGGGAGTATTTCAATAGTTACAGAGCTAGGTAAAGAGACAGGAGGGTTGTTTGTTTTCCTTTTTACTCAAACTTTCAGTACGCGCTTAAAAGGTGACACTCTTGTCTGGTATTTTCAGTTTAGACAGAAAGTGGTTGTTTCTTGGGTTGAAAAATTGAATTCCAGAAAGAAATAATGCTTCTGGCAGTGCAGCCTGCATTCCAGGGCATGATTTCATCTGGTAACTAGTCCAAGAGAGTCAATATTGGCTGATGTGATCATGACTGCATGTATTTCTCATTAATTTTCATCAAAACCTGCCAGAAAATCCATGTTTTGGTGCCAGCGGATCACTCTTCCTTTCCATGTATTTTTACTGTCATCATTCACTAACCCTGAAAGCCTCTCTAAGGAAAAGAAAAAACTGTAATGCAGCACATTCATCTCCTCTCAGTGCCTGCTGCAGAGGGACAGAAAGTGGTGGATAGCTCTTTAGCAAAACAGTGGGAAGTTCTTCAGGAAAGTGGCTTTGGGAGTCCTCTGCAGGACCATTATTTTCTGGGGCAAAAGAAAACAGGATTCTAAATGAGGCCATGAAATACAGGATAGCTCTGACCTTCTCATTCTGTTATCTCCTTCTGCTTCAGCTCAGAGCAGAGCCTCAGTGATACCCAGTCTAATTTTTATGTTTGCCCTATATTACCTCAAACTGTCTTTTATGAGTCTTCATGGCATTCTTGCTCTCCTGTTGTGACGTGTGTTGGCCACTTGTGCTATAACTGATTGCCCAGCAGTGGGCTGTAAACCTGCACGTTTGGGCATGTACTGCCTGTCCCACGGTACATGGAAGGGTGGGAGCTCTCAGTGCCTCTTTCGTCTCTAAGAGTCCCAGATTGGAATAATGCATAATGTGACCATTAGTTTATCAGAGATGGAAGATTGCAGTTGCAGATCCCACAGCAATCCGTGACAATAGATCCAAACTCCGGAATTCTCACTGGATCTATGCAGTAGAGGAATATGAGGGGAAAAACTCCAGTGAGTGCTCATGCCCCAGTCTCCAGTTGTGTGGGAAGGCCCGTTATCCAGCTGATCAGAGTTTATCTATTCCTTGGTCTAAGTTCAGAGGGTTTGAGAGCTGTGGCAAAGCTCCTTAGTGCCAAATCTATTATCAGCAGCGTTGCTGCCATCACCTGCACTGCAGGCTCAGCTCCACGGGCACCCTCTGTGAGGCCAGTGGGCAGTGGGAGCAGGAGCAGCGGGTCAGGCAGCTCTGAGGGATGCTCTTCTGGCCCTCTGCCCTCCAGCTGCACACTCTGCTCTGTCTTTGGGTAGGCTTCTGTCTTCTAACTAGGATTTCAGGGGCAGGGACATAGAAGAAGGCTAAAACATTTGTGAATCATGGAGCTGCAAGTGTTGCAGAAAGACTCCCAAAAGAGAGGGTAAGCTGCAGTGCCATACTGCAGACCCGGGCAATTTGGATGCTGTTAAAAACAGCAGCCCTCTTTCCCCCCATTTTCTCCCTGACATTCCCACTTAGCAACAGAAGACAAAGTTACATCAGATGAAGTGATTGTTCTTATTTATATGGCACCTGGATGGACTAGGTGCTTTACAAGACATGTAAAGTACCAGCTTCAACTGCTTCCAGCCTAATGAGATGCATGAGATGTGACAGGCTCTGCTAGCCTGGAGGATGTGCTGCAGGGATGTTCCGGGTGGGGAAACAGGGATAGCTAGAAAGTAGTCCAGCGCTGTCAGGAATTCCTGTCTGCCAGAAATGAATCCCTGGAGTGCGGGCTCATTGCAGCTGTCTGCAGCAGCCTCAGCCTGCGGGTGGGAAGAGCAAAAGTAGGTAAAAGCCAGCTTCTTTTTCTCTCACCCAGGTGTGATGCAGTGGTTTGGCCTGACGCTCAGTAATGATGCTGAACCCAGAGCAGCATTGCGTGGCTCACAAAGCCCTGTCAATTTTTTAAAAAATACAGTTTCTTATTCTGTTACACATTGGCAAAACCACGTCAGTCCCACCATGCTGGCTCCGGCCCCGAATTCCTGTCAGTGCTTTCTACTTATTTATTTTAGCTTTTCTTGAAACTCCGTTGTACGACAGAACTATCTGTGATGGTATCTCTTGTCAGAGTCCTTGTAAGCAAAGCTCAGGCACTGCAGTAATTCGGGTTTGTGTTTGATCTTTGGTGCACCAGTGCTACCCTTTGGCTGAAAGCTGCAGAGTCCTCTGAAAGACAGCGTCTGTCTTTCTGTTTCTCAAAATATAAGGGGTTTGTAGGATCACCTTTGCTATTTGTAGATTGCTTCAGCATTCATTTAGCTTGTATAATGATGGGCTCTACTAAAATACCAAAATTAGAGGAGACCTCAGGTGAACCTCTCAGCAAGGGGCCAGAATATGTGTGGAAGACTTGCCAAAAGCAGTGAACATGAGGCTCAAACTGAGCATTAGCCCTGTTGGTGCCATATCTCTGGTGGTACCATTTTTCCCTTTTTTTTTTTCATCATTCTGAAACTAATTTATAAGATAATGATTTAATACTGTCAAGAAGCTTACAGAAGGGGAGGACAGGCCTCCCTAATTGTGTTTTGACATTTTTTGACATTAGCAGCTCTTGTGAAGGAAAGAGAAAAAAGAAACAAAACAAAATCTGTTCAAACAAGATTCTTCTGCTTTTTGTTCTCTTTGGCTCAGAAAAATCAGGTTGCAGAGGAGCTGGTGCTGCAAAACCAAAGCTTGTCTCCCAGGCAGCAGTTGCTGTGAACTGCATTTCCACCTAACGTCAGGTTCACAGAATTTGCTCTCCTGTAAAGTGGGTGTTTGCTTTTTAAGGGACAGAGCACTTTGGCTTTCCCAGCACCTCAGAGCTTGGAAGCACTGTACTGTGCCAGTGGCAGGAAGGTTTGCTTCATACACGGCTCTGTCTGAACGCAGCTCTGTGCCCAGGGTCTGCATCGCTGGGTGAATACATCGGTGACTGCATTAGCCTGGCTGTGCTTTGCAGGGTTAAAGCCCTGGCTGAAAGAGGCTGGTGGATCAGCTCTTGAGGGGAGCTGCAGCCAAACTCACGCAGCTTCTTCAACAGAGCAAACTCACTAGGAACTTCTCTTAGTAGCATTTAGGATAGGTTTCATTGATGTTTTCTGAGTATCAAAGCCACACCGTACCGATAAGATCCCCAGCTGATGGCAGAAGTTACCAAGTATGTAGTGTCCCACACTTGGAAAGCATTCCCAAGTTTAAGCAGTGTCTTCACACAGGAGACACACACCTAAAGCAGGATTCATTTTTACGTTCCGCTTTGTTGGGCTTTCTGTTGTTTCTCTTTCAAATTTTCAGGGAAAATAGAGCATTTCCAACTTTTTCTTAGAGTTACCTACCAGACCTTAGGACCCATATTATATTCCTGCTCTGTTTTGCTAACACGAGGCACTGCCAAAAGTGACAGAAATGGCTAAATCCCAAATCTTTGTGGCGAGTACAGTTTGTTCTCTCTCCTGCTGCCCTGCTGGAGTCGGTGGTGTAATGTCAGTATCTTTAGGGAAGGGTCCAGAGCCACGATCTCTCCTCCCTCCATATCAGCGGATACCTTTGAGCTCCTTACAGGGAAGCATTACAGCAGCCTCTGAGTCAGCCACGGGGACATCTTGATAGATGTCACCACAAAGTCAGTTCTTCTCATCCTCCCCCAGCATGCCTGAAGGGCTCTCAGCACAGATTTCTCTCCTGTAGCTCTTTAGGATATTTTTTTCTGCTGCTTGGTAAGCTTTAACACTACTTTTTACTTGGATTTGGCAGATAAGTGAGAGCACAAGCTTCCAAAGTTGTGTTTTGTTTTGTTTTTTTAATGAATTACAATAAAATGTCTTAATTTCTAAATTACTAATGAAACCTGAAATTTCCTGAGAGCCCTAGGGGTTTTCCCTAGCATTAGTCCCAAATGAAAGGGACATTACTGTTTGAATATTTCCTAAGTACATTCTAGATATGTTTTAAAATTTGGATTGAAAGTTAAGTGTGCAGGTTGTTTTGAAGGGCTCTTCTGTTGTCAAGTTGTCAAGAAAGTGAGTTAAAAGGAGCGAGTGACTGAATTGGAGCAAAACACAGAGTTTGCTAATAAGCTGGGAGTAGTTTTCTGTATGCCAGAACTGCAGTCACCCCCCATTCCCCCCATGTCTATGGCAAGGGAGCCCAGTCCTGCCAGTCAAAATCAGTGAGCGTATTTTGTACAGTCACTTGCTGCTTCACCAGATCATGTGCATGAAGTTATTCAACCACATGGCTGTTCACAGAGCACCCTTTGCGTCACATGTACACCTGAGTTTCCAAATGTGCACGAATTATTGAAATGGCTTGAGTTTGTTCAGCCCTTGAGTTTGTCTCTGAATGTACCCCAGAGTTAAGAGTTCTCCATCTGAAAAACTGAATTCGTATGCAACGTGACACAATTTCTTAATAATTTTGCGGTTCCTTAAAAACAAAAACATAAGGTTCAGACAATACACTCTCGAGTCATTGCTTTGCTCTGGTTAAGGCAGAACTTTAAAGCTGTATCCTGTCTTACTGTCGTGAAACACAGTGAGGACTCTGCCACTCAGGGGAGAACTTCCTTCTGAAGTCTGAATGTCTTTGTTGTTTGTTTCTTGGAAGTTGTTTTGTTGTTGCTGCCTTTTAGTGGTAGTTCTTTCATTTCTTCTGTGCTTAAGGATTCGTACATCCCTCATGCTTTGCCGATAGTTCCGCCAATCTGTGAGGAGCTCGCTTCAGCCATGTGCAGCTTTGTCCTTGTTGAATATAAACAAACAGCGCTTCATTGCATTGCTGGAGCGATAGTCCAGGGAAAGGGGCTGGGATAGGCTCCTCGTATGATAAGCGAGCGGGGAACTTCTCTTACTTCACTCTCCTGTTCAGACTTTAAGAACAATTTGCCATTTGTTAGATTCCAGAAATTATTGTCCTGGGAGAGACAATACTCTCACTTGTACAGCTGGCGTGCCAGGGCACATGGAAGCGCTTTTCTCCTGCGGGCACATTCTTGAGTGGTGGCTTTTCCCTGCCCAAAGCCAGCAACCAGGAACCATCCTGCTGTAATTTCCAAGACCCCTCTTTCATGCTTCCGAGCCCGTCCCTGAATGAGATGTCTCACAGAGCAATCCAGCCTTTGTAAGATGGCATGCAGAAGCTTAGGAAGAATTTCAGTTCTGCTTCCGTGCATCTCTTCACAAAATTAGGGACTGCAAAAGGCATTGTGATTCAGAGCTGTATTAGCAGCCAGATGTGGGAACTTTAAAGAAAGGCATTCCACAGATGGATCACAGCAATGCTATTGCTATCAGTGGTGTGTAAAGTGTCAACTGCAGCTGTGTTGAATTATTCATTATTTCATAAATACAGTGAGGTTTCTAAGGGCAAGGTTTTTAAGATCCATTTGAAAAGCAAAATGAAAGCCCCTGTAATTAAAAATCGTTATTAAACTTCATTTGTTTAACTTCATTTCAACTTTTTCCTATGCGATTATTTTTATTAAAGTTCTTATATTTATTGATTTTCCTACTCCCTTCCCTTTCTCTGCCAGCTAATGAGAAAAAAGTGTGTTTGAATTAAAGAAATAATCTTGCTCTCCAGAGACAATTGTTCTATGCTCTCATGTTGACCCCTGGAAAGAGATTTACTGGGTGATGCTCTTCATTTTGCTGATAGGAGGCACTGTGCCCATCAGCACAGGGTAAAAGGAAATAAAAGAAAAATAAATCCGTGTTTTGATGTGCTTGCATCTTAGACCCTTAAAACAGCCTGTAGCTTTGGAATGACTGGAATCTGCCTTGGGCTCAGCAGGGAGTGAAGTGCAGCAGAGAGCAGCGCTTAAGAGCTGGAGACAGAGTGCATGTCCAATTCCATACAAACCATGTTAGCTTCAGCTCATCTCTAATAACAGTATTTCCATCAGTCCCATGCCATTGGAGATAAAAAAAAGTTCAAATCCCTTTGATACCTCAGCTATCTTTGTGGCCGTGCTACAGTCCTCTGGGGATCAAGCCTGTGGTATAAATACTGCTGCCTTCTGTGGCAGCACCAGAGGAATGCGGTGATGATGCTTAAAATAGCCTGAACGGAACTCCACCGTGGCAAAGATCACACATTTCCTCCATTTCACTCGTTTACAGATGTAGGGGGTGATCCAGGCAGCACCAAGGATGCTCTGAGCGCAGCATGCCTGTCCCAAGGGCTCCCTGCTCCTCAGTTTCCTGCAGCCTCTGCCAGCCATCATCACAAGGGTGGGAGCAGCCAGAGGAAGCTGTGTGTGGTGGGGGCACAGGCAGAAGGGTGGGCACAGCACCAGGTCTCAGCTGCCAGCGTGTCTTACCCTTCCCTCCTTCGCGAGCCCCTCGCCACAGCCCGACCGCCCCATCCCTGCTTGGCAGGTGGCACCAACACCAGCCGGCACCAGGAGCCTGAGCACGGCTGGGTCAGGGCTTTTCTGCTGACAGGGTAGCCGCCCTCCTGTGTGGCTTTAGTTAGGGCTTCTCTGAAGCTTCAGCTTTCCTGCCTGCCTTTTGGAATTATTAGTCTTCCCCAGTTTCTCAGGAATGCTGCAGGACTGTTTTGTGGATATTGCTGAAGTCCTTCTGACCCTTCAGCAGGATATGCTCGTAAGCGTCAAGACATCGTCACATATGCCATCGCCTTTGTAAGCAAACATGTTCATTCAGCTCCTTTAGGGTTTGGTCTGGGAATAAAGACTAGTAATTCCATTTTGCCTTTGTGTGTAATCTTCCAATAGTGCAGTGTGGCAGAAGCCAAGCTGGAGAGACACAAACCATTGTGTGTTCACCTAGAAAATGGGATTTTTTTTTCTGGAGCTGGTTGTGTAGGACTCTTCTGCTGCTGATTCTGTAGTGCAGCCTCAATATAGCACCTCCAGGCATCAGAGTATCTCCGAAATACAGAGAGTACATTTCCTTGATTCCTGTGCCATGTTCCAGGCCCTGCAGCGAAGGACATGTGCTTCATAATTCATTCCAGCTCCCCATGGGGAAGTGGAGCTGCAGGGCCGTGCTGAGACAGGAAAAAAGGTAAAGAATCTTGTGAAAGAAGTTGTTGCAGAACTTCCTGTCCCTTTCAAACATCAGCTGAACCAGCAGTTTTCACCCCACCCCAGAGACAAGAAACCACCTGGGTGAAGATCTCAGGGGGAGGGAAGAGCCCTCAGACCAACTCTGCCCATCTCCAGACCCTTTGGGTTCTCCTGTCTTGCAGAGCTTACTCTTCCATTTACCGTGGGGTTTCTTTAACTCCTTTCCTCCATTCTCACTGATTTCTCATCGAAGATGGAATTCATTGAACAAATTCAGTACATGGATGAGTGTCAAGACAGTAACAGTCTGTGAAGGTTTTGTGGTGAAACACAGACACAGTTCATGTTCCCACTTAATTCTGTGACCGTATGAAATGTGTGTCTCGTTGCTTGTGCCCTTGCTCGTTTCTCCTTCCTCTTTGCTCCGTAGTTACTGAGGGGTGAGATCGGAACTGGAATTCATTTAGAGCCGCGTTCTCTCCACCCTCTTGGGTCCTTCAGCACAGTGACTTTATCCAAGATCTCATTTCCTCCCTGTCTTTTTTCATAAACAGAGAAAAGGTGGATGGGAGCATACTCTGGCAGAAGGTTCTGGTTTTCCTCACAGCCTCTGAGCATCATTGCTGCAGCTCATCCGCTGCCTGTCCCCACTTGTGTTCCGCGGTCGGAGGGCCAGTCTCTCAGCACCCAGCTCTGGCCTGGGGCGGGAGGGGAGGATCAGTGCTGGCACAGGCTGTTCCTGCCCTGTGAGCTGGAGCCAGCGCAGCGGTGCCCAGGCAGCAGCATGTTGGGATAATTGGTCCTGAGGCAGCGGTGAGGAATCAGAGCCGTGACCCAGCTAGACCGGGTGTTTCTTTAACTTATTCCTGCGAGGCTGGGGAGAACGGAGAGTGCGTGCCTTCCTCCGGCTCTGCTATCCCAGCGCATTGCAGTTGCTCTCTGCATCTCTCTGTGGTCTTTTTTCTTACATTATGATCTTAAATTTCTCTGGAAGAACACCTCTTTATTTGTGTGCCATTTAGGGTCAGGCATTGCAGCTTGAGTAGAAGATACAGAAATGCTTTGACACCATTTTGTTCAAGTTTTTTAACGTTCAAGCAAATTTGATTTTGCAGCTCCCGGAAGAGGTTCCTCTTAGTACTGGAAAAAAAAAATCAAATTATACTTTTAATTTTTATCATCACTGAAAGTGAAAAACACTATAAAAATAATTCATTATAAAAAAGAATTCAGACGTGGCATGCCAAATTCATTACTTTTATATGCAGGCATGGAGGGGGGACACAGGTGATGGGAGAAAGGAGTTCCCATTTGCTTTGTTTTTTTCCTTTATTCCCAGACACTCCTGTCAAAGCTTTTCCCACAGTGTTGGAGCATTAATGATAAGGCAATTGAAGGACTTGAGCTTGCTTCCTGCTTGCTTCCTGCAAAGGTTCCAGAAACCTTTCAGTCTCACTGGTAAACTCCGCAGGAAACTCACAGAATCTCTGCCTTTAGAACAGTCTTTGTTTCTTTTCTTGGATCCCGTCATTGCACCAGACTTAGGTTGCTTTACGGATTTTTGGTTTAGCGTTAACAGGTCCCTAAAGCCTTTTCCATGGTTTATGCCAGAAGTAGGCTGCTAATAGGAAAAGGGCTGGATGTTAGAACTGTGCCTAGGGCTCCGGGATAACATGGCAGATGCAGAGGGCTGGGCTGGCACCTCCTGGGACTGGAGCTTTGTCAGGGGCTCAGGACTGCTGAGTGTGTGCAGGTAGAGGTATTGATACGTCCCCCACCTTTCCTCCCCATCTGCACCCGGCACCGCTGGAGCTGTGTGTGTTCAGTTTCAGAGGACATGAGAGATCTTCCTCTTCCTCCTTTATCCACAGCAAATCAGTGTCATGAAGGAACGCTGGTAAAAGATTATTTGCATAAATCTCTGAAAGCTTTATCCACTGACAGAAGCACTCTGTGTCACTCTATTTCATTTGCCCCATTGCTTTTACTTTATCGTTTGCTTGGAGAAAACAAACTAAATTTAATTAAATTGTCTTCTTTTTTGCCTGTTTAGCTGGCATATTCATCGTGAAATACAAATCTAACTGTGTTTTTTTCTCTCTTTTTCTTTTCTCTTTTGACCTGCATTTGTCTGTTGATATCACCGTGTGATCCCGTCTGCTTCATTACTTTAAAGGTAAGATTATTATTTCCTCAGCGAGTATTATACATGTTCCAGAAGGTACAGAAATATCACTTGAAAGCCGTCTGGGGAAGAGGTTGGTAAGGAGGCAAAATAATTAGCGGCTACTCAGAGTGCAAGAAGTCCAATTAAGAAGGACGTTTTATATTTTGTCTTCACTGAGCATTGACTGCTAGGGGTTCCCCCAGCAGAGGAGGCTGGGTGTCCCTGGGCAGCCCCCAGCAGTGCATTGCACACAGTGCTGCTGTGCCAGCCGGGCTTTGTCTCCCGCTGCTTCCCAGCCTTGCCAGCACTTCCATGAATACAGCTTAGAGGGGACACTGGGGCTTGGAGCAGGAAATCTGTCCAGGACTGCAAGGAGCAAGACAAGGGCACTTGATGTTTCCCTTCACACAGGAGTCCCAGAGAATTGTGATTGTCAGAGGAGACTCCGTAATGTAAAGATCACATATGTCGGCCCGTTTAAATGGCAGTAGAGAGAGGGGATGCCAGTCAAGATCAGAATATACAGAGATAGGTGCACACAGACAGGCCAGGGGCATTGTCTCTCCCTGAAAACTGGCAGTGTTTTCTTCCTTTCCTCTGTTACAAGCGTGTCTTTGGTTTGCACAGCGTGTTATGCCACTTGGGACTCTGCCAAGCCTGAGGTGAAATATCTCCAAACCAGTCCTTTCCAGAGCTTGCTGCCTTTTCATGTGTTTTCAGTGCATTCTTCTGCTCAGGAACCAGAACACTTAGGGAAAATAATGTTTCACAGGAGGAATCTAGAAATGTGGAGATGCTGGGAGGCAGGGCTATGTATTTTCTGACAACATCCAAGCACAGAATTTTGCTGAAGATAAGCAAGAGGAACTGAAGTAGGAAATTTTATTTTAATGAGCACTTTTGTATGTAACCAGCAAGTGGCAAATAGTGAAGTCCTGATGCTTCCCAGCTTGCAGAGAGACAGTCCTGGTCTCTGACAGACATGGAAGAGAATATTATTGTTCCAAACTTTATACTTTCCCCTTCTCAGAGATCCAGAAGTATGTGGTGTAGTGTCTGGGTCATCTCTGCAGCCCTTCTAAGGCCTGGCTGTGTTCCAAAGGGTGATTGACAGAGGGTTGGACCTGGTCGCCTTGTGCCTCTCTCAACAATGGCACGTTGCCTCCATTTACACAGTGACAGTGGAGTCACAGGAGACGCAATGAATTTAATTAGTAGGAACTGAAAAATATGTGTACTCATTATGTAAAACATGTAAATTTAACCCTTGAAATGGAATTGTCGGTGACTCACCACTGTGGCTGGATGCCAACGCTAGAGGCAAAATGACAGAAACTGCACTTGTGTCGCAAGAAATCAGATCAGCTATATGAGGGTTACTGAGATTTGTTGAGGAGATGGTTGTGCACACTCGGTATGGACTGAAAACTTGTTAGGAATATTGGGGTTCCTCCGTTCAAGGGGGCTTTGAGGTGGGATATGTATTTACGAGTAAATGAATTGACAGAAGATCAGAAAAACATAGCAGTTGTAAGAGGAATCATATACTGGACCTCTACCAAAGTGTGTGCACAGAGTAAAAGGCCGTAATAAACATTGCACACTGTGTGGCCACTGTAGGAACGCTCAAGGCTCTGATGGGTATTGTAGTGCCAAAAAATGGCTGTGAGGAAAGTTTTCACCTACCCAGCCACTGCAAATGTTAATTCACAGACCCTCAGGCAAGTTACATGCAGCTGGATTATCGCTGTGGGATTCCCTGGGGTCTCATTCAGCCTCATTGTAGAGGATGTGGAACAAAGAGCTTCATGGGGAGCTTTAGACTATTGTTGTCAGTAAGAAGGGAAGGGACTTAACCCTAGGGCTGTTGCTGACACTTCTGGATCCCATCCAGGAGCGGGTGTGCATAGTTGCAGCTCTTAGGACTGTGCACAAAAAAGAATTTTTAAGGGTCTTTTTGAACTGCTGCCACTGTTGAAAAGCAGAAGAAAGTTCTCTTAATGACTCCGACTATTACACCTGTCATGTGGTAAATGAACCTCAAAAGCTCTAGCTTTTCCCTCCCGTGCCAGTGATTGACACAGTGCTGTGCTGGGAGCAGCAGGAGGTTGGAGCAGGACGTCCGAGGGGCCCAGGGTCCAGTGTTTGGTGCCTTGTGTTTGGTGCAGCCTGGCTTTCCAGCTCAGCGAGTCCCTGTCTGACTGTGAGGTAGATCCTAACCCTGGCTGGCAGGTCTGGCAGTGGCTGTCAAAGCCTTAATCCATTGATAAGCCATTTCATAGAGGAAGAACACGATCCGGGGAACGTGGCCACCACTGCTGGGATATATGGCCAGTTATCATGAATTATTTTCCCTCCTTGAGTGGGGCCTCAGTTTATTTAATCATTTGCTCCAGATTTCTCATTTTTTGTTATTTGTTTCAGAGCTGCTGCTCTTCAGCTTTCCTGTGCTTTCTAGGGACCACCTAATGTGTGACACCATTCTACTTGTAGGCTCCTGCTTATCCTGCAGTTCTCTCCACAAACATGCTGGCAGCGTGTGGCTTCCAGAAAGAGCTGTGTGCTCCCAGACCTGCCTCTCCTAACCCCATTTTCAAATGGCACCATCCAGGGATTCCCTGTGCATACTTCAGAAAAAAAACATCTAAATTTTTCCCAGAGCCAGGTAGTGAGCGTAGAGGTGAAGCCCAAGCAAGACAGAACCTGATTCACGCCCTCAGTAAAGCCCACCTCACTGAGCAGAGGAGCACACCTCACTGAGCAGGTGTAACAGGCTGAAAAAAGAGTGCTGAGAGCTTTGGAAGGGTAATTGTTTTCATTCAGAGACAAACTACAGCCTGCATTGTCTGTTCCTGCCTGGCCATCCATATCCCCAGCTCTTCCTACCTGCCTGTTTGACCTGGCAGCTCAAGGTGAGTAGGTTCTTAGCCAGAAATGACAAGAGTAAGATTTTTTTGTATTGTGATGCTGCTTTATTTTCAGGGTTCGCAGTTTTGCAGACAGCCTGAGGCGGTTATTAGACAAGGATGTTTAACTAGATCAGAACCCAAGATTATCCTGGTATGGGGTCACCATGTCAAGTGTTGCTGTTTGCAACAGTAGTTTCAAGGATTTAACTTCTTACTGTCCTCGGTTATCGATAGAGTGAGTTGGACTCAGTGTAGAGAAATGCTTGCTTGTGCAGAATGGCATGTGATTTTATGTCTGTGATTTACAGCACACCTCAGAAGGAGTGGGAGAGGTCATCAAGGGAAGTTTAACTAAGGAATATGAAGAAAAGGTTATGAGATGATTCTTACAGTATTTTTAATAACTATTAAAGTTCTGCTCCTCTTTCCAAGCCTGTCCCTAGTGCTCCAGCAGAGCTACACGGACCACGAATGCGCTGCCTCTGGTTGCCATCCTCTGCTGCAAATTCTACAACAGGGTTCTTCTGCCAGGAATGCTTCTGGCTTTCCTTCTCTTGGTGGATCGTTGCTGCCAACAGCTAACCCTGACAAAGCAGTGAAATGCACGGTCCCTTCCTCTACTAATCCTCACATGAAAGGTATCTGTGGGAGTTAGTTAGGGAATTCTGCCTGCAAACCAAGCAAGGCTTGTCCTTAGCAGCCAGTCTGCTCTGAGGGGCAAGGATTTAAGGTGTGATTCTCAGGTCAAAGAGCCTGCCCCAGCCAAGATGACACACTTGAAAGTGAACTCAGGCTGGGTGGAGAGTGCCATAACTGACAGCACTGCAGGTCAGGGACAAGGCAAAGCATTTCATTAGTGCTTTTGCTGGCTCGAACACTGTAGCTCTGGTGGTTGTCATCTTCTCAAATATTACTGGCCTTGTGCTTCACGTAGGAAAGAAAAGGTAGCCAAAGAGAAAGTTTAGTAAAGAAGGGTGAAAACCTCTCAGGCAGTCAAACTGTGAGGGCAGAGCACACGGGATGGGGGGGATTTGCAGTCCACACTTGAAGGGCGAATGGGCACACTCATTTGTGTCACAGATCTTTGAAAAAGACATGTTTATGGAGTGAAAGTCCTCTTTAAAAGTGAGAATGCAATTATCTTTATGAGACTGCAACTGGGAGGGCGGTTGCAGACTGACCTCCCCTCTCCCTGCCAGCCAAATTAAAATCATCAAAACTGATGGTTGCAAAGGCCTCTGGGCTTCTGGACTTCCCAACTTGGAGCAGCACCAGCAGCTGTGCCATAGGTTCCCTCAAAAGGTACCACTGCTGCACCTCCCTGCTGGCTCAGTGTGAGCAGTTGGGCACATCTGCCCCTCCATGGCTTTTGGAGAAACTGGTGCCTGTGGCTGCAACCCTGTGTGTTTGCCCTCTGGACTGGAGCAGTGAATGACTTAATGGTGACTAAATATTGACTATTTCTCCTTACTCTTTTTCCAGTCTGGTTATAAGCATGTGACCTAAAAGTAAAGTCACTGCCCCTCACTTGCCACCTTGCAAGAATTTTGTGCCTGAGGATCGCTTGGTTTCAGAATTTGGGCACATTTTTCCAGACCTTCTTACAAAGAGAGCCCTTGCTAAAATAGGAGCTGCCATTTCTAGTCAGCAAAGTCCTGTATTTGTCTAGTTCCTGACACTCATTAGTGGCTGCTAGATGATAATGAGGTTTTATTCATTACCCTCCTCTGTCTGATTTGAACTCCTGATCCAGAAGCCAAATGCTGTAACATCTCATTTTCAGTCCTGAGCAATTTTAGTTCCTTGTTCTACTGTGTAGCACAATGTGAAATTTGTCCAGAATATCCTCATCAGTATTTCCATCATTATAGTTACTTCATTGATGGTCTTTCTGAGAATATCAGTCTGTTCATTAAGATGGGATCAGTTTATGGACACTATTTCCCAAACACAGCAGCATGGGGCTCATCCTCATCTGAAGCGGGCCAGGGAATATTAGTGGGGTCTGCTGCCAGGACCCTCCTCTCTGAGCTATAGATACACAACAAGTGTCCACCCAGGAGCTGTGACTTCATCTCCTGCAGCTTTGAGTGTAGCATTCACTCACACACCTCAGTTCTGGTGCCCACAGTTGGAGAAGGCAGAAATAAACAGGGTAGGATTCCTTGAAAAATTACGTGAAAGAAAAAGACTGGGAACCAGGTCTCCAGAAGAAGCTTGAAGAGCACAGTTTGTTCAAGCTGAAGTCTAAAGGGCCATTTATATGCAGTCTGTGAGGTGAACAGCAGACTAAAGACTGATGAAGCTGGACAAACTCAGGCTAAAGATCGTAGAAAATTCACTGGGTTGTACTGAGTTGAGCATTGCTGACAATTGTTAATTGAAATAAGGTTATTTCAAGATTACATGCTGAATTCAAAGGAAAATTAAGTCGTAGGAGCCCAGTTGCCCCTGTAATTCAGAAGACAACATTACATTAGTCTTTTGTGGTTTTACTTCCTATGAATGACAGTGAGATGGACAAGTTCCTAGTTTCACTGTGATTTTGGGCAGGAAATGAAAATAAGTGTGCATCCGGTCACTTGGTACTATGCCCTCCACTTGAAGAGATTTTCCGTGTTTTCCATGGCAGAAGGACCCTTCACTTTGATTTGGGAGTCTTCGTTCTTGTCACACACACTGTATGCAAATATAAACCCAAAGCTTTTCATTACAGCCCTGTCCAAGCTGTTGGTGTTTGCTTGTTCTAGCAGTCAGGAGGATAGGAGAGTTTGGAGGTGCATTTGCTGATTTAATGTCAGTGGGCTCTCAAAGAGAACAGTAAACTAGTTGACATAGCAGACATTAGTATTGAAACACAAGTAGATTAGTTAACATAAGGAAATTGTCTAAATCTTGATAGCTCCTCATCTACCTGACAAAAAAAAGTGATGGAGCAGCTGATCATCTCAGCAGGGCATGCCTTGGCAAGAAGATGAAAGGGCAAGTCAATGATTCGTGCTCAGGAACCCCAGGGACCATGAACCTTAGCAGAGGTTTGTGTGTCATGATTCCCCAGGACTGCTGGGGTTCGCTGTTGTAACGAGGCAAAAGTGCTTCTGAAATCCCAGTGTGAAGGTGAAAGGGCACAGTCTGGAAAGGGAAGCAAAATCTAGGAATTACACAGTGGCAGCATTTTTGGAAGCAAACAAGTGATCTGAGAGCCTAAGCTCCCATGAGTAACTTTTTTCCCATGGTTGATATTATAGTTTCAGAATGTGCTATGGAATTCCTTTTCCTACTAACGCAGAGTTTGAAGCTGATCCCCAACCTCCTGCTGGTGGCCAACAAAAGGGATGGCTGAGCACCCGCATTCCAACCTAAGGGGTGAGGGAGCCTCTCTTCTTCGCTTGGCTCCTCTCTCCACCCCCTAGCTCTGGGCACCTTGTGCCTTGGCTTTGTGATGGATCCTTCTCCCTGACGGGACCCACACTGGCAGAGAAGCCACTGCTGTTCCCCGGCCCAATGCTTCTTCTCTCGAACAAAGGTTCCACATCGTCCCTCTGCCCCAGCGATCCCACGGGAGCCCACTCGGGACTGCCCCGTTTTCCATCATCGGGACCCACGGGCGCTTTCGCTGCATCCCTGAGGCGACCCCGCAGCCAGCCGGAGTGTGACATCGCCACCTGCTACCCGTAAATAGAACTGCACCCAAAGGGAACAGAAGCTTTCTGTTCATCCCAAAGCCTTGATTACAGACTGGTTTGTCTGCTGCTTTTTTCTGAAGATGATGATAGATAGATAGATAGATAGATAGATAGATAGATAGATAGATAGATAGATAGATAGATAGATAGATAGATAGATAGATAGATAGATAGATAGATAGATAGATAGATAGATAGATAGATAGATAGATAGATAGATAGATAGATAGATAGATAGATAGATAGATAGATAGATAGATAGATAGATAGATAGATAGATAGATAGATAGATAGATAGATAGATAGATAGATAGATAGATAGATAGATAGATAGATAGATAGATAGATAGATAGATAGATAGATAGATAGATAGATAGATAGATAGATAGATAGATAGATAGATAGATAGATAGATAGATAGATAGATAGATAGATAGATAGATAGATAGATAGATAGATAGATAGATAGATAGATAGATAGATAGATAGATAGATAGATAGATAGATAGATAGATAGATAGATAGATAGATAGATAGATAGATAGATAGATAGATAGATAGATAGATAGATAGATAGATAGATAGATAGATAGATAGATAGATAGATAGATAGATAGATAGATAGATAGATAGATAGATAGATAGATAGATAGATAGATAGATAGATAGATAGATAGATAGATAGATAGATAGATAGATAGATAGATAGATAGATAGATAGATAGATAGATAGATAGATAGATAGATAGATAGATAGATAGATAGATAGATAGATAGATAGATAGATAGATAGATAGATAGATAGATAGATAGATAGATAGATAGATAGATAGATAGATAGATAGATAGATAGATAGATAGATAGATAGATAGATAGATAGATAGATAGATAGAGATTGTAGTTAAGAACTGTTATCCTTTTCTGTACAATTTCCTAATTAAAGTTTGTTCTAAATTGAAGGGACTTGGGTGGTTATTTTTGGAGGGAGAAGACCCCTTCTCTTCTCCTGGTCAGCATGGACATCTTAGTTTCCTCTAAATTAAGAAAGATGATTTTACAGTGCTGCCATCCTTCTGTTCAAAAATCTGGCTGTTGTTCAGCATGGGTGCTCTCAGGAAGCCCAAAGTGATATCCACTTCCTTCGGCTGGAAAGTTTGGCGTAAAGAAAAGGATCTACAGGGTTTTAAAATGCAAGTGGGCTTCCAGTTTATCAGTATAAAAGCTGAGAGATGCTGCTGCACTATCTGAGCCAGAAAATACACAGTAGAGCGTTACAGCAGCAGTCTCAGGCCATTCTTAATGTTCACCATAGCAAGGGTTAAATGAACTGGAAAGCTCATAGAAAAAAGCTCATACAGTGCAGTTTTTGTTTATACTGAAATGTTCCCATATGTTTCAGTTAATGCAGAACATAATTGGGTCTGCCTTGGGATGGAGACATTTTTCTTACACAATTTATCCATTAATCATGTGTGTGGGAGAGTCCACTTCACCAGAAGTAGCTTCCTTTCCATTTTAGCAAAAAACCCACAGTGCAAAATCTTCTCCCCTCTCTCTTCTCCTCTGCAAAATGTTTTGCCTTGCTGCAGAGAAATAACCTGGTGGAACAGTGTCAAACATGAGGTAAAATAGTTCTGCCCTTCATTAGCTTTCAGCTCAAGTTGCTGAGCAGCTTACATTGCACGTGGACATTCCTAAATTAGAAAATCGTACATATAAAAGTTTTCTTGTGTTTTTCTGTGTATGTTGTTTCAAAGTCAGGATTTCTGGGTTTGAATTGAGTACCTCAAGGTAATGGGAATGAATTGTGCTTGACATTAATTACATCCTTCAGCCTGTTTTATTATTAATAGGATAAACAAGCTACTGATTTGAGAGAGAGAAAAGTCTACAAGGTGTTTGAGGTCTTTATTTCCTTTTCCTTTGGTAAACTTCCAGTAATTTAGCTTGCCTAATTTACTGCTGGAAACCTGCTGCTGGGAGTGCTCATACCTGAGAGAGAATTAGTGAAGATTAGTGAGCTGCAAGGAAAATTTCAGTAATGAGAAGCAGGGAAAATTTGTCTTTGTCTATTTTCTTTTTGTGTGTGAATGTGCACAATAAGCAGAAGGAATGTTGATGGTCTGAGTGCAAAGCAGTGAGCTGTGCATGGAATGGGTGGCTCAGAGACGTGTGTGGTGTGAGCAGTGTGTTCGCCATCACACCATGGTTCGGCACCAGGGGGACTGTGGAACGTGGATGCTCCATTGCCCTTCCAGACGGAGACAGGAATCTTGTGGTGCTCACTTTGATCCACATCGGTACTAGGACAGGGACTTCCAGCAGTGCAATTGATCCCTGAATTATCCTCTCAGCAGAGAGGAGCTCTGTTGCATCTCGGAGTTTGTATGGTGGCTCCCAAGTGGTAATTTAAGGGATCCAGAGTGGGTTTCTCTGCATGTTACCACTGATCCCCTGGTGCTTTATTGGCCCACGGAAGCCCCTGAGAGCCCATAAACTTAAGCCAACTTCTGTACTACTGACGTTTACTCCTTGGCATAAGGCAGATTTGTGATCAGAGGCCATTGGCAGCTACCTCTGGCCCTTTCTCGACCTGTACTGTGCATTTCTTGGCTGTGGCCATGGGTATGCCGCAGTGCTTGGAGGCAGGGCAGGTTGGTGATCGCTTGTGTTTCATGGCATACAAATGCTTTATACCAAGTGACAGTCCCATGAGCAGTTGCATTCCGTGACTTTTCGAACCAGTGGATTGTCAGTGTGTGAAGATTGGTGCCGTTTGTGAGGTAAAGCCCCTGTTGGATTTGGAAAGAGATTCCTTTACTTCAGTGGACTCCAGCCTGAGAAAGAAGCTGCCCTGGAAGAGGCTCTCTGAGTTCCATCTTGTGCCCATGTACGCAGGTAAACAGGTATTTTAGTACAAAGTTCAGTTGTTCTTATGGCAACAGTTCAGTAATGTCAGTTGACATTTAGAAATAATGCAGCCTAATTAGTGCAATGGTTTTGAAAAGCTTCCTTTCCAGGTGCCTATTCTTGGTCCCATATCTAATTTGTCATTAGCATTTGCTTATCTTTAAAAGTACTTCTGAGTTGGGCAGTCATATGTGGGTGCACTAGGAGTGTAGGTAGGAACTTCTTACGCTGGCCCGACGAATGCAGCCTGGTGTTTGATCATCGAGCCACCCTGTCCTAAGCATCGCTCCTTAATGTGCAGATTCTGTAAGCCAAAGTAGTCCCCTTATTTCATGTTTGCTAACTCTCTACGAGCACTGGTTTTGTCCTTACACCACTTTGTGGATAACCAAGTGCCATTTGGGACACAACTTGGTCATCAAGCTTCATTAGTAAGCGTTCTGTTTGTGAGACACAAGGCAAAGTTGAGTTCAACTGACGTGCTTGTAATTAATGGTGACTGTAGTGAGACAGTTGTAAAAATGTACCCCGAATACCACAAGTCAGCAGACGACACCGAATACATTCGGAGAGTGAATTTTCTGTTACTAAATTGGTACATTTCATAGCCCTGTTTCAGCAGGGCCTTCTGCTTGGGGATCTGTGCACTTTTGTCGCTGGCTGTTTACTGTTCCTTTTCCTTCTAATGAGCACAATTCCCCCCCTGCCCAGCAGTCCCAATTGCTTAAGTCTTTCCCTGTCATTGTGTAGTCTGATCCACTGCACCCTTGTGCTTACAATCCCTTAGGGTCATCCAAAATTTATACCGTAGTAGAGAAAGTGCAGAGAGAGAGAGAAGTGTTGCTGTGCAGGAGTCAGAGTGATAAATAAGGTTCTAGCAGGACGGATTGAGAGGATATTAGTTTTCAACAGCTTCTAGAAATCCTAAAATAGAGCAGAACTGTGCCACGGCTAACAGAAACCATGACTGCTTGCTCATGAACAAAGGCATCACTGCTGGGAGGGAAGGAGCTTTGGCAGAGGACACCTCCCACAGCTTTCTTGTAGTTACTAGAGCGAATTACTTGGATCTGGAAGGATCCTGGGCTCCCCTGCCAGAATACTTGGAGTTAAGCAGAATGAGGTCAGCTTGATGTGGTGGAATTTTTCAGCTGGTCCAGTGGTTTTCCAGGGGCCTGAGTCAAATTTTCTGAATGCATAAATCTGGCAATTCATAAATCTTTTTTGCTTTTATAACTATCAGGCACAAACAGTATAAAACCCACTTTCCATGTACATGTGAACAGGCAGGAATTTAGGGTCAGTAAATGCCACGTGAATGGACTGACCGACTGACTGACTGACTGGTGTGTTCATGGCAGAGTACTGACTGAACTGAGAGGCCTCAACTTTCTACTGAGGCTTTTCTTTTCCACCTTTTAACTTCTTAGTGAATTAGCAAGGGAGAAGTGTTTGGTTTTCTTGGTGCTTTGGCTTCAAGGAAGGCATCTGGCAGGTAGGCAGGTGAAGTAGGATCCCAAATCCCCAGGAGCCAGTGCAAATCTTCCCTTTGAGTTTGGACTGTGCCCTTATGGAATGAAAACTTGGCAGAAGTGTGGAGTAGCTGTGACGTGCGGGTCAGGCAGAAAGATTGCAGCAAAGCAACAGTGGCTGGAGGAGCTTGAGCTGAGTGCAAGAGGCCACGCACAGGAAGGAAGGGAGAGGTCAGCGCTGGTGCCCAGAAGAACACTGGTAAGAAGAGCAGTTCTCTGTCGGCGTTACAGGCATGGTCAGTCAATTAAAAGTGACAGCCAGACTCTGAGGTGTTCAGGTTTCAGCCTGCAACAAGGCCAGGTGCATTTGCCACTCGCCTGTGTTAATGGGAATGATTTGAAAAAGGCACCATCAGAGCTTCTCGCTTTGGAATTAATGCAGCTTCTGAGTAAGACCTGTGAAAACCTTATCCACAGAAAGAAAAAGGAAAGCTCAGATTATACAGTTCTTAAAACAAAGTTTTGGATGATATATGCAGCTAACCTCACCCCAAATAATCACCCAAAAGAGAGCCAATCGTGCCATCTGCAGCCAGAACATCCTCTCGTACACAAACTGGTTTTAAAAGAGAAAATGTCTTAGATTTTTGGTTTCACCTCTTCAAAATAGAAGCCCTTTGTTTTATAACCAGGTTGACCTGATGGTGAACTCAAGGCTGATTTAATACTCTAAGTAATTTTGCAAATTTGATCTAACAAATTGAATCAAATTTAAACTTAACAAATGTAATCACAACTCATCTCAAGCTCTTTTCTTATCTTCCTTCCTTGTCCTCCCTACCCTGTCATGAGCATCACTCTGAGTTCTTCTCCCAGCATATTTTGCTACTCCTAAAGGCTTAAACAGATGAAAGGCTGTGGTTAAAGAAAATCCATATATTCACTGGGGATGAATAAAAGTGCAGATGGAGCTATCAGTTGTCAAGGATAACCGATAACATTTTCACGAAGGGAAAGGGTAGTGAAAGGTGTTGAAGCTTCTTTGGGTTAAAAAATTGGAATGTGATTCATAAATCTGCCATCCACCATCTTCAGTTCACAGTCTCAAGACTCACAGCAGCCTTCACAGTCTCCTCAATGACAGGAAAAAACCCCATCTGTATATGGGACTTAAGCACCCAATTTCAGTAAGTGCCATCAGAGGTCTCATCCATGAAGTTTTGTGTGTTCTTTGTAATAAATGGGCGTTTTGCTCTTATATGCAAATAATCTTCATTTAAGTCTTCTGAGACTTAGTACACTAGGAAGAAAATATTCACCGCTTCATGTAAATTCCTCACAAAATATAATCCCATTATTTTCAAGGTTGCATGCACAGCACAGGTATTGCATGAAATATGTTTGAGTTTTGCTGTAAGTAACTTCAGCTCAGACTGAATTCCAGGTTCCACTCAGGAAGTGATCCCATGTTGTAATGGGCTTAAGCATGTACTTTTTTGACGTTTGGAGCAATAGGAAGGATTGTCCCAAAAATATGGCAATAAGGGGAATCTTCCTATGCGTTTGAAACATAATATGTATGGTGCACATTCCCATCTATAACAGGAAAAGATGTAGTTCCTATTCATCAAAACGAGGATGTGAAACTGTGTTTAAATCTGATTATGAAATAGAAACATGTCCAGAATCACATGTCTGGAGCTGAATTACGAGACACGTTTTCAGGATTTAAATTTGGGTTTGAATGTTTGCAATTTCCCATCCTTTTCCTGGTTTTTCCTCTGTTTTCTTCTTGCTTTTGGTTACAGATACAGTTTTTTTGACAAATCCTCTCCCTATATCCCTGCTCGCCAGAGGGATGGTGAGGAGTCATGGAAGAGTGTCTTTCTGCAGCCCCTCAGGAGCTCTCCCCTGCGTACCCTTGGCTGGGAGGTGTTCCCAGACTAGCGCTCAAGCAGGGAACATCCTGAACCAGGGATTTTTGCTACCTCAATTATTGTTGGGTTTCAGACTTCTGTCGAGGCATGTCAGCAGCCTTATGCTTTTAAAAGAAAACAGATCTCTCCAGTCCTGCATTGACAGAGGAGGACTAGAGTTGAGTGGGGCACCACGCTGCCGGCGCAGCCGCATCTCCACTGACACAGGTGACAGGAGACTCCTCCTGCTCCTCTGCACACCATCAGGGTGGCGTGGGGAGGTGCCAGGCACCTCAGCTACGTTTGCAGGCAGTGAGGAGCTAACATTCGCGTGCCACCAAAGGCTGGGGGTTTCAAACCGAGTTACAGATCGTCAGAAATGGTGCAGCTTTCCAGAGCAGGGGTAGCAGGTGCTTCCACACTTCAGAACTCTCTGCCGTGGATCGTAACTTAACTCACAAGAGGCAAATCCGGGGTTGGGTCATGGAAATGTCTGCCCAACAGTTCAGACACAGGTGTAGCTGTCTGTGTGAAAGAGCAGCTCTGTCCTTTGCTGCTTCTTGTGCCTGATTGCAGGGGACCGCGACTCCAGCTGTCAGAATTATTAAAAGATCTCTTGAGAAGGAAGGTCGTTTTACAGAGGAGGTGAGCTTTGTTTTGCAGGGAGGAGACCAGAACCAGGCACGGCACACAGAGAAGACCTTCAGAGTGACAGATACCTGTTGGATGCAGTGATAAACAGAAATTCCCGGCGTTCTCTTCCTGGCCCATCAGAGGGAGATCGGTCCCATGGCAGTAACAGAAGGGAAGGCAGAGGCTCTGCTGTTAATTTAATGTCCTCCTGGGACCAGCAGAGAATATCGTTGTGCATTGTCCCTGGTAAGAGGCTCCATCCCACGGGGAGGTTCTCTCTCTTCACAGGACCTCTGAAAATGCCCTGGAGCGTCACCCAGAGGTCCTGGAGCAAAGGGTCCCCTAAGGAGAGAGCCCAGGAGGCCACGGTGGGCCAGGCACCCTGCTTAGAAAGACAGGAACTGGGAGAAGTACCTGCTCCCCCCCAGCTGGTGCCTGCTACCAAACCTCTGGCAAGCAGTGGTGGAAAAATGCAGTGTCTGTTTTCCAGAGGAGAGCTCTGCCTGTGAGCCGCAGTGCGCTGAGACCCCTTGGTTAAAACACATGTTGCAAAAAAGGGGCAAAACCTAAAGTCAACAGTTTACCCAGAGGTGAGCGTCTGCTGATTGCTGCTATACACAGGCAGGATGAGGCTCTGCTTGAAAATGGGCTCATTTCGCCCTTGCCTGCCTTTTTTATACAGTGGAATAAATGACTCCTCAGGAAGACAGAAGGCTCCCTTACGTGTGTTTCCACACTGCTTTTTCTCTCCCAAACAATGTTTCCTACCCCAAGAGCCTAATTATCACCTAAGAGATGTTAACAGCCAGATCATTGGAACTCTGAGAAGGTTTTGATCAAATACAAGCAAGATGTAGTTTGTATTTTGCTGCCCTGTATTCCAGGAGCAGCTGGTCTCCTGAGGCAGGAAAGTGTAGAATAAGTTAATGAATTTAAATACGCTTCTGTTAGATCTTTTAATCATGAATGTAATTGCATCTGGTAGGCTTTTTAATTTTTAAATATAGAGAGATAGAGTATGTGATTGGATTTTATTTTTTTTTTTTAAATTTCTTTTTTGTTTTCAAATCTGTTGCTGCCATTCCTCCCTTCAGGGAATTCCCCAGAAGGAACACTTTGTCTTCCCAGAGTGAATCTTCACCGTACTTACTTTTTCACTGTTCATTTTCTGTATTATCAATCCCATTTCTTTCCCTCTCTACGACTGTTCTGCCTTTGTTGCGTCTGGCATAAGGAGGATACACTTGCAGTAACAGGTATACTGAGTCTGAGCATGGAGTGCGAGGAATTTACTTTTGGTTTCCTCTGCCTGTGGTACATACCTTTCGTGTCAGCTCTGGCTGACTGGAATAAGGGGATCCACAACAAGCCCAGCTTCTCAGGAAGACTAACAAGGGGAATTTGAACCCCAGTACCTGTGTCCCACAGGTGACTCAGAGGTATAGCCTTTCTGTGTTTGAGCTAATTGGTAATAAAAAACAGCATCAGGTTAAATGGAGCAGACAAAGGAAGAAATGCTGACAGTTTTGTGATACTAACAGCTTTCCAGATCTTTTGCTTTTGTACTCAGCCTCTCTTGGGGATGCAATAGGCAAAGCTGAGATCCCACGGAGTATTCAAAGAAAGGGATTGCAATTGCCCTGTCACTCTCCAGCTCCCACTGGCAAAATATACAAAGAAAAAATAAATTCTGATGTGAAGAGACAAGCAGGGGATTGAATCATAGCATCATAGAATTAACTAGGTTGGAAAAGACCTCCGAGACCATCAAGTCCAACCTTTGATCCAACCATCATGCTTACTAGACCATGGCATAAGTGCCACATCCAGTCTTGCCTTAAAAACCTCCAGGGAGGATGAATCAACCACCTCCCTGGGCAGCCTATTCCAATTCCTGATCACTCTCTCTGTAAAGAATCTCTTCCTCATGTCTAACCTAAACCTCCCGTGGCACCGCTTAAGTCTGTGCCCTCTTGTTCCTACTGCTGGCTGCCTGGGAGAAGAGACCAACCCCCACCTGGCTACAGCCTCCTGTCAGGTAGTTGCAGAGAGCAACAAGGTCTCCCCCGAGCCTCCTCTTCTCCAGGCTGAACATCCACAGCTCCCTCAGCCTCTTCTCCTAGCACTTGTGCTCCAGTCCCTCCACCAGCCTCGTTGCCCTTCTCTGGACCCCTTCCAGCACCAAAATGTCCTTCCTGAATTGAGGGGCCCAGAACTGGGCACAGTGCTCAAGGTGTGGCCTCACCAGCACTGAGTACAGGGGAAGGATCGCGTCTCTGGTCGTGCTGATTCAGGACTGTGGGATATGGAGCCTCGTTTAACAAGATCACCAGCTCTCATCCGTCCCAGGCTGGTGGTGCCTGAAAGCCCCTCTGAGCTCTGCCATTGCCAGTGTACGTGAAAGAGCCAGTGGCCCCAGCCCAGCCAGTCCCAGTGGGCAGAGGCAGCACAGCACGCTCTAGAGAAGTGGATGGCCACATTCGTATTTCAAAATGTACCAAACGCAAGAAACTTTGTGATAATTGTTTTGACAGAGACTAAGCACATGCCTGCATTCAAACTGTGGTTATTTCAGTAGAGCTGAGCTGATAAACTCCTTTTGGGAGAGAACTCACGCTGGCAAGGTTCCTCTGCTTAACCCATTTCTCTGTACAGGATAAGCCATACCCACAACCACATATAGAGCTACCCACAGCTTTTTGCTGGCATTGCTATTTGGCTGCCAATATTCTTTTATTATTTACTTCTCACAGTACAGCTGTGCCAGCAAAACTCTTCCATGTAACCTAGGCACATGAGGGAGAAAATGCCTGTGTGAATTTTTCAGAGGTGGTGTTTTGTAGTCAAGCCCGAGGCAGAGACTTAAGCAAAAGGCTCTGTAGATAGAGAACTGTAATGCCCCAACGCTGACCCCAGTGCCGTGCAGTTTTGTGTGCAACATCACCCCCAGGCCAGCAGGCGCTTTGGGGGCTGCAGTGGTGTAAGCAGGGAATAGCTGTTGCACTGAAAATGTAATATAATACCCCGGGGGAAGTGCTGTCAGTCCTTCTGGAAGGAAAGATGCGAGCAGAGAATTGCCTTTGGAGGATGCGCTTGTGCCGAGACTCATCCCTGAGCGTGGTACCCAGCTGGGTGACTTGGGTGTGGGATGAGGCTGTCGAGTGTCACAGGGGCGATCACTGCCTGCAGCGCTGCTGTGGAGAGGGAAAGAGACACAATTAACCAATCCCCGGCAATTAAATGAGATTGCACTTGTGGTCTTACTGTGTAAGACACGACAAATCCCATGAGAAGGGAAGGGAAATGTTGGCGTAAGGAGCGGTCCTCCCCTGCCAGAGTGATTCCACAGCAGGCAGGTGCCATCTAGTGGGGTTGGGCACAGCCGGGGGTCCCCTCTGCCTTGCGGTGGTCGGGGGGTTCCCAGGCTGCAGCAGAAGCAGGAACAGTCCTGCTGTGCATTTCCTTGGGAGAGATGCAGAAGGGTTTTCTACGTGGAAAGCGGTGCTTTGTGGACTGGGAACGTACACTTTTGAGCGCGTAATTAGACTCGTCTGCAGTGGAGCTGCAGAAGAGCTTGGCTACCTTTCGGCCAGCTGGGGCACCTCTGGAGCCCCTCACGTGGAAGGCAGGGTAATAAGGTTGGCCTATATTTAAAAGAAGAAAGTGTTGTTAAGAAAGGATTTGTTAATCAAAAAGCAGCTTTTCAAAATCGCATTCAACACGTTGCTGCTTCCCTGCATATTGGGATGCAATACCTAAGTATTCCTTCTAACCACAGGACTAGGGATCCCATGAACCCCCCTGCGAGGCAGAAGAACCCAGGGTTTCTCAGAGTGTGATATTCCTTCTTCACAGTGCAGGGGAGCTGTCCTTGTGAAATGCCCGCTTGGGGTTTCATAATCTCTCGGCTTCACAGCGCACAGGTCTGAGGGATCACCCAGCAGAGAAATCCCGCAGCTGTTGAAGTTTTGAAGACTCAAAGGTGCCTCTGAAGACCCAGACCACAAGTCTGATTTGTGCTTTCTGCAAGTGCTGCTGAGAGGAAACCAGAGGATTGCTGTAATTAGAAATAGCTTTGCTGTTCCTTGCCCCTCTCTCGGCAGTGCCTGGGACAGGTCACTGCCAGAGACAGGATGCTGGCTGGCCAGGACGGATCAGTGACGGATTTGGAGCAGCAAATCCTTTCCAGCACTGCTCAGCTAATGAATTTTGCAGTCTCTGTTAGCTTCCTCAGCACAGTGATTCACTTAGGAGAGAAATTGTGTCTGTGGGCTAGACCATCACTTGGACAATTGCTGTTGGGTATGTCTGTATGCCTGCTTTAAGTGAACAGTGGCTGCTGAGGCTGGCAGGGAGTACTTGTGCTGCTTGGAGTAAAATACCCACACCTTGTACTGTGCATGGTGCATGTTCTCCTTTTCTTTAGGAAACAGTTTCAACAAAAGTGTTAATTGCAGGCCAGCTCATGCTGGCTTGTTTTCAGGCTCAAGCAGAAGAAGTAGAAGCCAAAAATTAACCTACTGTTTTCAGATCAATAATTTGGGGGGGGGGAGGGGGAAAGAAAAAAGAAAGAATAATGATGCCTGTGAGGTCTCCAGTTGTGCTGTGAGGAAGGGCTGGTATGGGTTGCAGAGACAGCATAATAAGCAGCCCCCTCTTCCTGGGATTGCAGCCCCTCCTGCTCAGCCCAGCTCAAGTGGTGGTTTTAAGAACAAACTCCCAGCACCTCCTTCCTTAGGGCTGACTCAGGATGCAGTGGAGTTCTTGCTGTTGGCGTGGCCTGAGATCACTTGCTGTTCACTGCGTGCCCTTTGATGGATTGGTTGCATATAGCTTTTAGTAATGCCTTGATTGCCCAGGAAATTATGTGTTTTAGAGAGAAGCCACACGTGTTGTCACTCCTGCCAGCTGGGGGGGGTGTGTGTGTATGTGCATACAGACATTTGATGTCTAATAATTGAAGCTGGATGTATCAGGGTTAGCAGCGTGTCTTTCGGCTTTGAAGGCAGGGCATTGGGAGAGGAAAATGGGATGTTTTCCTGTGCTGAAGACAAATTTTTGTTCCATAGCTAATCCTGGTGTCTACAGCTGCTGTGTCTCCTCCTAAAAGGCAGGGAATGAACTTCTGAACGTCTGTAACAGCTACATTAAGTGGAGTGGTTTATTGTAGAATTATGGGTGATGATGGCTCTATTACTAAACTGTAAATCAGTCAAAGCATTTTGATGATATTCTACAGCATGAATGAGAGACTCATGAAGGAAGAGACTGATTTATTGCACCAACTGGTAACACATTCAGCCGCAGTCATTTTTATTTATCATTATTTTGAAAATATTTCAACCCTTCATAAAAGCAAATTTAAAAATTCTGCAATGATGATACAGTTTTGCTGTACGGAAAATTGACAGTCCTGAACTGTGATTTCTGGTGATAGAGAAGTGAAGAATAATAAACCTAAGATACACAAACTTCACAATAAATTGGTTGAACAATTGCCTTTGTTTAACTGTCTTAGGAGCCAATGAAGGGAACTTTTTCCTTTTCATCCTGAAATATGTTCCTTTGAAAGCATCTCGCAGTATCTGGACTTTTAAACCATGGTACCCTGGATTTTGAATGCTTAGCAAGTCATCCACTTTCCAGGCATTAGCAACACAGACAGGATTTGTTTCAATCTCTGCAGATGATTCTTTGATCTGGGGCTTGCTTAAGTGCATTCCAGTGCAATTAATTAGAAAAACAGTATAAGGCAGTGGCAACTCCAAGTGATCTTAAATGTAAAAGTGGCTGATTAGTAGCTCCGCTTTCTTGAGTATTATCTTTTGCTGCTTGGCAGCAACTGCTGTTGCTGAGCAAGGGAGAGTCAGTTAATTGAGGAGAGGGAGTTTTGGTATTCTTTATAAGCTACTAATATGTCTATTCACAGGAAAAGAAGCAGTGTGGGAACCTCTCCCAGCACTGACTGTAAGAAGAAACTGGGTAGATGGAATTAGGGCCAGTCCCCTACCTGATGCCATGCCGTGTGTGGCAGTGTGTAGCTCCCACGGATTGCTCTGCTGGGCTGTAGTTGCTCCCTTTTGCTAAGAGCCCCGTGTGGCTTGCAGAGCTCTTTGGACACCAGTCCTTGCACTGTGCCTGCTTCCAGGAATGGGTCAGACTGCTGGGTGTGTTTTTCTTCCTTGGAATGTCTTGTTTCTTGATGTTCACTGACTGCCTGGAAGGTGTAATGTTTGCCCGTGGTATGTCCAGGACGTGTCAATCCAGTTTAAAAATTCTGTGCATCTCAATTCTGTTTCGAGAGTCTTCCCACTCAGATCAATAAACGTAGCCATCCATCAGTTTTTGGTTGGAGCAAGATTGATCAACAAGCAGCTCGGGTGCTGTGTTGCAGCTGCAGCTCTCTGACACAAATATTGCCTCCTTTTGCCAAGGAATTCAATTGTCCTGCATAAGCGATCTGTATCTGTTCCTCTGACCACTGGTGTTCCCTTAATCTTCCTGTATGGTTTCTTTATAATTTAATCTTTGAGGAGCCATATGTCCTGTCTGTCATGGTGCTACACTTTGCTCAAATCTTTTTGTAATCTCACAACCAGTGGAGCTTCTGTGATTCACAAGAGAAGCTGACTTAGAGTTCAAAAGAAAATGCAAATTCTGGCCTATCTGCTTTATCTACAGTTGTTTCAAGTAAGTATCTTTACATATTGTGTAGGTACTTCTGCTTTGTCTTTGCGCTGTATCAACTCACTTCTGGTTTTCTTTTTCCTTTGTGGCAATATCCCGATCATTTTTCCTTCTGCATGCTGAGGTGGGGAGGGATCAGATGCAGAAATCCTACTTATTGGCTTAAATATTCCCTTATTTTATTCACTGCATCCATCTTTACACCTGCGGAGGCTAAATCCCTGGCATTCTCTCCCTTCCCAGGGCCGAGGCACGTGAAGCTGTGCAGGTTTCTGTACAGAACCACTGCAGCTCAGTCCCAGTGCCACGGGCTAAGGCTCCGTGACACAGCAGCCCGCACTGCTGGTGTAGTAGGGGACAGCACTTACTCCCTGGAGCTGCACTGAGATCCCAAATGCTTTCCACTCCCCTTGTGGCAGGGTGGAAACTGATATCCTGTGCTACGAGTCCAGTGGAAACTGATCTCTGACGCAGGGATGAAAAGTTCAGTGTCTCATTGCAAATGTCTCATTGCTCTTGAGGGGTTGATTTGTTTCTTGCTTGGTTCTAATGTGGCCACATGCAAGGAGAAAATCAAAATCCTCCTGGCAAACGTAGTAAATATGAGTGTAATATGTTACTAAAATCTGTATTTTGCGTAATGCCAAAATCAACCCGCATGAAAGTCTCTGTAATAGAACCGATACGTGAAGCAAGTGAAAAGTTTTCTTTTGGAGAATGGCCGTGTTTTTCCTTCCTGAAATGTCCTTCCTTTATGACAGCAGGGGCAACAATAAAAGCAAAAGGATGCAAAGAATAGGCGGGGGTTGCAGTCCACCTTTCTGCTGGCACTGGTGTAACCCCTCTGGTACTGAAACTTCCCACTGCCCTCTGTCAGCATTCCAACGCGCTATCGATTGGGTGGTTTACTGAGGTCACTTAGGAATCACGGCAAACCTCCTCAAACATGGGAAAGGTCATCAATCAAAGCCACTTGATTTGTAACTTGCCAGCATTTTTGGTGCCTTGCTTCAGTAGAGGACAGCAGTCAACACTTCCTAAGCTCTTGATATGAGGAAGGTTATGATGGCAAAAGAAAGTGCTTGTTTATAAATGGTGCAAGTAACATAAGCTTTTAATGGGTCCTAGAGGAGTCCAAGGCTCCAGAGGTCTCTGGAATGCCTTCCTCTCTGCCCCCATCTGCTCTCCTCATCCTGACCCCCACTTTTTCCTTCCAAGCCTTTGGCCAATTTTCGTCACATCTGTCATTTTGAAAAATGAGCTGGCGGTTCACTCCTAAGGTTCAGAGCATGCCACGTATCCTTTTTCTTAGATTAACTTGTTTGCAAAGATACAGTTCAACAGGAAATTCTTATGCTTACGCAGCAGTGCAATTTTTATGAAAAGCAGACATGCTGTTAAAACTCATAGTCTGTTTCTATTCTGTTAATTGGATATAAAAGAGTCGTGAGACACAAAGGTGATAGGACCACCCTTGTTTCCTGGGTAAAAGCTAAGAAATTGCTAAGAAATCCAAAGCAGGGCTGAGTGTGTAACAGTGCAGTATGAGCACAGTGAATATCAGCACTGCACAACATTGGTGTCTGAGATAAAAATGCGCCCTCATTTCATTTATGGAAATGGGGGTGCTGAAAGTGTCCATTTATGATGATTTCAAGGGAGAGAGTACCCAGCCATACCTACCCTGATGCTGCATTTGATTCCACACATAAAATGTTCCCTTGTATTACCATATAGATGCAATCAGTGTGGAATAGTCTGTATCATATTGCCACTCCCAACATCGGCCTCAGGACTCCGTGTCCCCTCCCAGCTCTCTGACAAACTAGGTGTTCCCGTCTGCCCTTGGGGCTGACTTACATCCTTGGTGCTTCCACTCCAGCCCTGCTGCCTTTGCCAGTGTAATTCAGGAAGGATTCCTCTGTAACAGGAATATACACGCAATACTATTCCAACTCTCGCTTTGCAGACCTGCCTTTCTTTGCAGGTCAGTTGTAACTAGAGATGCCTCACGCCGCAGTGCAGCCACCGTGTGTGCAGACACAGAGCAGCACCGCTCCTACGGATTCCAAAATCAGAGCTGGATTGCTGGCCGGTGACTGGATCAAGCACACAGACTGACCTTTTCCTTGGTTTCGTGTCTGCGGGTCTCTTCACACCAGGCTGCAGAAGGCCACTGCAGTTTTGTTTGACTCTCTCCGGTGTTTTTAAGCCGTGGTTCAGCCCGTGCGTGGCTCGCGAACACCAAAAGGGAGCTTTTGTTTAAAATTGTTTTGAGTCGAGGAAGGGGTGGGTGTCCCTCTTGTGAAATGCCTGAGCTGCTGCCTGCTCGTTTATCTCCTCCTCCACTGTCAGCCCCTGTTATGGTTCCTGCTGCCCTTGCACACAGGTACAGATACGCAGGAGCATCGCAGCCCGGGCGGGCACTGTGGCGTGACTATCATGGTACGATGAAAGACCGCATCACCATGGTTGCAAAGCAGTCAGAATCCTTCACGTTTTATGAAATGCACGGGGGGAAAGAGAGGTGTGGCTCTTCTCCTCTGCCTTTGGCTCCTGGAGCAGCCTGAGGGTTGTTCGGACCTGGCTCTCAGTGGGCTGTCAGCAGCATAGCCCAGCACTGCTGCATCAGGAGTGGCCCGTGGTGAGATCACACCCTAGGACAAGTCCCCGAGCGAGGATCTGGAGGGTGAGCAGAGCCTGTGCAAGGGTTGGTTGTTATGATTCCAAACATCCTGTCTTTCAATGCAGCCAGTCCCAAACGCAGAGAGCGTCAGGCCAAACAAACCCAACTATGCCAAACAAACCCAGTCCCCAAGGCAAGCGCCAACACCCCCTCCTTTCCTGGCAAAGCAAGTTGTTGGTGTAGGTGTTTGTCCAGTCTGAGAGCTGATGGATTGGGTTCGCCCTTCACTTTCTTGGCTTTGGGGGTTCTGTGTTGCAACCTTCATTTAAAGATAGGGGACAGAAGAGATGTGTTTGTTTTCTTTATTTGTTTGTTTGGGGTTTTCTTTCCGTTTCTGTGACTCTTAAAGGACTGAAGAGTTTATTGTGTGTGAAATGCAGGAAGAGTCTAAATGAACACCAGATGAGAGGAAATAGACTGAGGAAAATTAGGGCTATTTGCTACCAAAGGAAGCAATCATTGTACATGTATTAAATTCCAATCTCTAACTGAGATGTGTTTGCTATGCAAGAAATCTGACTGTGGAGGAAGAAGGGAAGTATGTGGAGGCTGGGCTTTAAAAAGGGGAGGATGGCTTTAGGTCAGTGGTGGTAAATAAGTCAGGAAGCAGCTTTCACTGACCCAGCTGGTGGGTTTGGCTGGAGGGGGTTCTGTGTCCCAGAGTTCCCTGCTGTTGCAGAAGGGGAAAACAGTTTTTCACACATCTGTTATTTGTAGGTAGCATTTAGTATGACTTTGTAATGAGAATATAAATTCTTTACAATCCTTCATCTGCAACAGTCTCAGCTCATCCGTCATTAGAGACAACTAACTCACCTGTACTTAGGACTTACCTGTAAGCCCTTGCTGACCCTGTGCCTTAAGGATACACTGTCTGTGTTCAGTGGAGGTAACCCTTACCTGGCAGTCTCCTTCAGTGTCTCTGTCAGGTGAGGGTTTAGGGAGTCACAGTGGTGGTGCTGAGTGCTCTGGTTCTTCCCCCCTCGCTCCCTGCAGACTAAGGGCAGGTGCACATCTGGATTTCGCTGGTGGGAGACAAAATCACTGGCTGTGTCAGTGCTAAACTGTTTACAGTGAGAGCCAGGAGGAAGGGAATGAGGATCCTCTCAAATGATTTGAGGAGTGCATGATTACGTGGACTTGGCTTACAAGGATGCCTTAAGTCAGCCATAAATTTGGCACTACTGCTTCTTTTAAACAAAACGGTATTTCTCATACTTGCGTGCCAGCAGACACCAGAGAAAGGTTTTCTTATTTCTTTATCAGTGGAAAAATTATACTTGGGGACATGTTACTTTGACAGGTTGGGATTATATGGTTGAAGTCGACCTATGCACCTTCCTTACCCTTTCCCCTCCTGGACAGGCAGATGAAGCATTTATGATTGAAAGTGGTTATCTATATTTTTTTCTTTATCTGATGGAAGGCCATCACAGTAGTCAAGAAGGACTTGCTACAGGTTTTGATTTTCCTGTGAGGGGAAAAAAAAAAGCTCAGTGAAGAACCTGTAAAAACAAAAAAATTAGATATTTTGGCTGTGTGGGAGGGAAGCCTTTAAGCATAACAGAGAGTAGGGGATTACACAGTCAAATAAGCAGTTCTTGGCAGATTGTAGAGACCCACAGTGGGAAGTAAGAAAAGTGTATCAGAGTGTAGGAAAGCATGGAAATGAATAGAAAGCAGAGTATCATATTTAGAATCTGTTGCCTTATCAGAATTATGTTGACTGCTTGTTAACAAAGGAGAAGGAATTGTTTCTCAGAGGAAGAAAAGATGCATTTCCCCTTCATTAGCTGAGGAACCTGCTGACAGGAGTTAAGACAGAATATTACTAAAAGTGGGCTTCAGCCATGCAAGAAAGGGTTATTTTTAATCTAGAGCTGCTCATTGACTGCATTTGCAGCGCGGCCCTGCAACAAAACCTCTGCTGGCAAAACTGAGGCTGCTTTGTGCTCCTGTGTGAGAATGGGAAGGAGAAGTGTGGGTGGGAATGCTGTGGGGCAGCAGTGCCTCTGACGCCTGTGTCATGAAAATATGCCTCCAGTTAACTGTTGTCCTGACCTCAATCCGGGCTGAAACGGGGGCTTTGCATAATCATGGAAGGACATGGCTCCTGCTCCCAAAGTTGTTACGTTTTGAATTTCCAAAACAGACAAAGGAGACGTTGTCAGCCCTTCACACATGGCAAACAGAGGCAGAGAGAGACTTTTCTGGTGCATGCAGGCTAATTTTGACAGAAGGGGCACTTAAACTGAAGTTTCCTGAATTCATTTGTGTGCTACAGTCACAAGATCGCCCTTCCTTTCTAGTATTGGATTTTGTTCTCCCTGAAACTTCTGTTCTAATACAGGGTTGTTTATCAAAAAGGTTATTTTATTTTATTCTGTTTAATAGATGCACTAGGGATTCTTTCTTGGACAAAACTCTGCCACTTTTGTGCAGGTCTGATTTGCAACTCTGCAAGTGCCTCAGGGAGCTTCAGGTGGGTTTTTGTATTGGGACTGCCAGGAACAGTAATGCAAGACAAGGCAGATGTGTGACTTCGGCTTCTGCTTGTCTTTGCCCCTTGGGGATCCAACCCATGGGTAGGTGGAAGAGAAGCCTGTGGGAGCAGTGATGCTGTTCTGCTCCGCTTCATGTGGGAGGTAAAAAACAAATGTCTTACTAACTCAAATGTCCATTATTCTTGCTTAGGCTTGTTAAGTCCAGAAAGGCCAGTGAGACTTGGCACCGCATGACCAAACTGGGGCTTCTTGGGTTTTCTATGAGGCAGAATTAAGTGGAACCATCTGGGCTAGGAGAAGACCACACTTCTGAAATGAGCCTTAAGTGGCTGGCTGGGACACCATGCTGGAAGGAAGGGCACTCACAGCTGCACGGGTTTTAGGGGTTTATTTTCTCTCTGTTGACAAAAGACAACTTAAAAGTCACGTGGTTCCTCAGAAATGTCAAGCCGCTGCTGAGGAGTGGCACTGCCTGTGTTCTCAGCCATCCTGGCACAGAGTTCCCCTGCCTTTGTGGCTCACAGTTCTAACAATGACGCTGCCAATAGGTGGTGCTTTGGAGTTACCTACCTTTTCTCTAAACTTAAAAGCAACCCCCAAGTTGCACTTGGAGAACGGAAACTTCAGTCTCTTAAGTGCCCTGGGTGAATACCACCATGGTCATGCATCTAACATCCAAGTGGCACATCTCTCTGACTCCTGAGGTCCCAGTCTTCCTAAAGTCTTCCCAGGCAAGTCTTCCCAGTTCTCTTGCCTGATTGCTGAGGGAATCTGCACCTCAGGAACTAATATCTCTCCAGAAAGCTAAATACAAGTTTGGGAGAAAAACTTTCATGATGGCAGTGGTGCATCTCAACTTAAGCAGTTTAAACTGTTCTTTTGCTTTGAAGTCTCAGGTTTTGTTTCTTGGGGTTTTTTAATTATATTTATACCCCACTGGGGCAGCTTCTTGAAGTACGTCGAGGGGCCTGCTTCCACTGCCTGTATTCCAGTTTTCAAAGATAAATTTGATTTCTGTGTTAGGGGGCAAGTTCCTTCCTTCAAGCACTTTTCTATGTGACAGAGCTGGAAAGAGTTCAGTAAAATTTCAAAAAATGTAACCTATTTTCCTGTGGTTTCTATTCACTGAGGTCAATCTTTGAGAGAGATCAGTCATGGTCAAATATTTACCAGAGTATGATCTCAACGAAGGTAATAACTCTTCTAGTGCAGGTGTGAAGAAAGAAATACTTTGCTCCTTAAGCTCTTTTCAGGCCATGTCCTGTACAAGCTGTTTCTGTCTCAATGGACTCCAGAAGCTCTGCATGATATTTATTAACCTGATTTACTAATCGACTCCTAAAATTTAAACAGACAAGGGAGAGAAGCTAAGCTGGACCCAGACTTCCAGGAATCAGTTTCATGCCAGCTCTGCCACAAACACCAATGTTACCTTATTGTATTTATAATTTACAATAATATATTTATTCTTGTATATTTGACTTCATAATATTTGTGCTTCCCCTGTCTACCAAATGCAGATGCCAATTCTTCCTTGTTTCCCTATCCATACCTGTACAGACAGCAGGTTTGCACAGGAACCAGCTCCTCCTGCATCTTTGGATACCTCACAAATGAGTCCCTAATCTTAGGTGAACCTTGTGGTTGCTTCTGTAAGACACAACACAATGACAGGCTTCAACCTGCTCAGGGGAAAGTGCAGTCTGTGGATTCCATTGGTGTAAATAAGGAGCCCACTGCAGTTCACAGGTCAAAAACTGCTGGTGGTGTTCAGCATCAACGTCTGCCACGTGAACATCTGACATGCATCACTGCCTTCCTTTTCCTTCCGCTGTCATATTTTATCCCCATCTGGTAGGGGTTTCTTAGCTCAGTCTGTATAAATTCCAGCTGCCTCTCGGTCAGGGGAGTGGAATCATTGCAGGCTGAAAGGTAAATGAGTGAAAAAGAGTAGGTCTAAGGAAAGTGTTTCTCTTACGTACTCTGCTCCCCTTCTTTGCCCCCTCTCCCTGGACACAGACCATACTGGACAGTATTACTGGACACTCTGATACTTCTGCTGTGAAGACGGATGGAAAACTTTCCAAAAATGGCAAATGTTTGTACCAGTCCTAGTTCTGAAGGCAGAAGGAGGAGAGGAATGGGAGCCGAAGTGGACATCCAGTGCCATTGTTGGAAAGACCAAAACTGACTGCTTTGAAACAACCCTTCGGCAAGTTAGTAATGAATTGGGAAAGCAAACATTCCATAATATCAAACTTCCTGGACAATGATTTGTTGTTTGTTTGGTTTTTTTTTTTAAATTAAATTGCTCTTATTGCAGCCATTTAGGTTACTAGGAAGAACAATACTGAAGGTGCCAGGAGAACGTGGGTGGTTTAAAGTCAGTCAAAGCAGAATACTTTTACTTTTTCTTTACCTCAGAAACCCGTGCAGTGCCCTCGCAATGGCCATCACACGTGGTGTTCCCAAGCCACGCTGGCGGGGCAGTGAGCTGGAACAGCGGTCCAAAGATGCACTTCTGATGGGGAGGTAGATCCTCCAAGCCCTGTGTGAACAATGTCCAGTCGCACGTGTGTGTTACCTGCCAAAGCATTACACAGCTCCACGCACCGGGAGCAGGTGTGGGTTTAACTCCCTAGCGGCTTGAGCAAGTAGAGGTATTTCCACATTCTAGAAATGCAGAGATTCCTTAGTCCAAGGTACTGGTAGTTAGGGAAGAAAAGGTTCATTTCCCTGTGTCTGGAGAGGGCTGTTGCACACTGCCACCACTGTCAATCCCAGAACTTTATCCAGGCTCCAGGTGAGCTGAAGCTGGTGGGTCTCTGCACAGGACTGCGGTCACGTCTTCAGTTCTAGGGACCGGTCGTATTGTTGGGGACTTCATTATACTTGGAACGGCAAGAATGCCCCGTGTCACTGTGTGTGTTCTTTCTGATTGTCTTGCCTTTTCCTTCTTTTTAGTCTCAAGTGTCAAAAGTCTGTCTAAAGCGTGTTTGATTTGATGGCAGGTTGGCTGAAATGGGCATAAATTATTGCTGCTATTGCTGGTTGTCAGCTTAGCCCTCTCTCTCTGCAAAGCATATTGCATTTCTGATTTCCCATTGTGTTGCACTTACGTTCCTGTGGTGTTACCCTGCTACTCACTGCAGACTCCCAGATTCCAGCTCGGCAGCCAGATCAATCAAGCAGTAGGTGTCCTGGTCAGCCTCTGCATGAAGTGAAAGTGAGAGGCCCAGCTCCTAAACAGACAGGCTGCCAGGCTGCACTGTGGAGCGGGTCCTGGCCGATGCAGAGGGCACTCAGCGGCCGGTGTGAGAGGCCAGGCAGTCCCTGGAGTCACAGTTGTTCTCTGAAGTTGGTGGGCTGGGTCACTCCTGGTAATTTGTTCTGACATCGCAGTCTGTTGCTGGAAGCGGGTGCCCTGGTGAAAGCATTATGACTTGGCAAGGCTAAAATGTTGGGCTGTGAGAAAGAGGACCACGAGTCTAATGTTCCACAGACTCCTTGGCATGAGACATTGCAAGAAAAGAATCCAAGAATACAGTGGGAAGGATGTTGTGATGTTGATTTGCTTGCTGTTTTTTGCTGTCCACATTAGTTCTCTGCTTACCAAGCATCTTCCTTGTTATTAGCAGGATATTTATTCTATTTTCTCTTCTTCTCGTAGAAAATTTTACTACATTACACTGCTGAGAGACCCTGTATCTCGTTACCTCAGCGAATGGCGTCACGTCCAACGAGGAGCCACTTGGAAGACCTCCTTGCACATGTGTGATGGCAGGACACCGACTCCTGAAGAGCTGCCGTCGTGTTACGAAGGCACAGACTGGTCAGGCTGCACGCTGCAGGAGTTCATGGATTGCCCCTATAACTTGGCCAACAACCGTCAAGTGAGGATGTTGGCCGACCTGAGCTTAGTGGGCTGCTACAACATGTCCTTCATCCCAGAGAACAAGCGAGCGCAGATCCTGCTGGAGAGCGCAAAAAAAAACCTCAAAGACATGGCCTTCTTCGGCCTGACAGAGTTTCAGAGAAAGACTCAGTACCTCTTTGAGAGAACTTTTAACCTGAAGTTCATCCGGCCCTTCATGCAGTACAACAGCACCAGGGCGGGAGGGGTGGAGGTGGACAATGACACCATCCGGAGGATCGAGGAGCTCAATGACTTGGACATGCAGCTCTATGACTATGCAAAGGACCTCTTCCAACAGCGCTACCAGTACAAACGGCAGCTGGAGAGGATGGAGCAGAGGATAAAGAATCGGGAAGAGAGGCTTCTTCACCGGTCCAATGAAGCACTTCCCAAGGAAGAGACCGAAGAGCAAGGACGTTTGCCCACTGAGGACTACATGAGCCATATTATAGAGAAGTGGTAGCCCAGGCAGACTTTTATATTAATGGTATTCTAGGGTTTCCGTATAAGAGATCATGGAAGTAAAATTA
Source organism: Sclerurus mexicanus (assembly GCA_013396755.1). NCBI lineage: Eukaryota > Metazoa > Chordata > Aves > Passeriformes > Furnariidae > Sclerurus > Sclerurus mexicanus. Next base: position 1,104,114 of record VWZF01004958.1, read on the forward strand.
CAAAAAACAACAAGAAGTATTTTATTTAAAAGCAAGTCTGTAAAACAGAAGATAGGTTGCTTCCTTAAGCATAGGGTCTTTTTACTGTTTCTTACAAGACCGATGAGATTCTTAAAAAAAACAATAAATGCATAAAAATAAAAAAAAGGGTCAACATTCTAATGCAGAGGTAAAAAATGTACAAATGCAGTTACCCACTCGTAAGGCCAAATACAAAAGAATGTTTCTTATCCTCACAAGTCAAACACAAATGGCAGAAGTAAGATTTTTAAAAATCTCTTTATCCCCTGAGCATAATGGTATAAAGATACATAATTAAAAAAGAAGAAAACGGAGGTTTTCTTTCGTGTGGGAGGCGGGATAGGAATTGCATTGTTTGGAAGTAACTGCTAACGGTGACTAAGTTGAGGATGTGCTCTGCTGTCAGGCTGCTCTGAGCACACAGGTGGCCACAGTGTGGTGGCCACTGCCAGAAGGTAGAGCACCACTAAAACAAAAGAAGAAAAAAAACAGCTGGAGGATGAGAAACATTAAAGCAAATTGACTGCGGCCTGGGATATGTACTTAGCACCATGGTTTTGACACATTGCACTGGTATCACAGACACAGACTCGACTTCATCACGAAAATAATAGGCAGTTCATGCACAGAGCTCCCAGATTTGTTTCCCAGACGAGTCCCAAGACAAGTTAAAAGCCAACCAAATTCCACATAGGCTCAAACATGCATTCACATGCCATCCTGTCACCCTACACCAGTGCTGCTCGTGCCATCATCAGTATTATGTGTTAACAGCACATGAAAACCCTATCCTACATACTAAGAAAAAGGAAGAAGAATTTAAATACTCCCTCGTAAATCTGCACAAGGTTCAGGGAAGACCCTGCAAATGATCAGTCCTAAATGGGAATATGAAGAGGGCATGATTTTGTTTTGGTTGTCGCCTTGTGAAATACTGACCCAGAATAAGCATACAGATGTACCCTCTCTGTATTGTCACAGTTATTTTTACTTGCTTTTATCAAGAGATAATGGCCATCAGCTTGCTTCCAGTGAAGTCACTAGAACTGATTTAAGTGGGAACAGGATGGAGCTCTCTTCCAGAGCTGTGAAAATTTCTGACTGTGGGTCTGAATTAATTATGACACGGTGCACATTGTCTTTTGGCAGGGTGCCTGTCCCGCAGATCTTACTTTAAATGAACAAGCTGTGTTCATAAAACTGGAAAGGGGAATCATGGATAATGTTTTTTTAGTCTCAGACCACTCTCAAAGCAGAACTCTTTCAATGCTGTCTTTTAGAGGCTCATGTAAGTTTAATCCTCCAGCGTGGGGACAGTCTAACCAGGTTCTGCCTACTGACTTTTGAGTCATAGAACAACAATGACTTCTCTAATTCCTCTTCCCACTCACCAAATTAAAGTATGGCTTATTTTTTTTGCTGTTGCAAGCACTTTTCTGTTTGACTAGAAGCATGGAAATGAAGTAGTTTTTGCCTGGTTCATGTCTCACCCCGTTACTGCTCAGCCTGTAAGACCTGAAGCAGCTATTGTTTAGGGCAAACTCTGAACCAAATGGAATATGATTTGATTTTCAAAGGCCGTGTTAACTGCAAATCAAATATGGCATTGAAATCACTGGAGGAGAGGCAGAGAGCTGATGCATTCAGTTTTAATGTATCATTTTTACAGTGTCCCCATCACACAAACCCACTGAAGCGCTGCTTGGTTTGTATTTTAATTCTCTCTCTGCCTCTATACGCTGTTTTCAACAGTTTCAAATTCAAACTGAGTTTTGCAAAAGAGGGGCTACTTTGTTCTTCTGTGGACAGCCTGGGGGGTACACCTTACTACTTCTGGAGACGTTCTTCTCCAGAAGAGTGAAAACTACTAAAACCTTGACAACCGACAAGACAAACAGCACTTTGGGCTCAGATACAGTCCTGTTACAGCCCTGAGCCAAGGTCTACCGAAGTCAAAGGATATCTTTCCCATTGATTTCAGGTGGATTTTGGTTCAGGTCTGCATCCTGAAGTGCCCAAGCACATGCTTGCCTGTCTTCAGGCACAGCAGGACTTGGTTACTCACGGCCTTGGCTGGTACCAGAATGTGCTGGTGGAGTTGATGTCTCTAAGGTTGTGTCAGTGCTTCTGCCACAAAATGCCCCCTGTTTCCTCCTAGATGAAAAATGGGAAGCAAAATGAAGCAGCATCTGGTGGTCGGCTTGGGGGCAGAAGGTATTCCAACTCCATTGGCTCATCTCTTAATTCCAAGACTGGGAGAAGCTATCCCTGCTAGTTCCCAGCACCTTTGTGTGCTGCTGTAACTAAAAATAAATCATTTTATTTTAACAATGCGGCTGTTCACCCACAAAACCAATAGGCAAGATACGAAAAGCAACTGTTCTGTACGGACAGTTTGCAGCTTTCCCCAAAGGCTGTGCATCCTGCATTATGGATCCATAGCACAGGTGGTTATTGCAGGTTCACAGGGCATTATCGGGACTGTCGGGATTAGGCTGGGTCTGCCCCGGCTCCTCCTGTGTTACGGCTCTGAGCAACCAGCTGGATGTTAATGGATCTGCCTGCAGGGCTGTCTAAAGCAGGGGCAGCCTCTGACCTTAGAAGCGTGTCAGCAGAAGACCTTGTTCCAACATTCTCTCTGTAATGTATTGCAGTAACAAGCAGAAGAAATGAAACTGTATTGAAAACTGCCTTGTTAACAGTTATGCTTCAGCTCACAAAAGGAGGGCTAACCTCACTTAGCACTGAGACAGAAGTTTCTAGGTTTGAATCCTGCACCCGGCAAATGCCTCGGTTTCTCCACCTGCACACTGGGAATAACATTTACACATTCTAAAAAGGCACTCCAAAGTATGAAAAGTATTGGGCACTTTGAAACGGATCCTAAATAATGGAAAAAAGGGAATTACCCAAAAGCCATCCCTCACCCTGGCTGTTGTGCTGGTCTGGTTATGTCTGTAGGCCACGTGTTAACTTATTCTAAGTGCTGTGTACCAGAGCATGGGTTGCAGGATGTACCTGGCACTATTTTCCTCCTTTAGTGGGTTCAAGGGAGCTTTTTCAACATAACGTGAATGTAGTTTTTTGTGGTTTATACGTGCCACAGTTTGAAGTGGTATCATTTGTTTTATTTTTAGGACTGATAATTTGATGCTACAGTAACATGAAAAATGTGTGTGTAGTTTTAAAATGAATGGAGAGCAACAGCTTTAAGGCACTCTGGCAGAAGTAGTGGCAAGATAGTACATTCGTGTTCAGTATCCGCCCCTTTCTTCCAAAATGTTTTTCCTGTGGCTTACAGACACACCGACGTCACCTTCACTACAAGAAGTGTTTCTTCAGGGGGGCCTGTTAATGCATCAGGATCCAGGTCAGGTTAGGTGAGTGCTGGCAATGCCCATGGCAAATGTAGGATTGTGCCCGGTCTCCAAGAGAGCTGGTGAGGCAGTTCCCCTTGAATTCAGCTTTTCCACAGTAAGGTGCTTACCCACACCACAGTGGTTGCAGGGTTACAGCTGGGAAGCCCTCGCAGCAGCTGGGGCTGTAGGAGGTGTGTGGAAGGGTTCCCGCAGCGGGCGGTGTTGGTCATGGGTCACAAAATGCACAATTGACTGGGAAGGTCACAGGGGTAAAAAACAAGAACTTCAGCAAAGGATCAGTGAATTTCTGGCTTGTCTGGATTTCTCCCTTCACGCCCAACATTTTGGAATAAATGAGCTCTTCAGGTTGATGGTTTTGCAACCCATAGTCCCTTACTTACAAAGTGGGATGGGAATGGGAGCAGCATAAGGAAGATCCCAACAAGCTTCTGCATCTTCTCTAGCAGGACTGTCCTGCTGGAGCAGGAAAGAGCAGTGCAGTTGCTGAGAGTATGAGCAAGGTAGGAGGACACCACAGTGGCAGTACAGACAGTTGGGAAGTTTTCATTCTGAGCCCATCAAGTCACTCCAGAGAGATCACTGGACAGCTACAGCAGGTAATGACTGACACTACAGCCCAGGGCCTGACCCCTGTTCTTATCCTGGGGTTAAAAGCTTTTCTAGCTCCATGCTGGTGTTTGGAGTTACTCAGAATCCCTCCTATTCCATGGATTTTTTTGTCTAACATCACCAGAAGGTGTAATGCCACGGGAACTCGCCCCCAAACTGTGTTAAATGGTGGATTCCCAGGGCTATAGCTTGGAAGGCAGCTGACTCTACCTGCTGTATTCGAATGACAGGGCTGGCCGCGTTCTCTTTTTGTTCTCATTTTCACTGCTATTTCAGACCACGTTGAGGGGCAGAATCGGATGCAGGATTCAGTGCCTACAGCACAGGCCAGTGAGCAGCAGCCCAGGTGCACCAGCTGCTCTGCTTGAGCCCGGCCACGGGAGTTGTGCCCAGGGGAGTGCAGCCCTGACAGCACACGGCTGTTGAAGCCTGTGTCATCCTGGCTGCAGGCACTTTCCTCTGCCATTCTTCGCCCTGCAAGCTGGAAAAAACCCCGAGATTTGCAAAGGAGTCTCCTCAAAGCCCCACAACTCCTTCCCGTTTTCCCCCGGGTGTCAGTTCTGCAGACTGGATTGAGAGAGTTGTACTATAATTAATGATTTTATATTCAAAGGGTTTACTCACCATGATTTGTTCTGTACATATTGGAATATGATTTAACTTATTGCCCCTTTTAATCTTTTTTTTTCCTAAGGGCAAGACAAAAATCCCCATCCTCTCTCAATGTGAAGTTCCTCTCTGTTTATGTATAGTCTGCCAGGCAAACACACAGTAGCCACAGGATTTTTCTCCATCACTACTGCTATCTGCTTTTATTTTTCTTTTCGTCTGAGGCTTTGCTTGTATTGTCTCTTCTTTCCTTTCTGCTGCACAATCTGCACAGAGCAGGGAAGGGGCAATGCAGGCAGGATTTTCTTTTTCTTCCTCTCTTCTTTCTTGTTCTTCCAGGAGTTGTGTGATTGAGGGTAAGGAAATACAACTGTCCCCACCTGCCTTCCATCCTCCCTATTGCAGAGCAAACAGATTCAGCCTCTCTGAAGGTGGCTGTGGCTGGAGTCATTCCACTGAGCTGAATGTGTACGGTTTGCACTTTCCCCCCACTTCAGGAACTTAAAACCAACAAAAAACAAAAGGCAACTGTTTAACTTGAGACAAGTAACACTCAAAGCTTTATATATTTATTTATAGCATCTTACAAAAAGTGTCAGAAGGTTGGTTTTTTTCTTCCACAAGAAAAATTGAATTAAAAATCATCAAAATTGTTTTTGTCTAGATCAAGAATGAATGTTAGCAGATGAAATAAACCCTGAAATTGAGCATCTGGTGTGCGTGTTATCCTTGAATTGGCCTTTGGATGCTGTTGCAGTTTAATATGTCTTGCCTGTGTATTACAGAGAGAGAAAGCTGCCAGTGGAGTTGGTGGAGAATATTTGTTTTCTGCTACAAAACCAGACTCCGAACAAGAAATATTCAAGCAGAAACTACAGTCTGTTCATTCCTATTGTTACATTTGAGCCAACATTGCAAAAAACCTTAAACCTCCTGAAACCTATCATCTTTTAAAAATTAATTACCCTTGATACTGTACAGTCCTCTTAGGGTTTTTTCCCGAGTCACTGCAATGAGCAGATTTACAGGCAATAAATGGAGGTTGTTATACCAGATATTACAGAATAATTAACAGGGGGGCTTTTTCTTGTTCCAGAATTACTTTCAGCAAGTGTGCTGTGTGCGAATGTTCTGCAGTCACTGTCCTGAGCCTTGTGCCTGGTTGGTGCCCTGGCAGTGAGTGGGGGATAAGAGAGTGATGACACAGTGTCCTCCGTGAGAGCCGGGAGATATTTATGCAAGTGTGGCGTGTGACAGCACTGTGGTTTTCTCAAAGCATTATTACAGCTCCCACTTTCCACCACACGTGTCACGGGGGTGGTCCAGGTACCGCTGGAGAGCTCAGGTGAGTGACACAGTGAGGGGAACACCTGTGACCCGGAGGGGCTTCACCTGAGACCTTCAGGAGCTTCACCTGAGACCTTCAGGAGCTTCACCTGAGATCTTCAGGAGCTTCACCTGAGACCTTCAGGAGCTTCACCTGTGATCTTCAGGAGCTTCACCTGTTGCCCCTTAGGGAGGGGCGGGCACAGCCCTGCAGTCAATCCCTCTGCTCTCCAGTGCTGCCTCCTGCCATGACCATGACCAGAGGAGCTCCTGGCTTCGTTCCCTTCCTGCAGGCACCGAGGCAGCAGAGGTACTGACACAGCTTGTCCTGCCGTGTGGGCTCTGTGCCGTGCTTGCTTGAAACTGCTGTTTGTGTCCCCCTTTGCCTTCTCAGAAGCGTGGTGTGTCTCACAAGAAGTGTGTGTTGGTGAGTTGCTTTCATTGCCATGTGGTCTTTCTGCACCGTCTTTCATGTGTTTCTCCCTCTTGAGGGAAGGTCCTGGGAAAGGGAGAGAAGGAAGGATAGCTAGCAAGGATGTGGAAGTGAGGGTTCTGCTATTGCAAAAGGGGAAAAGAGCAGAAGGGATTCTTGGGGGGGGGTTAAAACGAGCAGAGAAATGAGTTACTGAGGGCATGTCCTCCAGAGTTTGGGGTTTTTTTTCTTGGTCACACTGATGATTGTTCAGTTTCTTGATGCTTGCGTCCAGGACGTTCCTGTTTCTGTTGTATCTGGTCATTTTACACTACCCAGCACCGCCTCTGGGCGCTGTGCTGCCTCAGGTTAATTGGAAAGTGCCCTCCTTTACATCCTGCTCTTCCCCTAGCATTAAGCAGCCCCTGGCTGTTGTGCTGCCCCAGGTGACAGCCTGCTTTTCCTGAATGAGAAAGCTCATCCTGGCTGTACCGTGTCTGAGGAGGTGACACTGAGCTCCTCAGAGGCTGTGTTTTGTTTCTCTGGCTTGCTAACCCACACAGACTTACTTTAACGCTTTAATAACCTCTTTCTTGCCACTGTTTACTGGAGGAGGAAAAACAGAGCAGAGCTTCTTTAACATTGAAATACCAAAGGTTCTCTGCGTTGATTGATGACAAACAAGAGGAGCTCGTAGCTTTGGCCCAGTCTCAGGGATTTGACATCACTGGCAAAGTGAAACCTGGTGGGATGAGTCCTGTGACTCGAGTGCCCTGTTGGATGGTTGCAGGCTCTGCCTGAGAGGCAGAGGGGTGGTGCTGTGTGTAACAGCAGGGTTAGAATGTCTGGAGCTCACAGCTGGCCATGGCACAGTTGGGACTATTGAAAAACACTTGAAAGACAACACAGTCATTGGTCACAGCCAGCATGGCTTCATGAGAAGCTTATCCACCCTGGTTTCCTTTTATGACAGGTAACCCACCTAGCTGATCAAGGGAGGCCAGATTGACTCTCCTGGACAAAGCCCATAGAGCAGTCAGTGAAATAAGTGAGTTTTCTGAAGGGCAGAGCGAGCCTGCATCCTGTGGGAGGGGAAGGGAACTGGGGTTTAAGTCAGGATTAGGCAGTACCTGCTCTCAAAGGGACTGCTCCTTCCACACACAGCGATGAGCACGTGCTCACGCACTTAGTGCTTTGTGAAATGTGTAGTTGTGGTTCCCTGCCCGCTCTGTACATCGGGTAAGGCACAGTGGACTGTGTCTGAGAGCATTTCCACTGGCTTCATGGGAGGCTGCTCCTGCTGCAGCTCACAGAAGTTACCAGTGTCTCAGGGCTTCTTCCTGGGAGCCCCAGGCTCTGCTGCCTTGGTCCTGTGCCTCCCTCCTGGCAGCGCTGAAACCCCCAAGCACAGACTCCCATGTTTGCCATTTCTCTGAAAACTACCTGCAAAATGTTTTTGGTCTTTTGTACGTTTGAACTAGTCCATGTATAGAGATCTTTGCCCCCATTCAGAAAAAGCACCAAGTATAATAAATGCAAGATGCTCGCAGAGTCATAGTGACAAAATTCAGTTGGATATGTTATTGATTGCAGGTGTTATTAATAACCTTGTAAGTGAGAGCAAATCAGAGCCAAAAGGGAATTAAAAGGACATAAATAGTTGAAATAAAAAATCTATCTGTTTCCAGATCATAAGTCCATCATTTCATCAATAGTGGGTTTCTTTGCATTGTTTTTCTACCTTTTCTGTTCAGCACTGCTTGTTTTTATTTGAACACTTTGCCTTCTGCCACTAGGTTAGTTAGAGAAGGTTGTGAGTTGCTTTCCAAATAGATGATGAAATAATTCTTTTCCTTCCCTTCTGATTCTTCTCTGAATTTCTATGATTAGAGTAGCCTGGCTACTGGTTTCAGCCGGTCTTTAATTACTCACTTGTAGTTTTCCTGTGATATACAAACTGTGAGCGTGCAAAGCACGTGTTTGGAGCGAGCATGGCACCTCTGAACTCTTGCTGGAGAAAGCATGCGAGATAATTTGTGAAACTTCTTCCCCCTTCTCCGTGGGTACATCTGGGTGGGTGCAGGCGGGCTGAGCAAACAGTGTCTTGGAAAGACACTTTGAGCGGTAGGTTCCTGCTGTGCTCGACCATAGGACTCCTCGTCCCCTCCCTCCCCATCTCAGGAAGCTGTAGATCCAAACAGAGGGGAGTTTGGGTCTGAGTTTGAATTTGACATCATGCTGGGATTACATGAAAAGGTTGTAGCTCAGATTCATCTCCATATTGTGTTCAAATATGAAGAAAGTAAGAAAATCAAAGGAAGAAAGACAAGTGTTTATTTTAAGTCCTGACTTTCTGTGGCTGCTGTAGGGTAGCGACTGTTTTTTTGCTCTTCGGTTTTTGTGGAAAATTCTGTCATCTTTTAAGATGTGTGCTCCTAATGATTGCATTAATTAACAGTCCTGGTTGCAGTTTTCTGAAGGTGGCCCTCCCTATTCCCATCCCAAGAGCCTGGAGGGGCACAGCCACGGTGTCAGCTGGGCTGGATCAGCTGCAGGGCTGTGTTGGGTGAGTCCATCTGCTCCAAGTCTCCAGTCCCTGCAGCCAAGTGTCATCTCCTCCTGCTCTCCTAGAACTGTGTGCCTTCTCCTGACATCTGGCCTGGCAGCAGTCACTGTGGCTCCTCCCTAGCTTTAGTGGTGTGCATTCTCTGTGCTTCCCATTGCTGTGCTGGCTTCGGGGCCCTGGGCCCCCTGCTCACGGAGCTGCAGTGGCTGAGCTCAGTCTTAGGGTTTGCCAAGTAAGAAAGAGGGGTGTAAGAGCTGAGCAGCTGTTTTGGTAGAATTGCCTGTCTGAAGGACATCTTTTAATGTTAAAGGGGCCAAAAGACTTGGAAATGGCCTTTTTTCTGTCGTATTAATTCTGTTTCAATACCAGAAGCTGATGAGCCTGTTTTAGGGCTGGTACATGCAGAGGAGAACTTCCCTGTCATTCCCCAGCATAGCTTGGGCTAAGAAAGGGATAACAAAACAAACCCAAAGTGCCTATTTCAAGGATTTCCAGACCAGTTAGTGATAGTTTAGGATATTGAGATGTGTCTAAAGCAATGGCTTCGTTTCAGCCTCAAGGTCTGTGCTGTTTGCTGGCAGCAGATGGATTTTTCAGAGCGTTTCTGACCCACGTGCACTAATCAGTGCTTTGGTTAATGCTGACTTACAGGAGCTGCTTCTCTTGTTCTCTGCTACACTGACACGAAGCTTTACAGCCTTAAGTAAATGACTGAATGAGCAAACAAGCTGGACAGGATTTAGGTGGTTGCAAGGTTGGATCCGGGTAGTGAGAGCTCTCTAATACCTCATTCCTTGCCACTTTCATCTGTAAAATTCCTAGGCTTTGCTGAAGAGCTTTTAAAATCAACTTCCAGATGTTAAAATATTCCGTTTCTACTTGATGGGGCTAACCCTGTCTTCTGGTTTCTGCTTTTAGAATGCAGTTCTTGCTTTGATCAGCAACACGGAGTGTACATTTATTATTCCACGGATAGGAGCTGCCAGGAGGTTTCTCATGCATCAGCTGTCTGATGGAGAGAAAATAGGCAAGGCAGGAACTCTGACAATGAGGAAGAGAGGGATTGCATCTTGTTCCCCAGTGGTTTTATCCAGCAGAAGTAGGCAGAAAGGCACTTGGAAAACTTGGAAACTCAGGCGAGACTTGCTTCAGAGTGGAGACACAGCGCAGCTTTAGCTCTCGTGTGCACGTGTGCTTTTGTGACTTAATCACTGCGTTCTCTTGTTTGCTTTGCAATCATAAAAAGGGGGGCACACACTCACAGGACACACTGCATATCCAGCCCTCACCCTTTAAAGAAACTAAATGCATCTGTTGTATCAGTGACAGAATGAAACTCTTGAATATACATATCTGATTTAAAGTTTTATGTTAGTTTTTAGGTGTTAATGTTACCCAGGCAAAAATGTTTCTCTGAGTGGGAAGTGAGGCAACAGCTTCTCTCTGAAATAGGATCTTCCTGTAGGAAGGCCAGTCTTCTGCCTTTACATCCAAGCCCTTCCTGCCACAGTGAGCAGTAGGAAGATGATTCTTGAACTATGCAGGTGTCTCTAAATTACTGTCAGGATTTTTTGCCCACTCTTGCCAAAGAGCCTGTGATAGCCATGACTGGATACAAGGCAGTGGACCAAATAAACCTGGTTCGATGTAGTGTGAAGATCTCTGTTTTTCCACTCCATTTCTCTTAGAACAAATCAATTTTTGTAAGAGGGGTATCCTAGTTGTAATGTAATGTATTTGTAATGACTTTGGCTTTTTTCTTCCTCTTTTCATTCTTTCGTTTCGTTGTTCTGTTTCGTGAAATGCCACAGTTGACCACATGGGACAAACATTTCCCAATTTAAAAACTGCTGGAAGTTGCAGGGAAGGAGCCAGCAGGTACTTGTGAATTTTTCCAGCAGTGCAAGTGCTCCCTCTGCAGCTCAGAACATCTCCGGGGATCACCACGCAGCACTTTTTTCTCACTGAATAAACAAGCCAGGTCCTTTAAAAACAGTGACCTTATAGCAAGTGACCCGATTTTCTAGTGGAAGCTGGTTACTCACAATCACACTGCTGGGCTCAGGGAGAGAGTTTTTTAATTAAGAGAACCGAAGGAAAGTGAGAGCGGGGGAGAGGTCTTTAATTTTCTTCAAGTCAGTGAAGCTCAGTGTGTTGAATCAGAAGAGATGGAGTGTATAATCCATTAGTAGTACTCTTGGTTAGGGAAATACAGTTGTTTTTGCCAAGAGGAGGCAGGCAGAGCAAAGGGTGAGGCTTTTCCTTGGGGGTAGGCTCTGAATGTCGGGCTGTTCACTGTTCCTGCTGGCTAAGGAGCAAGCATGAGGTGTGTATCGTGTCAGAATGAACCTTTCCGTGGGGACTTGTGAGGCTGCTCTGGGGGAACAGCAGGGTCTGGGAAGGTCGGTTCCTGGAGAAGCCTCATGCTCTGCATCCCACTGTCAGTGGCTGTGTCGGAGAGGGCACATTGAAGAGTCTCTTCGTTACAGAGGGCTCAGGTTTAACTCCTTTCCTGGGGTGCATTTGTGCAGGGACTGCACATCAGACTGCAGACACCTTCTGGACAGCTGTGAGCTGGAGGAATTCACCCCACAGCTGCCGGGGGCAGTCCCAATCCTGGTGGGAGGTCAGTGTTCTGTCAGACCTTTTTTCAAACAGGGTTTGCAGCGACACAGCCTCCAGTCACTGCTGTGGGCACAGGGGGTTCTGTTTGGCAGACTGCAGGTGTCTGCTGGGCACAGGATTCATTCGAGTGGCAGATGCTGGCTGGTTGTCAGACCGGCTTGGAGCAGAGTGGACAAGTCCCTGGGGAGAAGACAGGAAGGACTGTTGCACCCATTGCACAGCTGAGGGTGTTGGCAATGTGCTGTGAGCTAAATTCGGGGATGTTATTGTACAGACAGGCACTAGCACATGTTCTCTGAATGGGCACCCAGGCCGACCCAGTAAACCTGGGAGCATCTCTTCAGGCCTAGCACAGGGTACATGGAAGACTGGCCCTAAATCTAAGCCCCTGTGATAAGGGCACCGTAACTCTTGTGATTTGTTGAACTCTGAAATGCGTTTCAGTGATTTGAATTCTCATCTTGTTATGTCAGTGCAAGTATTTGACCAATGGGCACGATCAGCACATGGACAGGTGATGTGTTTCCTTGCAGACCTTGCCTACCCTCATGTCTGCAAATCTGTTCCCCGGATAGAGCCTAAATGGTACATAGCCAAGAAGAAAGGAATCAAGTGCCTGTGAAGTGCTGGGCAGTTTGCCCATAAAACGCCCTGTTGGTAGGTTAGTACAATTTTTAAAATAGATTTTTGTAAAAAAAAATAAGACTCAGAATTACTTTCTTTATCCCCTTTCCCCATCAGAGTTTCTCACTGTCACAGCTCTTTTGGGGTGGAGGGCAATCAGGCTTGGGCTTAATGTACAGTCACATGCTTAAATCTGTACTTTGAAAAGCAAAAGTGGGGGAATGCAAAAGTCCTTAGTGGTTGAGGAAGCCATAGGCACAGAGCACGTATCTATTCTTTCTGGCTGCTTCCTTTTCCCTTTAGTTGTCTTCTAGGATTTCTTCTCCTTTTCCAAACCTGAGCAAGTTTAAACAGCCAACTGTAGGAAAGCAAATATGTATTTCTATGGCATTCAGCTGGGCTTTCTGTGTCAAGCTGTCTACTTTAAATCTCCTTGATTAATACAGATACTCTGGTTAAGAGGCTTGAGAGTCCTAGAGGAGTTTGGAATTCATTCCCAGCTCCAAAAGAGACCCAGACAGCTCTGTACATGGTAGTATTATTGGAGAATCACTTTTCCAAATGCTTACTATGAAGTGTCAGTGTAAAACCTAATCAAATGAAGAAACTGACACAGACCCATCTTTTTTAAGTAGTAGGAGGTAGAGTTGAAAAAAAAATACCTAAAAGGTAGATTTATATAAAATATTTTTATTGTTTCTTTAACAGAAGTTCTTCAGTTACTCCAATTTTGAGAGCAGCAGGCAGGAGGAACTCCTCCCTTTCCCTCTTAGCTTTTCAACATCCCAGCACTCGAATACAGGAAGTGAGAAACAACACCACTGAAACCTCAGTTGTCAGCCCCAAAGCAATGGACAGGACAGACACAGGTAAAGAACAGCAGAGGCTTTCATTACATCAGATCCTGTCACCACTGTACTGGACAAACTGCTTGCAGCCAGATTGCCAACAGTATCATTGCTTTGCCACAAAAGTGGACTTTTCTCCTCTGAGGAGTCTGAAACGGGACCTCTGTAATCCACATTTTCTATTTCTCATCATCAGTCTTACTACTTACAGGACCAGGCCATCAGTTATATGATCAGAAGCAGCTCAGTTTCAGCAAGCATCTCACTCCAAGATGCTTTCTAGATGGAGCTGTCAAAATAGTTTTCTTTTAAGGCCCAGGTAAGTACTAAGAGCAATCATATACAGACCCAGAATAAGTGATTATTCCCTTCACTACTGTTATTCTTGGGTGCAAATAAGTAGTGGCACCCCAGGAAAAACAGGAGTAGTTCACATTCAGAATCATCAGTACCTTGTGCATTTTCTGTTGTACTTGAGAACAGGTACAGAACTCTTAGGAGCACTGCAAAGGCATAGAATCTCATTGTACATTTCTGGCTTATTGTGGTTTACAATTAAAAAAGTCCTTCTACTGTAAATCTGCCTCTCCTTAACTGGAACAGGTTTGATGGGAAGCATAACGCACAGCACCTGTAATTTCCAGAGTACCAGGCAGACCATCTGAATTTAAAACCCCACAAAGTGGGAAATACCTAAGCTGGTAACTCTGTAAGCTCTTGTTTGCTCTCCAGCCCTCTGTGTTTTTGCACAGCTTTGTCTCAGGAGAGGAGGATTATGGACTGTCCTTTCCCCTACCTTCCCAGAGGTACCCTCAGTTGGCAGGCAGCAGAAGTGCATGTGCAGTGTTACGGGCCAGCCATGCCAGTGATCAGGGACACGGGGTATCTCTCTTAATATGCTTTCTTGAAGAGTTTGGGTTGGTGATTTGGAGCTGGCTGCAGAAGAGCTGCTCTTCTGTTCAGTCGCCCTATTGAACAGTTGAAACACTACAATTGGCATCTTTCAGCTTCCTCCAAAACCTGTTAGGATGTATAATACAGTAATTCCAGAAGAGTATCTTAAGTCAGGATTATCATTAGGTTAAGGGTCGTACAGCACAGAGTATTTGCCTGTATAAAAACATGGGAGGCACAAAAGTAATCCCAATTTGGATTTCTGCATAGGGAGCTATATATTCTGTACCAGAAATACTACTTCTAGTTCTTATGTTTCAGCTCTTCAGCCCTTCACTGTTGGAGGGAGCAGACAATAATCCTACAGAATGAGGGAAATGGGGTTTGAGGTGCCTTTTTTTATTTAGTATATTCATAACACAGAAATATGGCAGCAGCATCTTTAAAAATGAAGACATGAATATGAACGATAGCCCCGGATAATTAATCCCTGCAATAGGTATTTTCTTGCCTGTGCACAGAATGAAAACAAATGCAAGTGAAATATCCAGAAACCCCAAAATCAAGTTAGGACTGTAATGTGTGCAAGCAAAAAGGATGATCAAAGGACTGAGTGGGAACTAAAGCTTAAGATCCAAGAACTCCAAAGTTTTTATTGATGTGACAACATCTCTGTTGGAAGAAAAATAAAGTTAATGAAATTTACATGACCATGAATTTCCAAGCTTCCACAGATTTTTCATAAACAAAAAACATTCATGAATCAGTGAACCACAGCCAGGGTAAAGCTCTACCAGTTTTGCAGGCTGATTTAAACTTTGAGCAGGAAGGAAGGGATGGTACTTTGATTGAAGTCAGATGGGGGAGGATGAGCTCCACGTTCTCCTCACTGTGTAAGTTTAGGCATTTGTATTTGGATGGGCATTTAAACAGATTGTAGCTTTACACAAAGCCAAACCATCAAAAGTTGGGTGATAAAAGAAGATAGGAAATAGAAAAATCAAAGTAATGCTGGATTTGCTACAAAATCAAGGGCAGACTCAACAAATCTGAGAAGTATTTCCAACCATTTGAAAACCTGCAGATGAAACAGTGTCCCAAATTCAAACATAATTCTGAGCCTTGTAATGTTACCTGGAGAAATCAGCTCCACAGCTGAGGTTACGATGTCTGTCTGCGATGCCCAGGCTCTCCAGTTGGAGCTGAGCCTACCTTGATCTTCATCAGAGGTGAGGGCAGCTGCAGGAACGGGCTGTGGTTTCTCCAGTGCGTTCTCAAGTTTTGTTTCTGAAATGCTAAATTCCATCATGGGCTCTTTCATCTCCACCATAGGAGCAAAAAAATAGTAATGCTAATTCCAGCAATCCAGATCCTATTTCATATGCAGAGATTACCCCAAAGGAAAGTAACAAAAACGCATACATCATCCCATTCAATTACTCAGCAGTTTTGCAGACATACTGGAAAAAAACTCGCTTTCAATATAAAAAGTGTCTGTGAAACAGTCTAAC
This sequence comes from Sclerurus mexicanus, assembly GCA_013396755.1. Taxonomy (NCBI): domain Eukaryota; kingdom Metazoa; phylum Chordata; class Aves; order Passeriformes; family Furnariidae; genus Sclerurus; species Sclerurus mexicanus. Next base: position 1,119,539 of record VWZF01004958.1, read on the forward strand.
TTGAATTTGTCTGCATGGATCATAATTCCACATGTGCTGCTGGATCTGTAAAAGAGGAGAGAGAAGCGGGCACTCAGTTCCAGGGGCCTCAATTGGCAGACTGGTTTGAAAACCAGCATAAACCCCGAGACTTGTGCTCTGCAGGTACCAGTGCCCGAAGAACAATTCACACCCACGATGCAGAGCAGTGCTTCTTTAAGGGTTAAGATAAGGCCAAGCTCATAAAACTGAAAGAACAGTGAGGGTCCGTAGCAGAACTGAACAGGTCTGTTCTTGGACTTTCAGAATCAGGTTAAGTTACACCAGCCTTACTCAGCAAGGCCTTTCTGTCCCATCACATCACCTCATTATTTAACAGGTCCAAGTCCAAGCCTGTGCCTGGTACAAGTGAGGGAGGGCACAATTTAACATCAGTCCAACAGGCAGGGGGAGAAAGTCAAAGAAGCAGGGAAACCAAGATTACCATGTGTGTGTTGTCCTGGCATCTCAGCTGGTGTTCCCATCTCCTTTTCCTTCTGGAAAAGACTTTGGAGCAGTTTGATTTCTTGATCATAGTCCTGCCATTCTGGCACTATACGCATGGCTGCTTGCAGCTTGGGCTCTTTGGTCATTGGGTTGTTACACTGCAAACAGAACACACAGGCTCTTCAGACCCTTCAGGTGTACAAAATGTTTCTGCACTCAACAGAGACGTGTCTTCCTCTGCTGGGATTAATCTGGTGGTGGTGAACAACACATGTCTGTATTTTAGCTAGAGAACAGTGCAAAATTCCTGATAATGTCACTGCTCCAGGTAAGAGAAATACAGAAGCTAAAGGAAAAATCTTAAGTGCTGGAAACCTTTACGTCCCAATCCAGGCTGAGGTAGGGAAATGCCTCTAAAATTGGTCCTGTATTTTATTGTGATGTAAAAGTGAGGGAGCCATCCTGCACTCACCAGATCAATGGTTTTTGCTCTCTTCTTGGAGGAATCATCACACCACGTTTCACACCACAGCCATTCCTGTGGCAGGGACTTAATTGGCACCTGGTGGATCATGTTGTTTGGCAAATCCTGTTGTGCACAACAAGAGTTAGTAGCCGTTTCCACAGGGTGCAGGGTAGGAGAAACAATCCCCCTCCCAAGCAGATTGTACTGAGAAGGTTAACTTCTGTAAAGAGGTTTGGGGTTTTTTTCCCCAGTGCAAATATAAAAGTGATGAATCCACCTTTCATCCCATTCCAAACAAAGTGCTTTGGAAAAAGCCTGTGCACTTCAACTGTTAATCTTACTTTGCTGAAATTTATTTAGCAAACAGTATTAAAGTAGTATCAAACGTGAACTGGACCAGTTTGGAAGACTAGACTTGGCTGACTAAACCACTGTGTTATTTTTTTCCATCCATCACTGTAAAAGGCTTATTTCCAGGTTATTAATCAATGCACAGTAAAGCAGTCAGAGCTGGGCAGCTCAAGAACCAGGTACCCAGTTGTGCTAGGTATTTTTCTGTATACTGGAAAATTTCATTGTCTTAAGACACTGAAGGGGAAGGTATTGTTTCCACCCACCATTTCTGTTTGATGCTATCAACACCTGCCTCATTTGAAGGCCGGGTATAACATGACTGCCACCGGCATCTGGCCGAAAGGAGAGGTGCTGACCCACCATCACACCCCAGTGAGCCAAACCAGACACAACAAAACACACCTGATCAAGGTTGGACAGACTGTTGGGATCCTGACTGAGACCCTGATATTGTCCTCTGAGTCGATCTCCAGCCGCTATCTTTCGGAACTTCTTCAGATCCACAACGTACAGAGCACTACATGGAGACGGTGCAATTAGCAATGCCATTTCCCGGGGGGTAACTCACTGCAGAGCCCGAGACACAGCATTCTAGAACAATCTCACGGTAGCAGTATATCAGATGATCTACTACAAGGCAGGAAAGCAGTTCTAACAGGTCGTGGCACGTACAAAAACCAATTTGCAACAAATCTATCTTAGCCTTGCAGTCCCTTCTTCCACCATCTGTTATTAACAAAGAAAGACGTCTGTTAGTTAGTACTTTGGTTCTTCATCTCTAAAAGCTGTAGCTGAAAACAACTGCAAACAAAGTCAGTGTCCCTAGTGCTTCCAAGGGACCACGAGCCACGGAACCTTGAAGAGGCGACAGGAAGCAAACAGTGGCTCACGCAGCATTGCACACCTCAGCTGATCTTCTCTAAGTAGCAGCAAACACTTTCCCCCTCTATTCTGAAAAACAAAATAAATTCTTCAGTACCTGATGTGGTATTTTCTTCCAGCTAGATGACTTGCCCAGTACCCTGATTTCCAGAACCTGTAGCCATCCATCTCTCTGCGGCTGTCACAGAAGGGAGTATATCCATAGGGAGCACCATCGAGATTGAAGTCTCTCAGTTCCTTTAGATCTGTGCGCACGATCTGAAGGGAAAGCACGGTTTATTTTTATTTCTAGAACACTGCCATGGGTTCTTTGGAAACGCTGCTCAGGATTGAATTCAAGCTAAACAGCAAAAGGAAGAATTACCTGTTATGTGTGGCAGTCTTTCACATTATGTGTAGGCAGAAGAAAAACACAGCACAAAATGTGTTGTGTCCTCTGCCCTTAGAGTTGGAGCAAATAAGACAGAGGTTGAAATAATCTGATAGGGGTTAGTTTGACAGCTGGAGTGTAAAACTGTTGCTTCATAAGCAGCAAGAATTCTCACTATACATGAACTCTACTGTGATCCTTTGTATCCTTTCCTCTTCAGAGTTTCCAGCCCCTTCAGGGATGAAGGCTTTTTAATGTCTTCTTGACAGAGATGCAGCATTAACACTACTCTAAAAACACCACTCTGATGTGAAAAAAATACTTTAATACCTCTTACAAACAGAGAAAAAACTGTCTAAAATAAGAACAGCGTGGCTGAAAATTTATGCTAGGGGATAATTCAGCATAAGTTGTAGTGGTTTGAACTGGTGTGGGATCACACTGTACATGTGCCAGAACTCCTAGGGTGGTTTATACTCACGTATTGATAATCCGTACTCCTCGGTTTCATATGTATTTTTGAGGGAGTACTTTGGCAATTCTCACTTGTGCATGTCCCCTGTACTTTCCAGCCCTTCAGGAAGGAGTACACAAGAAGCCTTACTGTCCTGTCTGGCCTGCAGCAGGACACGGCCCTATGCACAAGTGATCTGCCTTCCCCTCCTCTGAAAGCCACTGAGATGTGGCCAGGTTAAAAGAAGGGGCCTGGGAGGGCAGGGTGTTCAGTGACACAGGAAAATACCATCTGTGGTAAGTGAACTGCAGGCTGGAGAACAGACAGAACTGGAAAAACAGAAGGGTGAAACGAGAATCTATTTGGCAAACCAGCTGGAATCACAGTGAGGGAACAAGGAACCAGGCCACAGTAAATGAGAGGTTAACAAAACCAATCCTTGTGGGAGCAGGCAACAACTTCAGCCCTCACTGAAGGATGTTATAGTTATAGAATCCACCTCCAGTCATAGCTGAGAAGGGCTCAAACTTCAACCCTGCCAACAACATGGAAATGGCATTCAAAAACATACTATAAAATAAAGAGAAATTAAAAAGGAAAAGATCAAGTAATTCCAGGCTCCGTGATACCTGATCAGCGTCCACAAACAGGATTTTATCCACAGCTAGTGGGAAGAGCACGTCTAGAAAGAGGATCTTGTAACCCCAGATGATTCGCTGTTTCTCTGTTTGTTGGTGCAGCCAGCGTGGCCATTTATACTGGACCAGCTCATACTGGAAATTATACTTCTTGGCCATGTATGGGATGAACTCCTGCAGAGGGAGGGGAAAAAAGCAGCTTGTCTTAGTTCTTTGTTCCTCGGCAGGAACAAGAAAAGTGCATTACAAGAGATACACTTCAGTCTAAGGCCCAGAACATTAGAAAATGAAACACAGCAAAGAAAATTAGTTTCATTGTTACTTCACACAAAGACAGAGCCCCAAACTGAACAATCAATACAAATTGTAAAGCCAACTATCACAAGACAACTAAATATTTTGGTATTTTTCCCCACGCAATCCTTTATGAGCCATTTTATTGTGATCCACAGACAAGTTTAAAAGAATGCCTTAGTCAAATCATAAAATTTCACAGACGGAATTATTTAGGGGTGTACAAAGCAGTGTAAGTGGGAGTAATAAAATGAGACAAAAGAACTGAGGGAAGTTTTTTACTGGAACAACCTGGCCCGGTGTCCTATCAGTTGACATTCTCATCTGAGAGGCATTCCAAGGCGTGCTGGTACAGCACAGCCAGCGGGAAGGAAGGGAGAAGCAGCTTGTGGCTAATTTCTAATTACCAACAAACCTTGAATGTAGGTGACAGGTAGTTCTTCAGAAACCAAAACTTTAAAGGAGTCTTGGTATGTTTCAGCACGGACAACATCATTATGCTATCAAAAGGAAAAGAAAGAAAGCAGTTACAGAAACAACCGCCACCCACTAGAGATGAGCTGTGTAACAATTAAAAACTGCTGGTTCACTTGATTAAACTATTGCAGTTATGTGTCAGGTACCTGATCTTCACACATGAAGAAAAAGTGGGTTGCTTCAGCCTATTGTCAATTGCTTAATTTTATCTACAAAATTACCACTCCCCCACACTGTGTGTTTTAACCAGTTAGAGAATACACGACCTGTTGCCTCTCACAGTCCTTTGAGAACAGAAGTTCAGATTCTTTTTGCAAAGCAACTATGACTTATTCTGTAACTTCTCAACAAGACATTGGTTATATTGTGGTGAGAAAATTTCGGACAGCAACATACCATCTATTAAACTACGTCTATTTGGAACTCCTGAATACTCTGCAGGCAAAAGTTCCTATGATACAGGGGATGCAGTATCTAGTGGACTTCTGAACTGCTGAAAAAGCTTTTTTATATTCTTGCAAATGCTCCCAATTTTCCTTGTGCAAAGCAGGGCACATTATCACTTGACATCCCTGATTGATAAATCGTGCACTGACCGTAGGAATCTCTCATACAGATGTCCTGAAGCCACAGAAAATATATTTAGTACATCATCTTTATCCTGTTTCACATCTTCATTCTTTTGTCCTCCTGTGAATCCCCTGAAAGGACAAATATTGTTATATGAAGGACAAAATAGCAAGGGAAGGCTGCAAACACAGAAAATGGCTACAGTGTTGGTTTAATGCAGTTGGTCTGTGGGGTTTATTGTCATCTCCCCACTGTCCAGGGCATCCTCCCCAGGACACAGTGCTGAGCACACAGACATGGAAGGCCCAGAGCTCACAGATGAACACCTTTTGATTAAGAGAGTGCTGGCTGAGGTGCACCTCCTGGGAAGGAACAATGTTTTCAGGCTCCTGAGTAGCACTGGGGGAAGGAGGGGGACTGTGCAAAGCAAAAGCCCACATCTCTGGAAACAAAGGAGTCCTATGAACAATAGCCCTAAATTCAAGCAGACTTAATAGACAGATGTGGAATACCACAGACATAATGGTTTTGTCAAGCAGTTTTACAGTTTAAAACTTGCAGGTTAATCATTGAAGTAGTTTTACCATTTGAGAGATTCCCAAAATCCAGATTCATTCTCACTGGTGCCATCACTTAACAGATCTTCGTTCATCATATCGATCTTTTTCTGAACCTGCAAAGCATAACATGGCTTTAGTGACACACATTGGGCAAACAGCTATGGAATGTTATCCTGACACTGGTTCTCTTTGTACCTGTTTGAATTATGCCCAGTAAGCTGACAAGTAACCTAAGCTGTCTGTGAAAACAGCTCAGTAATGAACTGACATCTTCCGAATGGATTCTACAGCTGCTTTTAGACACCACAGCCATGTTAGTCTGGATGGTTAAAATGCTTCCCTGAGAGGTGTTTAGTGAGCAACCTCGATGATTGACTCCAAACCAGAGAGACAGACAAGGCAGCGAATCAGGAGAACGTTCCAGAAGGACCCCAGCACAAGCAAATGCTGGCAGAAAGTGTGACCTGGCTGTGTTACAGCCACCATTTATCTATCAGCTGTCCTTAAACTTCTCAGCTATGTCACTACCTGAGTGGCAGCCCTAATAGACAGTAGATTAGTAACTTAGCATTTTTGTCTTTTTTTAAATGTATTCTCATCCACTCTGTGTCAGACTGATAGAAAATGTATTGCCAGATGAATAAAATTTATCTGTAAAATACTGGCTCAATGGAAACACTGCAGGTTTATTACCAGACATATATAGGTCACTAGAACTGCTTTTTCCTGGAGTCACAAGCACAATTACGTCAGGAAAACATAACTGTTTCTCAGGGACACACAAAAGGAACAGCACCTACATGTCACCCTCTCCTGTATCAAAAACCCAAATGAAGTCTACAGACAGCACTCTCCATTACTGATACCATAACACAAGCTTTGTGCAGACTGACTCAAGCGTGGGCCTGTGGGAAGGGAGCTTCACTGTTTCTTCTCCACTGTTGGTCAAAGAGTCTTTTTTAAGAGCAACTCTAGTTTTTAAACTCACCTTCACTTTAATAATTTTGCTCTTGAAGTTATTGAGAACAATGATAACTTCGCTAGCTTCAGGTGGAGAGTCTGTGCCATCATGGCTGAAAATAGAGTGAGATATTCACTTTTACTACAAAGCAGAAACAAGTTCTTTATTTCTTCTGCACATTTCTCTACAAGTATTAAGCCTTAGCACTGTAAACAGATTTGAGACATGCGACAAAGTAACAAATACACACATTTCAACACGCTTGCTGGGGTTTTTAATTCATTTCATCTTGCATAACTTACGTTCGGTAGGAAAATGTAATCTGAAATGTAATTTGGTGTTTACTTTGCTGTTCAGGTCACTACACTTTGGTAAGGGAACTGTTAGATTCACATATCACAACGCCCACCTACTGCAGAAGTTTCACAAGAAAAAGATTGTATAAAAGTATAAAATACTGTCCTACCTGTAGATCCTGTAAATATCTTCAGATCTGCCCTTTCTCAGTCTTAGAGTCCATGCACCAGGGTTGGCTTTTAACTGGAAGTAACCCTGTGAGTGCAAACAATATTTGTCAGTTTTCAGAAAATGCAGAAAAACTGAAGTCGTGTATTTTTATCCACTGTTTTACACCTGAAAATTTATTTGCAAGCCAGCTAATTAACATAACCTTAAGGCTTTAAAACCCAGAGGGCAGGAGAAAATCCCCAGAAATTCCATTCAAAATTATTGGGTTTCCCCTAAGAGACAACAGTATGTGGGCACGTAGCATTATTTGTGAGATGAGAAAAGGTCTCTCAGAGCGTTCTGACGGGAAGAGTGCAACCCCAAAGTCTTTTGCTGCAACAGCTTGCCTTCAAGAAGGAGTGGGGGAATTTCAGAGCACCAGTTGGTAACTACACAGCACTACACAACAAAATCTAAAGCAATCTTGAAGCTCAACAGACCAGTATTTTATCCACAGCAGGAACCAGTGACGTAATTTATGTTACAAGATACCTCTTCTACAGAGCTTTAAAAATTACAATGTGAAATTCAAACATTGCATTCAAGTCTTGTTGAAGCTTCAGATTCCAAATTGGAATATTTTCTTCCGTGGTTTAGATTATTACACCTATAGAAGATATATAAAATACAGAACATCTTCCTTTCTGTGGTAAGAAATACTACATCATTCTAGATATACTCCGGCTAAGAAAAGGCCCACACAAATTAAAAATTAGTGTAAGGAATTAAAAATAAGTACTCAGCATCAGTGAGTATTTTTTCCTTTTTTTTCCTTAATACACTTAAACATAAAAAAAAAAAGCAAAACCCACAGGAGGCAACGTACTTTAGTTTGTCACTAACATTGTATCTCAGGAAAACGTTCCAGTGACTTATTTCCTTTGTGATAATTTTCAGCCCATTACCCCTCTCGTGGCCCAGTGTGGGCACTGAGAACACACCGATCCCTTACGCAGTGACCTTACAAAGGCAGCTGCAGGGACTGATCACACGCTTGGCTTTCCAGCGCCGCTGCTCAACTCAAATAAGCAATTCCCATTCTTTCACACTTCCTTTCCCTTCCACAATGTCGGCTATTCTTGCTGACTCTCTCCGTTTGTTCCACGCATCTCCTGAAGAAATGGGTCCCAAAACACGACAGCCGTGCACCTGAGGCTCACAGTACCAGAGCACATTGCCAAAGGAGCACCACGTCTAGGTAAAACAGCTGCCTGACCATCCCTGGAAAGAGGCTGCTTAACAATATTGGCAGCATCTTAAGGCATTCCAGAAGACCCTTCTCAGCCAGCTGGAGGGCAAGGAACACATCTTGAAAAAGGGAAGAGACAGTACACACACTGAGGTTTCAGGCAGCGTTAGAAATGACGTGGCTCTGATGTATTTAGAGGCAGCTGTGGGGCGCACGCAACCCCACGTAGCCCCAACCCCGAAAATCCTCTGGGATTTATGCAGGTGGCTGTGCTGGCTGGAGCACCGGTGAGTTGTTGCCAGTTTCAACGGAACGCTTACCAAGTTGGCCATAACGATGGTATCGACGATGACAGGGCTGGCTGAAGTCCCCAGTGTAAACTGGAGTCCTCGAGGTGGCTGCCCAGTAGTAATGTCATAGCAGTGCCCTTCCAGCAGCAGGTACTCCAGTTCATATTCTGCAGCTACGACACTATCAACCTGTAAGGAGCAGACACTGCTGACTGCAGAGCTAGCTTTGAAGGGCCAATTTCTAGTCCTTCAGTCATCATTTTACCAAAAGCCTCCAAGATCTCAGCTCCTTCAAGGGACCAATTTCAAACAAATACTGTTAAGAGTGGCCCTGACCAAAAGAATTTGAAACTCAACTGGTAATCTGCTAGGATAAGAAAGGGGTAGGATTGTTGCTCTGTTCCACAATTTATTTTTTTTTTAACCTTTACCAGAGAACGTACTCTGGCATTTCATAAAAAGCATATGGTGGGCTCCAGAACTCAGACTGTAAATCTGTTTAAAACTTCTCTCACCTAATACTAATCATTGGAAATAAGCATTTTGTTTTGCTTTGCATTAGTCTTACAGTAACTAGGGTACTGTGAAGAAATATCAATTTTTCTTCTACACCAACCAAAAGTGCCAAGAAAAAAAGGGGAAAAAAAACACCTCCCATAAACCAAAAAAACTTGGGTCCCTACCAGGCTAAATTCAGATGTAGCCTGAGGACAGTACATAAGCAGAATATTAGTCTAATCTCACAAAGCATCTTCGCTCATGCACATCCGAAAGGACAGTTTAATTGCTACAGCACCAACAGACTGGATATTGGGAGCTGGAAATGGTGCACGTGCAAAAGTAAAGCTGCTGTTTATTTGGAAGCTCAGGATGGCATCTTTGAATGCCTGAAGCGTTTCACCTCCCCCTCTCTCAGGCTTTCAGTTAATCCATTAATTAAGGGGTGGACTTGGCAATCAGAGGCTTGAAATGTGTAGCAATACCAGTGGTTCACTAATGGCTTTACAGTTAGGAGCTAAAAAGCAAAAAAAGTCCTAAACCCAAATATACCAAACCAAAACCCAAAGCATACAACAATGCATACCCAGTTTCCTAGATTTGTAAACAGCCACTACAGGATTAGCAATATGAGACAATACCACAATACTAATCATATTCCCAAACAGTATCAGAGAGATGCAAAAGTGAGACTAACAATGAATGTTCAGTGAGAAAGGAACCCATGCTTGTAATGACCACAAGGCTGTACAGACCTGCTTTTCCAGAGGCCTGTTTGCAGGGGCTTGACAGTCTCATTACACATCAACAGACAAGTTTTTCTTATTCATCCCTCAGTACGTGGGGCAGCACTGTCCAGATCCATAGGCTAACAGGGATTCAAGGCCTATTCAAACAGCACTGAGCTCCTGAACATACAACAACTGAATGCATTTCTGCTGCACGGTTCTACTGTCGTATTGATACTGCATGTCCTTTCGTGGGCCAGGAATAAAAGCTGTGAGACCAGCTTGGTGGCTTCTTGGAGCAAGGCAAAGGTCCTGCTTCAAGCCTACAGTATTTCTGAACCTCTGGTTCGGTCATCCACAAGTAGTTGAGAACAGCAATCTTGCTGTCCAAGAGCTTGGGTTTCCCTGTATCCCTCCTAGAACTGAGAGGTCTGCAAATAGCCACAGTTCTATGTTTATTGGCATTTTAAAATTCTACATTTCTTTTCCAGAGCAAAGATATGCTCTGGAAAAACACCACCACTTAAATGCAGTCACAGGAAAATACGGATTTCTCTTACCTCCTCTAAGTAAATATTGTCAAGGTCATATGGGGTTCTGACAGACTCCACCATCCAGCTCTCGGGGGTATTTAGGTTCAGAGTGAACAGTGGAGACTGGGGCATATCCAAAAACTTAGCAATTGGTCCTGGAGCAAAGTTATTCTCTGCTGTGAAAGAAATCTCTGGTTCCAAAACATAGCGATAAAAGCTGAAATTTCAGAAAGAAAATGTTAGAACATATTTCTGCCTAACTTTGCTAATCTTTTACTCTCACTGAACTCGCAGATGGCATCAGCTTTCCCCAGCCTCCAATGTCTCCAAGGCTTCGTCCAAAGCACCACAGGTTGTATTGGCCTTAGAAAAGGTCAGAATTTCCAAAAATATGCAAGACTCAATCAGCAATACTGATTTATTTAATTCTTTTATAGATATGAATAAAAACCACTCAACTTGTAAACCAGCAGAATTACCTCATGCTGTCCACAAATTCCCAGATTCTCTGTGGGAAATGATGCTATGGTATAAATGAGCTCAAAGCAGTCATTGAGACTTTCTATAGGACATCTGACCATGCTTCTGTGCTTGCATGTTCCAACAGGTTTTACTCTCTCTTTAACCCTGGCATGGAATTGCTTACCTTTTCAGTGGCATGTCAGAAAGCTTGGACTGGCAGTTCATAAACACTCTCAGGTTCATATTTATCAACTGGTTCAAAACCTAAAGTAATGAGAAAGAGACATCCCTTAAAATGCCAGTGAGGGGAGCTGGCCACTGCAGAACCTCAGGGAAGCATGTTACCTGCTCATTCCCAATCCTCCCTTCTCAGGATTTGCTTTAGCACACCCCATTGTGGTTTTAATTGGTGGGTTTAAGAACAGTTACCTGCTTCCAACATTTCAGATGTTCTTTTTTGGCATGCTGAGACCTTCCTCCTCAAGAACAGAGCCACTGCAAACTAAGCTGTTCGAATGGTGAAACTGAAAGCTCTCTGGACAATCCCCCAGCATGACTCTGCTAGGGTGTAGTACAGCCTAATTAGTTTTTCCACTAGTGAGTGTATTGTGCAACTCAGACACACAATTAGAAGGCCACTGGTCACCACCCAGGTAAGGAGGAAGGTGAACATTCCAAAATGCCATAAGTGAGACAAACTTTTGAAGTGCATTACAACACTGCCCACGTACCAGAAGTAACGGAGCAAGTCTTTGAGCATCTCTGGTCACAGGATCAACAATAGCCACGACATCAAAGTATGTCTCCCCCTCTTTTGGTCTCAGTTTAACTGCACTAAACAGAAGAAAATACAATTTTGAAGTATCAAACATATGGATAAACACAGGAAAAACACTACTCCCCATCTCATTCTGAACTCAAATTGCTTCTTAAATGCAGTGCACCTTCTGAAACTAGATAGAGGAAAAAAGTAGGTATATACATATATGTATATAGAGATATATACACATATAGACAGATAAAATTAATTTCTGGAATCTTTTCTTCCTGAAAACTGTTGGGGCCTTTCCTATTGCTACTTGGGCATTTTTTATAACTAAATGCAACATAAAACAGTGGGAAAGTTAAAAGACACAGAAAAGCATACTGTTAAGCAAATGCCAGAAATCCTATACCTGTACTGTTCTTCAAAAAAATGATACTCAATCCTTGCCTCTCCTTTTGGCTGAGCAGAAAGAAGAGCATCCACTTTCATTACCAAGTCACTTGCCCTGAAAAGAAGGAAAAGACAGGTTTGCAGATCTTCAAAAAATGCCTGGACTTCTCACATTTCTTCCAGTCAGCAGAAAAAGAGAAGGCAAAAGGAATTCAGATATACAAACGCTTTACTACCTCTCTACACAAGCTCTGAGTAATTATTTAAGGTATCCACCAGTAATTTAAACAGGTTGCAGCCTTATTACTGAGGGTGCCAAAGGGTTTAACTCTAACAAATACAAACCAGCTGTATTTTTAGGGGTATTTTAGCACTTTAGGGGTCAATCATGTTACAGGCACTGCATTCCTGAAATGCACCAACCTCTGAGACCTGAAAGCCATTCAGATTAAACCCTTGTTTCACAGTGGTCTTCCCAATTTACCCTGCAACTCTAAGCACTAGGAAGCGATGCTGTAACCTAAAGGTCTGTCAGCTTTTCCTGAGTTAAGTCAGTCTCATAGATTTAGAGCTGTTCAAATTGTTCATACCAAACCCACACACCTGGTGAAATCTGTCGAGTCCTGCAGTGTTTTCCAATGCAGCAATAATTTCAAAAGCTTTTGAAACACTTGTGCAGCATTCAAACCTAAAAAAACCCCAAACCCACTGCTCTGTCCAAAACTAGCCTACATTCAAACCATTCCCAACACAGCAGTGGATGCAAAAGTGTTTGGAATGCTGTTAAAACCTGTTCTCCTAGGATTCAGAGTAACACCAGACTTCTGCAGAACAGCCCCTGTGTTTAGCACAATTGACCACCAGCCTTTAACAATCGAGCAGCACCACAGCAAAAGGTGATGCTTTAGATGGGAGACATTATCTCCATAGTTATGAGCTCCAACACACAAACACAGGGGACTCCTGTTGTCTGAACTCCAAGATCACTTTCTTTTGATCAGTTCACCTCAATGCTTTGTGCAGTAACTATCTGGAACTATGATTTCCATTTTCTTATCTCTGCCTTTTTCCCAGTGTTTCTCTCTAAAAAGTTAAGAGCAGTTTACACGATTCCATAGTACTGATATGGAAATACATTATTACAATAGTTTTTATATTCATAAGCCAAGAAGCACTTAACTAAACCACAGAGACGTTCAGAAAGTGTCATCCAGCATCTCCCTTTCTTCCCTTCTTTCTGCTTTTAAATCAACTGTAGGAATCTTATGTATGAGTTATTAAACCCTGACATATTAGAGGTACTTGGTTTCAAACAGTGTGTCAGGTAAGATTTAGCCAGGGGAAAACCCAGAAGTAGTCTGAAGGCCTTAGGATTAATGAGAAGTTAGGTTTCTCAGCCCTTTGGAGGAGCAGAAAGATAATGCAGCGCAGAAAGCATTCTGAAGAACAAATGCAGTAACGTGCGCAGCAGTTTATACCACTTCATGACTCATCTCACAGCAGCAAACAACTAAACCTTGAATTGAACTTCATCTAGCTGAGCAGAGCAGACAATTTAGCCAGCCCCTGTACAATGCATCACCACCTTCAGGATGTTTTCAGTCCACCTGTATCCCTTCCTGACTCTCTAATCCAAGACTCTATTCCTGAACTCCTCGGGTACCACTGCAAGCTGTTGCTGCCCATGCTGCTGTGATCCAAGAACTAGCTCAGCAAGTACCCATGTGTTTACAGTTTCATGTTCATTTCAACAGTTTCATATTAAATTCCTACAGTCTCAGGCACTTTCCCAGTTTCTTGCTGCTTGTCAGGGATGCTCCAGCCAACACAATTCCTCCAGCTTGCAGTGCAAGGCAATGGACCAGCCATGGCAGGTTGGACTGGACACAGACGATGCCTCAGTAATGCTGAGCTCTGAGGACAGCAGTGCAGTCAGAGTGTCAGAACTGCCTCCTGAATTTGGGGGACAGTTACAGCTCCATACTCCCAGGAGATGGGGAACTACGCAAAAGTCACTAAAGCACTTTAAGTCAAACAATTTACAGTTTTCCCTTCACGCTTGCCCTCTGAAGAGCTGAGCTTTGACCACAGGAACACACATGTGGCACCCATCCACAATGTACTTGACAAAGCTTTCTTCCAGGCTGCAGATAATCATGTCATCAGAGTCCTGGCATCTCTTTATAAACCTTCTCACGTTTACTTACAGATCTTCTTCGAATCCCAGTTGCTGAATCTGAGATTTGATTTTCTGTCCTGATGTCTTCAGTATGATATTTTCCAGGAGATGAAAATCGTCCTGATTGAACATCTCACCATCCTCTAATGGGCCAATAAGCTACCAAAAAAAAAAAAAAACCCAGAATCAGCATTATTAGGTAAAGGGTACATTGAAATAAAATTCAAAGATGTGTTTATTTAAATACTCCAGCCCATTCTCAGTGGCAACCAACTAGCTCAGGCTAGTATTAATGTCAATGCCAGCAGAGTTTAACAGGTAAATCTACCTATTTAGAGCCAGGAGTCCCAACTAAGGCATAAAATGCATATTAAATTATACATGAAATACTACATATGGAAGGAGAAATAGAATACCAGGCCAATTCTAGTAGTCTAGGAAGGCTCCAGCACCCTCCTCTAGCCTTCAGAAGTTAAAAGCAACCTAGAAAACTCTTACTATTTTGCCACTGAGAGAAACAGAATATCAAACTCATCACCTGAGATTTTTAACCCATTGAAAGTATAGAATAACCACTGGGACCTGCAGGGGTTTTTTCTTAAGTAGGAAGCAGATAACAAAAGAAGACCCTCTGCTGTACATAGTTGGGTTTCATTATTTGCAGAGAAATACTACTGCAACATCATTTACCCAATCTAAGATAAACTATTGTAAAAAGAGCTGGTGGCAGAAACCAAGGCACCTTGGTCAGGGCCAGCTAGAGCAGCATTTCATCCAGTTAAATGAAGCAGCACCATCTGTCAAATTTGGGGAGTCAATTCACTGCCAGCATGAAAGCAGCTCTGTTATTGAGAGATCTAAATTTGTATCAACTAACTGCACAGAGCACAAAGTCACACAGGTCTGAATAAATTCTCAAGGCAACTGAGACTTAAAGGCTGAGACTCCCATGTCTTGTCCCTAGACTCTGCTGCTCAAGATCAGCTTTCTGCCCACACGTGGGATATCTCTTTTACTGTTTGTTCTCACCCGTCCATTGCTGATCACAGCCCTCTGCCCCTTCTTCAGCTTTAGAACATCTCTGCAATATATTGCATGTGACAGAATAAAATCCACCTTAGGAGATTCAAAGGCTTCTTTGAAAATATTGGTATCCATGCCCTGAAAGAAAAGAATACTTGACATGAAACAGGAAGGAATGCTGACCTCTGCACACTTTTTAAAATGTACCTTTTTGCTTATATTCAAGATCACCTTCATATCTTGCTAAAATTGATCTCTGGACCCCTTTTCTTTGTGGTCTTAAACCTAGTTTTTGCCTGTCACCTTCAAACATTATCTCAACTTCTGATGTGAAGGGTCACAGCTACTTAGACCAGTTCCATTCTTCTTAAGTGCTTCCTGTCTAACTTTTTTAAATGTTGAGAAATGTAATTTTTTTTCTGAGCTTTAAAAAAAAAAAAAAAACCACAAAAACCTCTCAACCTCCCACAAAAAGAACTGGCTCTCTCCAACAGATCCCTGAACCCACATTTCTCTTGACTTTTCAAAGTTACACAGCTTTGATGCGTATGAGGATTTACTTTATGTTTAGATGGATTGCTGTATTTAGGTAAGTTTACTTTTCAGAGATTAAAGACACCAAGCCAGCAAACCCAACAGTGTTACTCTCCATTAGTACTGTGCCTTTTTCCTATGAATACACTACACTAAAAAATTCATTTAAAGGAACAAGCAAAGCACCTTACCCTTGCAAATGCCAACAGCCATGCTTACCCCAACAGCAAATTCCAAGATGTCAGCTCCTGCCTCCAGCGCCTTCGCAGATTCTTCTTTTGCCATCTTTGTGATGAAGTTCTTGGCATTGTTTGACGTTTGTGTCTGCAGAGCTGCCCATATGGCTTTAGCAACAACTGTATTCTGGCTGTTGGGATCTTCACTAGGATTATTAATCATGCTAATTCGAACGTTATTGCTGGATTTCTGTGTTTAACAAAACAAGCATTGGGAAGGTTTAGATTGCAGGTGTGTTTTAAATGAAAAGAACCTATCTATTGGAATAACATTATAGCAAAAGCCTTGCATTTCTTCCCCAGAAAATCAGCCTCTGAATTGGATAAGTGACAGCACAAGGTTAAAATGATGAATGAACTAATTTAACATCAAGCACTTGGCTTATGCACAGGCACCACTGTGACAGGAACCTTCTAGATAATCCTGTGCTGCACAGGAGATCTAGGACTATGGCCACCACTCAGTCTGGCAGAGCAGTGACCTGGCAGTAAGCTGTGCACTTCTCTGATTCAGTTATCCTTCCAGAATAAATGAGACCGAGCAGAGAGCAATGCTTGTGCTTATCTCCAAAACCAAAACACAGACATTTCACTTTAACACCAAGGGCTAAAAGGAACATTTTTACTGTATTAGCGGAGTGTCAAGAGGAAATTCTGTCCTAACACAAGATCAGCAATGTTTAAGCCTCTGCAAAAAAGATGAGGCTAGAAATTAGAGACCCTTCAGGGAAAACCAGTCTCCCCATGTCACACCACGGGAAGAAGCACAACCTGTGTTTTTCAGGATTCTATCAAGTGCCTTGTTAGCACCAATTAAAACATTACCTACCTGATGTTTAATGGCATCATACAACAATTGCCTCCCTGAAGGCTTATCAAAATCACCAACAATCCAAAAAGTAACTGGTCTAACAAAGGAATCATCTGCAATTACAAAAAAAAAAAAGGTAGGAGAAATTTGAAGGTGAAGGAAAGAAAAGCTTCTGGTTTCCATCATTTGAGGTAAACTATGGTGCACATGCAAAGACTTCAAAAAGAGTAAAATTCCACAGGAAAGTTATGGATGCAGCTAAGCTATGAAGCCTGGCAAGACAAGAATAATGGTATTGATATATTAGTTTTCATTAGGTCGTTCAGAAAACCCACGTGGATCAGCATGCATCACTCTTCCTAAGCTGAATTCTTTCAGTGCTTTTGGCTTTTTGCTGCCTTTTTAACTACAAGTTGTAAAAGAACCTATAAATAACTTGCAGATTTCAACTAGGGTATACAGACAAACCACATCTTTGCACTGAAGATGTTAGTTTACAAAACCAGTTTTGTACAGAGACGAAAGTGCTACAGCAAACATGCATTTCGACAGCTTGTTTCATTCCCTGATGGTCCCAAAGCCAGAGTTATAAAGCAAGCAAGAATTCCCAAATGAAATGCTAAAGCATGAGTTACCATAGATCTCCTTGGAAGACATTCCTGGTCAAAAAGCAGAAAGGAAAAGGGGAAAGGAAAGAGACATTAATAATTTAATAGTAATCCCAACATGTATCAAGAAGTTGCAGCACTGTACTGGGCATAACGGAGTGACTACAGTTCAAATCCAACAAGCAGCAAGTTTGTGCTGATTTTATTAGAATAAGCTTTGTCTTCTTTTTCCCCTCAGATAGATGGATGCTCTAATTTCATGCTAGGGTATTAGTCATACTACACATTACCAGTTTCATATGGTAGGTTGAGGGCATCATTCTGAAAACCATTTGGAAACAGTGCCATATCACTGCACCTTGGATATGACTGTTCCTCTTACCTTCCCTCTTTAAAAACCAGCGTGGCAGTGCTTTCTAAGTATTGCTGGCTCAGCACCAGCAATAACCTCTCTATTATTTTAGAAAATAAATGTGCTACAGTATTACTGTAATCAGGTAGCAGTTATTTAATAACTTAAGTGACAGAAGAGGCAGTGACCCAAAAATGTCAAGACACGGAACTGCAAACTGATGCACCTTCAAATGAGCATGCTGAGGTATGGGTTTAATTAATGCTCCACAAAGGCAAAACAAGGAACATGTTCAGATCCAAGTGAGTGAACATGAACCAAGGGCAAACATCAGACAGAAAGAACAGTGGGAACATTTCAGGTACTGCACACAGGTGGCAGTGGCTGGAGACAGTACCGGGGAAACCTGGGAGAGTCAAGAACAAGAGAAACTGGGTCAAATGACAGCACCTTATTTCTGATGCCTAACTGAAATGGATACAGGAAAGGCCTGATGATGTCTGAGTGAGCCTGATCAGGCTCTGTATCATGTCTCTACATGTATTGTCTACACTGAGAGGTACAGCAGACTTTTAACACTGACGGGAGACTTTCTGTGTAACTGTGACAACACTGTCATTGAAAAAGCAGTTCATACACTGGGGCAATAAAAACAGCACCGACCGCATTAGGTGCTGTCTTACATAATGGGCAACAACAATTTTCTTCTGAATCCATATAACTTCTAGTAATTCTGAATTGTGAGACAGAGAGCTAGAATCCCTTTCATATTTTTCTAGTCATTGTCACTGCAGGATCAGAGCTTACACTGCTGCATTTCTGTGGGTCACAGTACAGCGAGAGCAGGTTGGGTGGGACTTCATTATTCAGGGAAACTTGGGCTGGGTTTAAAGAGGGGAACATTCTTCTTCCATGCAGATGTCACGTCTCATAAAAAAAAATAAATCTTTCTTTTTAGCACTTAGGCTGCAGCATTACCCACAAACCTGCACAAGGGTCAGAGTGTGTGTTGAGAACTGTATACAGGCTTGGAAACACGTATAAAATAAGATTTGCATTCATAATGCACTGCAGATGTTACCTTTCTTTGTTAAATAAGTCATGCTGTTTGCAATAGCAGCTGTCTTATCTTTAGACTCCAACGTGGCAAATCGAGCAAAGTCATCCACAAAAAAGTTATCTGAGGAAGAGAACAAGTATTAGATGTCAAAGCAACTAGTCCACTTAAAATGAAAGAAAAATCACTATTATTAACCAGAACATTAAGAACACATCCCATTTTGCTCCTTGTAATACTGGTTTTTAAGTCTCATTTCCACTGTTAATACATAGGCCGAGAAATATATTTTGGTGTCTCACAAGTTATTGCTTTGCATGTTTGATAGGCAGAAGTCAGTTAAAAGAATTGTTCAAGTCTCACTTAGTTGATGCTAATATATATAAGTAATAAATACTTAAAAATCCACTGTGTTACTCTTTTTAAGCAACTCAAAAAAGGCAGTTGTACTGTCATTAAAATGCAGTCACCGCATTGGGTGTTCAAACATTTAGCCATGAAAAGTTCTGCTAAATCTGAAGTACTTCCAGAAATGACTGTCAACTCTTGCTCCAAAGAATGTCAGAACCAAGAAACAAGCTGCTGTATAAAACATTATGCAGTCATATAAAATATGCATTATATGACTGTTCTTGGCTTTTCCCAGCATTACTAATTTCTTAACTTTATGAGTCATATTCCCCTAAAGGTTTCTATAAAATCAAAACAAATCCCTACTTTGAAAAGAGGTAGACGTTAATGTTGCTATTGGATATAACATCTCCCCTGCCCCAGGGCTGGAACATCACTTAGGGGGCTGCTAGTGCTTTGCCACTAGAGCTTTCCACCGGAACAGCAAAAGTCTTTGACTCAGATCCTTCAGGTTTAATGCAATTAAAATCATCTCTTACTCATTCCTGTCAGATCTAGGTACTCTCTCTCAGCTGTTAGGATTCTTGAGTTAATTCTCGGAACAACATTAGGCTGGTTCATGATATACTCAACCACATCCTGGTCATTAGATAGTTCACCCTGAAGGAAAGATCAAAGAAGCAGTATTTGTTACTTCACGTATATAATTGCCTTAGATAACTTGAAAATAAAAAAAGCAACGATGCAAGTTAAGTTGCCTGGTATGTTATGTATTCAGGGACTTGGGAATCAGTTTTTCCAAACCTAGTTTCTCTCTAAAGCCAGAGCTGAACTCAGCACCTACCAGGTACACAGCTCGCTGGAAGATGCTTGTGGTTTCTAGGATTTTGTGCATTGTCATGGTCTCCAGGTCATCAGGATCCAGCTGATCTTTTTGAAAAGGCATTCCATTGAAGAGCACAACAGGGAGAGGGCCTACACCTGTTTGCTCATAGTAACCTCTCGCTGCCTAAAGACAGGAAAAGAAGAGGCTTTACCACATCAGCCCATTGCCACAATGGTTCCTAATGAGCCACGGAATATCCACAAGACTATTCTAGACACACCAAGAGATCCTTACAGCTTCTGTATGATACAGGGAATATTAATTTTACACAGTGCATAAGACTCTGTATCTTACACGCATGAGATATCCCTGACTTTCAGGGTTTCAAAGCTAAACAAAGTTACTTCGTAATTCAGAAATGCAAAATACTCCATTAAGTTCGTATTCTGAATTGATTCCAACGACCACTTTCTGGTAAGAGCAAAAGATGCACACCAGGAAATCTGACCGCCTGTGGAGGCAAATGTAATGTGAGCAGTGACAGGTGTAACACAAGACAGGGTAGGGAATTTTCTTTGTCTGTCTTACTTTTGTGGATTTTTATTTCCTCAAAAGACTTTTCCCTTCACTATCCTACACAGTATCCATACCCACGGAAGAGGAAAACCATGTGTGCATAGAAGCCTTTATCTACAGCCCTGACTGCATTCCTTACATTTACAGATGTGGGCAGCATCTTGTGTCTTACACAGCTACCAGTGACAGTATTTTCATTATTTGCTTCAGAATATTGAACAAAAACAGAAGCATTCCCCTCTAGAACCTCAAATAAAATCTGCTTCATCTCACGCGTAAGTGGTCCAATAGTGATTTGCTCTCACAATTTTCTCCACACAGAAAAGTATCAGCCCTAAAAATAACTTCCAGAATTGTTTGCAGAAGATTGTTGAATGCCTTGCTAGAGGAAAGCCGTTTTGAATTCATCATCACAGCTTTATCTCACACAGTATTCAAATAGCAGTACAGGAGACCCCACACCAACCCCTTCCAACATTAAGCCTCTGGATTTTCTCATGAACCATTTCATTCCCTTGATTTTTTTCTAGCAATTTTAAACTCTACTGAAGTCTGCATTCCAGAATGAAAGCATGGTTTATGAGTCACATGGAAGCTACCTTGGTACTGTATAGGTTTAAAAAAAATACGTATTACATTATATGTATTATGTATATGACAAAGTTTGTGCTGGGCATAAATACTTAGTAAAGTCACCCAATGTGATAACAAAATAGTTACCTGGTTGGTAAGAGAACTGGAACAAGAAATTGTATGTAACTATATTTTCAAAATGGTGTTTCAGCAAAAAAAGTGGGAAAAAAGCTCTATTTCATGAATTCTTTACCTTTCTGTTTTGATCATAGGCAGAGTCAATTCCCAGAATGCTGTTGACCTCGACATAAGGATACTGTTTCTCAAGAACACTAACCACATGCTCCACCTTCAGCTGCTCTCCTGTTTTGACTTTGTTATATATCTGAAAGGGGAATACAAGTTTACAGCTGCAACCGTAACTCCTCGGTCCTTATCAAGGTATGCTGTCACCTGTACTACAATAGTTGTAATAAGATATTTACAGCCAGATTGCAAAACACATATCCATATTTACAAACAAATTATAATATTGAAAGGATGCAGAACTCACTGACATGACAGAATGACCAAAGGGACAGGATCAGAAAAACATGCAGAAGTGTTAAGTGTCACATTTAAACTTTGCCTCACTTGTTAAAGTTAGGTCAGAAGCACTTTACAAAGACACGTGTATTATGTGGTACTAGTTTTGGAGACACTCTGAATACTAACCAAGGCAAAGCACAATTCCTTCCCTTATTCTTACATACATGGAAAAGATTAAAACATTAATTAATACTTACAGACATAACAGTCTGGAAAGCGTAATTGTTGTCCATTTCTTGTGCCACATAATTGTATGTCCTAAGGAGGGCAACTCCAGGATCCTGAAGTCCATCAACGTCCTCCGAGTCATTAACCACAAAGACTAGCCCTATTCTGCAATCCAACAGATGCCCAGATCATCAGTTTATGACACTAATAAAGAATCAACTCTTCATGCAACTGTCAGCTACACTCATCATCCTAGACAAAGGCTTTTTCTACAATAGCCTGGTAAGTGGCGGATCAGAGCATCCAGGAATCAAACTTAGGACATATAAACTGTAATGAGTCCATCAGAATCTTGCTTTTCATCTCTCTCTCATCCCAAAGTACTTAATTTAAATTTGTTTTGGACTGTTAAAGAAACCGAACTCTGTTTTGCTCGTAGCAAAAGCTACATTCCAAAAATGTACACATACCTTCAATACAAGGTATGTAATTTCTGCAGTGTCGTAGCAATGAGAATTTTACAACTGTAAGAGTCACAAAAGTAACACTGATGTAAAAACCCCCAAATGTTAAAACACAGCAATTACCTCAGTGGGATGTGGTTACTGAAGAACATCTCTACCACGTTCAGTAATTCTGCTGTGGTCTCTTGAGTAGGATCTACTATCAGCACCTGCACACAAACAGTATGTGAAAAGTGTCCATTCCCTTAAGAGGTCAAGAAGGGGTTTTTGATCAGATTGCTTTATTCATGTCTCAGTGCAGAATAATCATCAGTCCTACTTTATACACTGCCAGGGAGATGAGGCCCACAGCTGGAGGTGGTTCAAGTCCCTATTTGCCCCTAAACAGAGTTCTTTTCTCTATAGGGCTACCCTGCCCCATGCCAAGAACTAGAGTACAGAATTTATAAATTCCTTATTAGATCTTACTTTAAGTAATTTACCTAGAGACTAAAAAGACCCAGAAATAAGCTGAGGGCTATTGATCGTACTTTGAAGTCTTGGTGCATGAGTGCTTTCTAACTGAAAAAACTAAAGCTGATCTTAACTCTGCTAAGAAGAGAGTATTTAACAAGTTTGAGGGACTTCATTAACCAGCTTTGGGTGTTATCACAAAATGCACCAAATTCATACTCATCAGATGACAGTTTCTTCTGCTGATGAAGCATTTTTTGGCACAAAGTAGATCCCAGAGAATCATGCTCAATAATCTCTGAATCTCAGCCATAATTTACTAGTACAAGCAGAACAAAACCTTTTAGAAAAGCATCCTCTCTCAAGCTACTTAAGCGCAGGGACTCCAGCATACGTGTGAGGCAAATTGCAAAAGGTAACGCCCCTGCTCTTGACAAACCCCAAGGCACATTTAATTTCTAGTCAGTTATCCACTTACAAAATTATGGAAGTTTTTTCTGATTTGTCTGATCACTCCTGGAAACGTGGGACGAAGGAGTTCTTGCACGCTCGAAGGCCAGGAATTATACCGGCTGTCAACTTCCAGGTTGTTGATCCACTAAGGAAGAGCAAAGGCATTTCAATGATTGACACTTATCCTGCTCGAGTCTGAGACTGCAAAATATTTTCAAATCATGCACTATATTGAGAGCTGTATAAATAAGAAATTAAGCTTTGTAAAATGAGCTAATTCTATTTATAACTTTATTTTGCTTTTTTTTCTTCCCTGCGCTTCCAGAGCTGATTGTGACTTGATAAGGACAAAAGCTCCTGGACAGCTTAAGCGCTGCCAAGCAGCAAATCAAGCGTTTCTATCTACAGCCACACGCACTGAAATCGCAGGGCTTCTGATGTCCACGGCATAGTCAGAGTCTGACGGCTGGATGTTCAACTTCAGCACATTGTGCAGCGAAAGACCCTCGATTCCTAAGCTGTGCAGGCCTTCCATGACACGGGCTTCATTGCGGAGCACATCAATCAAGCTGGGAGGAAAAGAACAATTGGGCGGACATTTAAATTAAAGCAAAGAACTTGCTCTGAACAGGTTAACAGATGAAAGGTATAAAAAACTCTACCATGTCTAGGTTTCTATCACCTGTTCCTAACCATAAGGAAACTGAGATAACTTAAACCTATTCAATTTCTAGGGAAAACTACATTAAATCAGGATAACTAATGCATGATATACATATGCAACTTCAATTCCACATTGTTGAAATACATCTTGACAAAGATACAGGGTGGTTTTCAGATGAAAAAGTTAAAGTTGTTCATACTTTGAGACTTGGTCTGCTGTCCTCAGACTAAAACCTGTGTGTTGACAGCCTTGGAGACCAAAACCTTGCTAATCACAGCACAGATCAGAAGAACAGTACAAAGGTGACTTCCCATTTCAATCTTCAAGAGTATCCTAGTTTTCACATTAGCTTTTTTGTTAGAAATGCCCTTGAGTAAGAGAAAGAACCTTTGTTTTTTACAGTGCTTATCAATTAAACCTGGTCTAGACATAGACTTTGTGAAGAAGGTTCAAAATTGTCTAAACTTCATCATTCATGCACAAGCAGGATGCAAGGTCCTAAGCAGGAAATTATTATTGTGAAAAATGAAACATTCCTACCTAAATATATCCTGAGTGTCTAAATCAATAAGTAGTCCATTGATGAACAGGGCAGAATCTCCTGGCTGCAATCCCAACGTTCCTTTGAAATACTGAAAGAAGTAGGAGGGCATTAAAAGAGTGCTCTACACAGAAAATATCATTAGGGAATTTAATATGTCAAACTGTAGATTTTGTCTCCCTTGCTACATTACAAATTGCATGACATTGCTTCTCAACTGCAGTCTTTGCTGACTTTTTGCATACATCCATTGCCAGAGGAAAACACAGCTGAACTGATTTAGTGCAGAGATACATAAGTCAAAATTCTGTGTTCCTTCCTATAGCAGTGCATTGTAAAGTCCCTGACAACATACTCAGTTAGTGATTAAAACAGAGTCCCCCTGAAGCAGATTTCCGAACTCTAGCATGAAAAATTAGGTTTACAAACTGAAAAACAATATTGCTATCTTCCAGTACCTCTTGCCTTGCAGAGGCATGATGAACATAGAAAGAGAAACGTAGTATTTGGACATTTAAAAACATTACTATCATGAAGACTGTGATCAAAGCAAACAGAGGAATAGCAAAACTACCGTGTGAAGTACCAAGAACAGGAAAGCAGCTTCTAATCAGGAAAAATGTTCGTATCTTATTAAATAAATAAGGCTCCCAGAGAAAAGCTGAGTGTTAAACTGTATCTTTCTGTTGACAATTACATAATAAACACTACCATACTAATAGCAGTGAACTTAATTATCAAGCAATATTCACACAAATGGAGTTGTGCAAAGAACATCCCTAAGGGGCAGGGTTAGAAGCAGCCAGATCTGGATCTACTAGTCTAGGTATTCTCTGAAAACAAAGAATCCACAAACTCATGGTTTTACCTGTGAAGCAGTCTGACCTAACACATAACAGAAAAGCCTCCAGGCAGCTTTACCTTGTACTCACATCCTATACTTTGTCCCTTCCAGAACCACATGGGATGACAGTTTCAAACCCTACCCCTTCTTTTCTAGTTTTGTCAACACTGAACAACAAGGCATTTCTCTCTTAGAACAGGAATTTCAGGGGACTTGTAAGCAGATGTTGTGTAGCTTTGCATTCACTACCAGACTTGCCAGATATCACTGGTTAGATTTTTTAAACAAAATGTAAGTCTGTACTTAACATATTTCGTCTTTTTCCCCGGTAACACTGAGACTGAAATTTGTGAATAGAACAGTGCAGATGATATAGCAAAAGCTGTTGCTTGGCTTTTTTTATTGTTATCTTAAAGTTTATTTTTTTATTTGCTAACACCAAGTATACAACTTATGTGTCGAAACACTGGGCCAAACACCAGAGCCTACTCAGTCACCTCCAGAGACCTCTCATGACCTGGGGGTTTTCATGATTCTGTTTCAAAGCACATGTAGAATCAGCTGATAAATTTTAGCCCTTCAGTAGTTTTACTCTTAAAGCACAAACACTGAAACCATTTCCTCCACACAGTATGAATCATTCTAAAGCCATGGCAGGTATCTAAGCATCATCTCAGACTGGGTAACGAGAACTAAATTTCTTCTTCATCCTTAAAACTGTAAGGAAATGCTTATTATCTGTTTTTCAAGCCATAGCTTTCTAACAAGCGCAGTATTTTCATATTTGAGCAAACAAACTAAATTCTGTTCCTAATCCATGTTTGAAAATCCACCACTTCTTCCCTTCCAAAACACATACTACAAAGTTGTGCGTGAAAATACTGGTCGTTATCTTGAGCACCACGTAAACCTTTAAAGAGAACCATTATTCCCAAAGCTTGAATTTCTATTCAAACCTAAGTGCAAAGGCACTGTATTACTTCCTGGAAGCATTACCTTTTGGTTCTCTTCAATTTCTGCTCGGAGTTCTGAAGAAACAACTGTTCTTGTTATGGCTCTACAAAAACAAAACCATCACGTTGTGAATCATCTTGCTGTGTACCTAATGGATAGGTATCTACTTATCTAACTTCCTGTACCTTACATATTAATAGAATTAACCCTCTAGTAGAAAGAGCTGCAATCAGAAGCACTGGCACTTTGTGATATTATTGAACCACAGGACGCAGCATTTTCTTACAGTATGCAATTCAGCAGGACAAAGATGTTAACCACATGCCACCTCTCAGTGTCTCATTTCACATTAACCATAATAAATGCGGGCAGCTGACAGAAAGGGAGAGGTGGAGGCTGGCAAAAGTAAGGGGGTTTCAGTACACATTCCATCCTTACTTCGGATCTAGTGATTGCATCCTCACAGAATGGGCAAGTGCAGCCCACAGATCAACTAAAAACACAGCGAGAGTGCAATACCTGCCTTGAGAAGCTCTAAACAGCACCTTAACATCAGTTAGTGTGAAATAAAACCACAATTCTGTTTCCTTTTATTCTCACCTCAAGTGTGTCTCCACCTATTCAAACAGGAGGAGCTCCTATAATATCAATTTCACAATCCAGGCCATGGAATTTATTGCAAGGTATTTCTAGGCTGGTTGGGCAGACCAGATTATGTCTGAATTTTTTGACATTGATTTGAATATGCTAAAGACAGTCACTGACACAGTGCAAAACCCAGTAGATTTGCACATCAGCCTCTGACATGAGACTGACTGGACTGTTTGGCAAAGTGGATCCCAGAAAAGTGGGATCCTGTGAATGGATAAAGGCCACCAAACAGAAAACCCAGCCAATAAAGTCTTGAGGACTTGATGCAACAGGTTCAGAAATATTTCCCAACAAAAGAGCAAAGGCAATTCTGGCACATTTTCAACCAGTTCCCATCAGCTGCCACGCAAGAAAAACACTGTAAGATCCTACTTGTAACTGTAGGCTGAAGAACTTCTCTGCATAAACATTCCCCAGTGTTTGCTTCCAGCAAAATGAAACTCAGACATTAACCCAACCAATGCCGCTTGTCTCAGGTTCTGCTCAGAAAAAAAAGAGTAGAAAACTTCCTAGAACTCATAATTAAAGTTACCTGGCCTTTGTAGGAAAGTTCTGACTGAGATCTTTCATGACCATCAGAGCATCCACGGGGGGAGCAGTCAGAATTCGAGCAGCCGTTTGAAAACTCAAATCTTAGAAGTAAAAAAATAGAAGTCAAAAACTCGAAAGTGAAAACAAGGCAATGCAGAGGCATCGTAATGTTGGCATTCAACTTTTTTGCATGTTACCTAAGAAAACTCATTTTCTATCTGCACCTTTTTAAAATCATCTTTGTACTCAACTTCTGTCTGTTGCCTTGAAACAAGTAACCCTTTCAAACTGAACCAGAGTATCCCTACAGGTTGCTCCAATGAGTCCAGCCCAGCACTCTTTTTCTTTTGGTTGAGGTGGGAGAATCTGCCCTTCCATTGGATATAAGTAGATTTCCCTGTGGCTACCGCTTACATTCAGCCTTTCAAATTAACCTTTTTGAGAGGATGAAAAGCCTTTCCACAGGCCTCTTTTCAGAGAAAGAGTCCAGAGGTGCACGCAGATGATTCTGAAATACAGTTTTCCCCTGATCTTGAGAAATACCAGCTTTCTACACCAAGAATGTGATCACGGAAAGAAATTCTACATTCCTTTGCTTTTCTGCCTCTAGTGGACCATACAAGCAGCCAGCCTAAGAGCAAGCAGCTCACTGTACTTCACAATATAGAAAGCAATCCTTGTGCCAGAAGTGCTGTGAAACAATCTTTCTAAAAGCTATTTCAACAGGACTCTGCAAGAAGAGGCGCTTAAAAAAATTCATTACTTTCCAACGCAGGAATTCACAGTCAAACTCTGCCAGCTGTAGCACCAGCAACCTTGACTGTGCAGAACACAAGAAGACACAGTTACAGTGAGTTTTTGTAGGCCAATGCTGAAACCCTTCATCCAGATTACCTTGCAGCTGCCAGACTTTCAAAGGCGCCATTTCATTGGTACTTTCCACGAGGTGTTTTCTGAGCTCTTTTAACTCTTCTGTCAAGTCAGGATACAGGTGTCTAAAAGGGTACAAGGGTCACGCTGTGGTTTCCTATAAGCAAGTTTGCTGCTAATTCCAAGGAACTACCATATGGAAAGATGCTGCTAACACATACAGGAAAATCAGACACGTAAAAATAATAAGGAGGCAAAAAAAGCAGCATTTCTGTAAAAAGTTTTTGATGTAACAAAGACCAACAACTTACAACTGAATGTTACCTGAGTTTTCCAAACAGAAATCCTTGCACTTCATCAATAGGGTCATTTTCATCTATGACTGTAGCATTCAAGTCTGTGCCTATAAACACACAGAGAGCACCCCTATCACCAAGCTATTCAGAAACAGAAAAGCAGGAACATCTGGAGGTTTATATGTGTATGTGCACATGTAAATAAAAACTACAGACACACCCTACCAAAATAGTTTTGGCAGGTGCATGAGTTTGCAAAACAGAGATGAGCGCTCTAAAAACAGCAAAAATAAAAAAAAAAACATGTAGAGTTCTAAGTTCTGTCTTCCCAAAAGAAACCAAGAACAGGAAAGACGTTCTGCTCTAAGGATGGATAAGTTAAGGCAAGTTAAGGTAGAGAAATTGCTTTACACCTGCAGAGAACCTGGCTACCTGGTAAAATATTAGTTGCATTAACAGTGCTATTACTAAGATCCAGTTTGGAGCCATGACTCTATCGTGCCCAGCATTTCACAAAGACAGAAGACCAGTGCCAGGGCAAAGATATGCTTAATAGGGAACATGCTCCCAGAAGTAATTTCAGAGCTAAGAGAGGCATATCTGAAATTCAGACAGTCATTCATAACGAAACAAATATAAAACTACCTTTGCAAAATTAAAATGTTCACGCTAAAATACTTAAAATAATAATTCACCTTTCACCTGCGTATCATCCTTGGCCTTATATTCTGTACTTTTAATAGCCAGTTCTACTCCATAGCCAGAGAGGTAGACTTTTTCTTTGCTGGAATTCTGGAAGGAAAAGCAAACAGGATGATATTACCACTCTTTGTTTTGATGTACAGACTGAGAGCTGCCACTTCCCAAAGCTAGGAAGTCACATAACAGCACCAAGATCTAATGTGTAATACACTTAATTTTGAATATAAACACTCCTCCCAACACTGACAAACAAATTTCTTTTATAAAAGTAAAGTGATGTATGCAGTGTGTTGCTTTATTTCATTAAAACTGCAAGTAATGTTAAAAGTGAACCAGTCAATGCTTTTTTTGATTTTTTTTTTCTTGGGGGGGTTTTGTTGGGGGTTGTTTGTTGAGGGGGGGGGTTGGCTTTTTTCTTTGTTTCTTTTACATTCAAGTCTGGCTGCTATTACTGCAA
>VWZF01004958.1:1162051-1184184 GCA_013396755.1 Sclerurus mexicanus
GATGGCGGTGCCGGGCCGTGCGTGTCGCGACATAACGGCCGCGTTGCCCGCAGGTGATATGAGCTCGCAGCAGTTCCCCCGCTCGGGCGCGCCGCCCGCCGCCCTGGGACCAGCGCCGCCGCCCATCCCCACCAGCGGCTCCGCCGGCATCATCGCCCCTGCCGCCCCAGGTAAGCGCGGCCCGGGCCCCGCAGCTCTCGGCTTCCCCTTTCCCGCGGGCCGAAAGCTGCCGCGGTCGCGCGTGGGGAGAGCAGCGTGAGAACCAGTTTAGCCGCCGAGTGTGGAAAGCGCTGTTAGGGCAGGGTTGTGCCGTCCACGCCAGGTGTCTTTGCTCGGCTGCGCCTTAACTCGTCCACTGTTTGTTCTTAGAAGTGAGAAGTGGAAACATCTCGTGTAGCTGGAAATGGGGGGGAACCCTGATTGCAGCCCCTGCTGTCCCTGCTGCAGTGACAGGTTTTCGTTTTCAGCAGGCCACCAGAGGTGGTTGAGGGGGGAGCAGCTTCATTTTCAAGAGGGTTTATACTTGTTTTTCAGCTTGAGATTCAGATACATATTGCATGAAATGAAGAGTTTTTCATGCTATCTATTTGATGTGGGACTTAGTGGCAGTTACTTAGGTAATTAAGTGTTTTTCACTTGAAAGCAAAGTTAGTCAATCTTTGTTTAAAGAAGGTGTTTAACGTCTCAGAGTTGACCCTGGGTTGCCTGATACTGCCAGGCCCATGAGTTCTGAGGGGAACAGACAGAATCAGTGCCAGAGTTCCCAGGTTTTTCATCATGGAATAGGTTTAATTGTAAGGGTGAATTTCTTTAATTTAGGCCTTTCTGACATCTCATCTCTGACGTAGTGGGTGACCAAGGTGAACTTGTTCACAATTTTTACCTTCCTCTTTGTTTTTACCAGTGACTGATGAATCCAGTCGTGACTCGGAAGTTGCTCCCAGAGAGCACGTGGGCCCCGGTGGCTCCATACAGCCTCGGGAGGAGAAGCAGGAGCCAGTGGTGGTTCGACCATATCCACAGGTCCAGATGCTGACACAGCACCACCCTGTCCAGTCTGCGGCCCCTGTGACAGTGACAGCACCACCAGCACATTTGACTCCAGCCGTACCACTTTCCTTTTCAGATGGACTTATGAAGGTAATGAGGAGGTTCATGATTCAAAGGAGAAAAAAATGCAATCTGTATTACAAATTAGTGTTGAGAAAAAATAAGTTACACCAAAACTTTCTCTGCTTTTGTTTCTGAAGCTTTCCTTACGTGCTTCTGCTAACTGCTGTGTGGGTTTGGCTGGCTCAGATGATACACTTCCTAGTATCTCAGCATTATTTTTGAGGGAGATGTATTTTTTTTATCTCTTAAGAGACCAGTGATTTCAATCAGTTTCTGAAGTCTTTTCTCAGCAAGATATCAAATTAACTGTTAATACTCAGTGTCTATGGAGCAATACCATACCCCTGACAGATTCCACTGGTGACTTGTACTGTATACTTACAGCCACATATTTCTAGCAGAAAAGTACATTTTTTTGTCCCTTTATTAGTTTGAAATAACTAAATGTTCAGGATCTTTCCTGTCCCTATATTTAGCCATAGTTGCATAAACTTTCTCTCCGGGCTTTGATCCTCCAAAATGATTTCTGCTTCAACACTGAGCTCTCATTTGAAGTTGCCAATGTTTCTGTCTTTCCATGTCTTGTAGCCTCCCTTGAAACCCACCATGCCCAGCCGACCCATCGCTCCTGCTCCACCTTCTACTCTCTCAGCTCCCACAAAGGTCCCTGGGCAGGTGACCGTGACCATGGAAAGCAACATCCCACAGGCTTCAACAATTCCTGTGGCAACAATCAGTGGGCAACAGGTTTGGTCTTTTGGTGGCTTCTCTGTTCCATCTCACTGCATGGCCAGATCAGTACTAATACTGGTACAGCTGAGGTGGGCTTTTGCAGCAGGAGAGAACATAAAGAAAGCAGGTTTCCCTATTCAGTGCAACTGATTGTTGGATCAGTTCTGCTTGGAGCATTAGACCTCAACCTCAGTTATCATCAGCTCTTTACAAAGCTGCTGATTTGTTGTAATCATCCAACTGAGGTAGCACAGCCAGGATTTCATGGCAGAGCTATGCCTGAAAGCTGAGTGTTTCCTTTAAAGCTCCTGCTGTGGCAGTGTCACTTGGAGAATTTACACTGTAGAGAAACTGCTGGGATTTGTCACTGCAGTGCTCTTCTGTTCTCCTGGGAGCAGATCAGAAGAGACTAATAAACAGTTCATAACTTTTCAGTGTATTCTTATTTGAAACTAGTTTGTCAGAACACTCACCACTAAACCTCTGAAGTCTCAGGGTTGTGATGTAAAGTGCCTTTAGTTGGATTTCGGTTAGTCTTGCTAAGGACATGCAGCAATTTCAGTGGATTTATCTTTATTAATATCCCTGGGAAGTCTAGAATTATAAGAAAATAGAATTAATTTGTTGCAGCATCTGCCAGGTTCCCACCATTCTCTCAGCTTTATTGGAAAGGTAGTATGAAACTATGCCTTAATGTCACTAATGGCAGAAGAGCCATCTCTGTGGTGGTTTTTGGGTGACTGTCACTCAAGTACCGACTATAAAAACATCAGTGAAACAGATAAGTATTTACATCTTCCAGTGTCAGCAGGCTCTGTAACTTTATCATGTACAAACACCTGCCTCTTTCTCAACTTATAATGCGTGCAACCTTGGTACACCAAGTATTTCTTCAAAATCTCTTTTCTGGCTTTGAGGCTTAGAGATGGTAATGCTGTGGCCATTAATTTTTGTCAACACAGCTGACTGTTGTTTTGTTCTTGAACTCTCTAGGGGCATCCCAGTAACTTGCATCATATCATGGCCACCAACGTGCAGATGTCCATCATCAGGAGTAGTGCTCCTGGGCCTCCGCTGCACATTGGAGCTTCTCACCTGCCCCGAGGTAAAGATCTGGCTCTGCTATCCCTGCCTTCTCTTCACAGCCTCTCAGCTGGTGCTTCGGATCCTCACCTCTGAAATCCTCCTTGCTGCTAATGCAGCTAATTTGCCAGTTGCTAAAACTACTAGTGTGGATGAGTGACTGCTGGCCCTTTAGGAATTATGTTGCCTTCAGCCATTTGGGGCAGAACTGTGTGACAGTGTTTAAAATGCTGGCAGATATCAGCACATCTGTTAGCCTAGTTCTGTGCTGTTAATCAGTACTTTGAAGAAAAAATATCCACTAGTAGAGCCTGATGTGCCCTGCAAAATGTCACGTACATTGTTGGTAGCAAGCATTGCTCACCTATGGCAGTGGCACGTGGGCTGTTGTGAAGCACATTCTTGTTCTTCCCTGTCACAGGACCACTCATGCATTCTTGTGCATGCTAACACATCTTATTGTATGCATTTGTACTTAGCCATGAGGTAAATGCTGGTGGTAACTGCAAGCTCTTGTCCCCCACAATTTTGGTTGCTACAGCATGTGAGGAGAGAATCAGCCCCTTAAAGCAGCCCTGTGCTCAATACAGCCTGTCTGATTTCTGCCTGCAGCTTTACTTTCAAAATCTTACAAGTTAGGTTTATAGTTCAACTTTAAACTGATCTGAATTCCAAGTACCATTTGTTATTTGTTTCCTTTTATATTCAATATTATTTGATCACTCAAGAAAAGTAAATTGATGTGAGCAAAGAATTTAACTATAGCTAAGGAGGACTGTGCAGCTTTATTTGTAACTAAAATAGTGTTGTTCACTTGATTCTCGGGGGACAGTTGCCACACTTGGACTTTCAGTGCACATTTTCCTTTTTTTTCCTGGTCTTCTTCTCTTGGCTTGAGTATTAACTTCTGAGGTAATAATTTCAATTAGGGACCTGTACAGAAGTCTAATTCACCAACTGATTGCAAAGCTGTTTGCCTTCTACAGTGATTTTTTTTTTTTATGATCAGGAGTCCTCAAACTGTAGATGAATTAATCAGGTTTAATTGGTGTGGAGTTTTGGGGTTTTTGTGGGGGAAGGTGCAGCTGCTTGGTTTGTTTTGTGTGGGGACTTTTTATTGTTCTGGTTTTCTTCTATTGCATGTATATTTTTCTTCTGAACTTCATCAGGTGCAGTGAGATCATTGCTGGTATCAGGTGACTTATTTACACATTAGCCCAGTAATCAAGCTAAATTATTTCTGCTGACTTCCATAACTTGAAATAAGAAAACCTTGGATTTGCAATACAAGGCTATTATAGGGGAACAATAAGTGCCACTGAAGCCAATTAATTTGGAAGAATACCTCCCCTTCCCCACATGCTTTTGTGAACCTTACGCCTATTTGTTGAAAGGTTTGTTATTAAACCAACACCACCTGAACTGACACACATATGGAGTCCATTAGAACTGAAACACCAGCTAATATGGGCAGTCTGCGGTGGCGACGGAGCCACTGGGTGTGTGGATTTTAACAGGTTTGGTTTGTTCCCCAGGTGCGGCGGCCGCGGCAGTGATGTCCAGTTCCAAAGTAACGACAGTCCTGAGACCAGCTTCCCAGTTGCCAAACGCAGCCACAGCTCAGCCAGCAGTTCAGCACATCATTCACCAGCCAATCCAGGCAGGTAGCAGCCGGGCAGCTCTGCACAGCACTGACTGCCAGCTCCAAACTCTTCATGCCACACTTGTAATGTATAACCTCTACTTGCCTATTTACTGGGCTGAGGCCGCTCTGAACTTTCTCCCAGGTCTATTTTCTTTATTTCCTTCATAGACTTGGTGCCAGAAACTGGATTTTTATCTGTCTCCAAAGTGCTTAGAAAGTGGGAAGACTATTTAAGTCTGAAAAGTTTGATACAATGTGCTGGTGTTGATTTATTCTTCAGTAGATGAATTGATGTAGAACTTAAAAAATGTCATTTTAATAGGCTTCTGTATATCTCAGCTTCTGCATGTATATAAGAAGATTGTAGATATCATCTCCCTACAGTAATGCTAGTGTTCAGTGTTAGGATAGAGGATTAAACATGTTCACTTTGTGCTTTCAGTCAGGATCTCAAGGTAATCACTTTTGACTTCCTGTGTATGCTTGGATCAGGATTTCTTTTCATTCTGAAGGGAACTGACCTTTGGGTTTTTTCCTAAAGTCCTTCAAGAGATCCAGTCTTGTTAACTTTGTTGGTTACTGACTCCTGTGATGTACATGTGTTAAAAACCAGGACAGATCTGCTTAGGAGCTCGCAGATGAATTCAGACAGACAAAATTTCTCACAATGCCAAATGTAGCGACAAATGTGTAGGAAAGCCGGTTTTAGCTAAGTAATTCCTAGTTATTCTCTAAACAGCAAAGTTCCCTTTCTGAATATTCTGACTTTTCTTTTCTATAGTCTCGTCCTCCTGTGACAACTTCAAGCACTATTCCTCCTGCAGTGGTGGCAACTGTTTCAGCCACGAGAGCTCAGTCGCCTGTTATAACCACAACAACAGCACATGCTACAGAGTCAACCCTCAGGTAAAACCTAGTGTGCTCTGACTTGACAGAAGCTGCAGCATGGGGAAATGCTTGTTAATCATCCAGAGCTGATAATCCTTTAGATGTGGGATGATATAATACCAAAATAGTAATGCTTGCACAGTGCAAATGCTTTCAGTTCTGTGACTAAAAATGAGTATAAATGTGAAGTGTTGCTTGCTATTGTGAGAAAGAAAGAACTTAGTGAAGTCCTGCTCCCTGGACAGCAGGGTTTCTGTTGCCGGAGCCTGTGGCTAATTTGGCCCGTATTTTTTTATGAAGACACAGTGAAAAGCGAGACGTGAATATTGAAAAGCATCCCTGACATAAAATTGCCTCTATGAAGTGATAAAAGTTACAATAAGCCTGCCCTCCTGGTTGGGTACATGGGGCAAGTGAGGACAGAACAGTGTAGTTCAAGTTACTTATGTTGTTTTGCCATGTGCTTGACAGCAGTGCTGCTGTCACAGGAAACCGAGGCCTGATGTGTGTCCCTGTATTTTATTTTTCATATTTGTTTGATGATTACTTTTCTTTCTCTCCAGTCGACCCACGCTATCTATCCAGCAGCACCCGCCCTCTGCAGCGATCAGCATCCAGCGGCCTGCACAGCCCAGGGACACAGCCACACGGATCACGCTGCCATCCCATCCTGCTATAGGCACACAGAAGCCACAGCTCCACACCATGGCTCAGGTAAACTGCAACAAGGAAATACCCTCTTGCTGCTTCAGGTGTCTCTTGTGTTTGCAGCTCGAGAGCGAAGATTAAATTTGGGAAAAGAGTTAGAATGAGGTTAGAAATTGGTGTTATTTACAGTCAGTGCAACATGATTCCATGCTAAGTATAGATTTGAAATGCAGAAGTCTTAACGGTGATGCTTTCTTTTCTTTTCCTAGAAAACCATTTTCAGTACTGGTACTCCAGTGGCAGCAGCAACTGTGGCACCTATTTTGGCAACAAATACCATTGCTTCAGCAACCACAGCTGGTGAGTGTTTATAATGCTATTGTGGGAGCGTCCTGGGCTGTAGGTTTTGTTGTTGTTTTTTATTGGCTTTCCTCTTTGAATATGGAAGCTGATAATTTGTAAGCAATTCTCTTTTCATGGTAAAGACTGCGTTTGGAATTGTGTGCACAGGCTTCAGGAGAGGAATTACTGGGTTCCTCAGGGAGGTTGTCTGGTTTGGGAGTTTTGCCCTCTTTATTTGCATATATATACACTGGCATGGTAGGGCTTCAAAGAAAGATCTCTTAGTAAGTTTTTTTTCTCTAGGTTCTGTATCTCACACCCAAGCGCCTACAAGCACCATTGTTACCATGACGATGCCCTCTCATTCTTCCCATGCTACAGCTGTCACGACCTCAAACATCCCAGTTGGTAAGTGATTTTAGTTTTTAAAAGAGTGTGTAGCTGATGCTTCGATTTTTCTGTTTATGCTGGCAGTGTTTGTGCATGTTAGCATATTAACGAGGAGAGGAAAATTAGTTTAAGCCGGGAGAAACCAATTAACAGGTCTGCTGTTTTAATTCTTTTAATACCAGGAAGAAATAGATGTTCTAGAAGAAGTAAGTAATAAAGTGGTTCATTTAGTTCCTCTGTTGAATTTTTAAACAAACTTGGGCCTTTTGGCATTTTAGAGCCTGCATTGGGTATACTAAAAGTTGTAACTGCTCGGCGATAGAATGTGACTTTCCTAGTTGATTTTGTAAGTTACTTCCTGTGCTTTTTGAGGTGTTAGGTGTAGCCTAGTCAAGTTTGATTAGTGTGTTCATTTGAAAGTAAAATACTAAGGTCTAAAGGTGGGAACTTAATTTACCTGGATGTAGAATCTGCCTGAGATATTTCCTACAGAACTGCATAGAGATTCTTTTGGTTTGTCTGTTTTCCTGCTGATTGCCTTGTTGCTTTCAAGTCTTGTAATGTCTTTTTTTGACTACAAATTTCCATGGAGGGAATGTTGTATCTCTGTACGTCAGTATTACATCTGTTTACATCTGTGAAGCCTTTGTGTAGGTGTTTTTCTTTCCATGGCCTCTGTCCATGGGTACTTGTCTGCCTTGATCTCATTTCCCTTGATCTCTGTGAAGTTCTGCTTTCAAAACTTCGATAATTTAAGTTCTTGACAGCAGAAAGGAGTGGGCTGATCCTAAAAAAAAAAAAAATTAGCTTCATTTGAGCACTGAAGTGGCTTTGTTAGCAAGTATAATTTATATATGTATTTAGAATATCCATCTATTCTGTTATAAATTTATGAGAATTGCTTTGTTCTCCTTTTTCCTTCAGGCTATTGAGGGAAACTTATCACTGTGCATAGGAGATCATCTGGAGATGGAGTGGGTTGTTTTGGGTTGAGAGGGAAGGGAGTAGTATTGGTTGCTTTTACAGGATAATTAATCTTGTCTTTGCAATGCTTATCAACTTTTCCTTTGATTGTTAATTGATTACTTATTTGTCTTTATGCAGCTAAAGTGGTTCCCCAGCAAATTACACACACTTCTCCCCGGATCCAGTCTGATTACGCAGCAGAGAGAAGTAACCTCATACCTCTGTCCAGTCATCGGGCATCTCCAAACCCAGTAGCAATGGAAACCAGAAATGACAACAGGTGGGGAGAAAACAGCTTGGTCAGTGAAAGTGTATGTGAGTAGGTTTTGGGTACCGTGCTGCTTTTCTAGGTTCTGATAGGCTGGAAATAATGTTTTAAAAACCTAGCGGGGGATTTGGTAGTTTTGAGTCCATCGTGATAGTTGAGACACTTGATAGCTTATGACTGATGAGTTTGCAAAATGCAGGGAGCGTGGGTTGGAAGGGTTGAAGGTGAACTGTTGAACCTGTGTGTGTAACACTTGCTCTCTTTGATGCCTGTAGGCAGTCGGTTCCTGTCCAATTCCAGTATTTCTTACCTACATACCCCCCCTCTGCCTACCCTCTGACTGCACACACCTACACGCCCATCACCAGCTCTGTGTCCACCATCCGCCAGTATCCAGGTAAGACCAACTTGGGACAAGCAGACTCAAAGTGCTTTGTTGAGCTTTTAGCTTATCTAGGAGCTTTAGTGATGGAAGGAGCTAAAAGGCTTTTATGGTTGATTCTGACAATTTTGTCTCAAAAAGCCTCTGATGGCTTGCTAGCTAAGGAGTAAACTCATGGCCAAAGTCGTATTGAGCTACTACAGAGCCTACTAAATCCAGCCAGTAACAGTTTTCTTAGGAGTTTCACATTTGATATCCTGGGGTTTGCATCTCTGTAAGTAAAAGTTTTTGATTCTACAAATCCAAATAGTTCAAATCCTCCAAAACGAAGACAGCAATTTGGTGCATCTTCATTTCCTAGTGTTTTGACCTGTCCTTTTAATGTCTTTCCACATGAATATACAGTTTGAGAAACCTGAACTGAAAAGGGCAAAAATGAGCTACATTGCACACTTGCATTAGTGTTGTGTTTAGGAGAATGGAGCAATTAATGTACTTGAACTGTTGCAGTAATTTGCAGTCAAAACGATGCATAGTGTGAGTCCATGTAGCCAACACAAACTTATATCATTCTGTGAAAAAATCTGGAGCATTTTTACCTTACTGGGTGGTTTAGGGCTCTCTATAATGTGATAATTTCCACTATTCAGGCTGTGGGAACATGCATGATTTGGATTTTCATGTAATATCTCTGTCTGCTGGCAGCATGTTACCTATGAGCAGCATTGAGGGAATTCAGAAGGACTTGGAGATGGCAAAGCCCATTTGTTGAATGGGAAAGTATGAAATCATGGAGTTGTTTAGCCTGGGAAAGACCATTTAAGATCATGAAGTCTTACCATTAACCCAGCACTGCCAAAGCCCACCACGAAACCATGTCCCTGAGTGCAACATCCACTTGTCTTATAAATCCCTCCAGGGGTGGGGACTCCATCACTTTCCTAGGCAGCCTGTTCCAGTGCTTGACAAGCCTTTCTGTGAAGATTCTTTTCCTAATATCCTGACTAAACCTTCCCTGGCAGAACATGTTTGCATGCAGTCAGGAGTTCAGTTTTGGTAGTGTACTGGGGTGATGGTAGGCTAATGCTAATATTTAGAAAGGCAGATGTAGGTTCTTCATGAGGAGATCATTGACAGAGGCGTTTTGCTTGTTAAATTGACTTGAAGCATCTATGGAAGGTATTAATTATGGTAGCTGGTGGGTACAACTGAAGCAGGAGGTTCAAGGTATGAGGAGGGACATGCCTGGAGCACAGCCAGGTGAGGGCTTAGGTAAAAGTACAGAGGAGACTTTTTAAAAGAATCACTGAGATAAGGAGAGTTTAACGCAGAAATTGGAGGAAGAATGTTGACTTTGGCTTTGCGAATGCTAGTTGTGTTTTACATAAGTATCCCAAAAGGATTTTGTTGGACAGAAAGTTTTGCAACAGCAGTGTTTTTTGTAAGGTGTTCCACTAAGAGAGTTAATATGCCATGCTTTACACAGGGACGTTTTCAGGGACCTCGTGCAGATTGCAGGTTTTTGACAGCTATTTTTAGAAGGTCTTGTCAGCACAAGAACTTGATGGAAATCATGTGTCAATGACAAAACCAGCTTGTTCTGCATTGTTAGCAAGCAAGGCCATTGTTGGCACGCTCACATTTGCATTCTTTGTGCGGCTGCAGAAATCCTGGTGCAGCTCTGTAGAGACTGGAAATCTGGAGATCCAGGGAGT
The DNA here is from genome assembly GCA_013396755.1 of Sclerurus mexicanus. Taxonomy (NCBI): domain Eukaryota; kingdom Metazoa; phylum Chordata; class Aves; order Passeriformes; family Furnariidae; genus Sclerurus; species Sclerurus mexicanus. The sequence goes on from VWZF01004958.1 coordinate 1,172,224, forward strand.
TCAGATGGTCCAACAGTATTGTTAAGTGCAGCCTGGGAGAACTGTAATACTTTGTACAGTGCATCTGGAAAGATGGAATCATCGTTGCTTAGAGCTATGGATTTATTCAAATTAATTAAACTTACTAGATCAGGTGTTTCACTGGGAACATTACTCTGCCACTAAAAGATTTTGTGTTTATTTGAGCTGTGGAATCCAGCCTATAGTTGTGAGAGCCCTGTTCTGATCCAGATGAGGTTGTACTCAGCTTCAGAATTGAGTCAATTTCAGAGCATAGGAAGTTACTTAAGCTGCTGATTTTTTTCATTTATTGTTTCAAGCAGAGAAATTGCCAACTGTTGGTTTGTACAAGTATTGTAAAATAAGATAATGAACAAAAGTAGAGCACAGCTTTCTGAGACTGCAATTTGAGTCTAAATAAAAGCAGAATTAAATTTGATTTTTCCCCTCTTATTGTAATTTGAAATAAAAAATAGAATGAAAATCACAAGTAATGTTCACTCCTTCTGGCAGGCAATCTGGCCTTTGTACTCTCAAACTTACTACTGCAACAAGCAGGCTGGCAAATTAACTTTTCAAAGCAAAAAGTAGTCTTTGAAAGTTAGTATTGCAGTGGCAGGTAGTAGGGGAAACTGAGGTGACCCGCTGGGTAGGGGTGATGACGTGTCTGTGTTGCTGTTCCCAGTTTCAGCCCAGGCGCCCAACTCAGCCATCACAGCTCAGACCGGCGTTGGAGTGGCCTCCACTGTCCACCTCAACCCCATGCAGCTGATGACAGTCGATGCGTCCCACGCTCGGCACATCCAGGGCATCCAGCCGGCTCCCATCAGTGCCCAGGGCATCCAGCCCGCTTCAATCAGTGCCCAGGGTATCCAGCCAGCACCCATCGGGACACAAGGGCTCCACCCCGCCGCTCCAATCAGCACGCAGGGGCTGCAGCCAGCACCCATCGGTGCCCAGCAGCCACAGGGAGACACCAAGACCTCAGGTAAGACCAACACACAAGTCCTTGCTTTGGGCATAGGGACAGCTGCTGAGCTGCTGTCCCGTACTTTTGGCTCTGACTGATGACCTTGTTACAGTCTCTGTGGTCCAGAGGTGGACACTGAATACATCCACACACATATTCTGCCCACAAATATTTCTGAACTGGTTTGTTTTTAAAGCGTACCAAATGGAGCATGTGGGTAGCCTTGGATAGGTTACTTCAGTGGAAAACACTGGTAGTGCCTGAGCTTAAACAAATCCCTTCAGTGAGGCCCTGTGGGAAAAGTGAGCAGTGTTCTCTAAACTGTTCTAGCTGTGCAATGTATCCCAGGAGCAATCAGAATACAGCCTTGTATTTTCTGTGGTTGGTGACCTGATCTTGGATTGTGAGACAAACCATCTTTCATTAAAAATAACAGGCCTGATGAAGCCCCAACAACTTCCTGAAGGAATGGGATATGGCAGCTAGGGCAACATGCTGCTGTACAGCTGGCAGACACTGTGTGGTGACTTCCAAGCTGTCCACAAACTGCATCCCTTAGTTGGCCAAACAGGCTCTGGCAGGAGGTCGGAACACAAACACAGCTTATGGAGCTTGCTCACAAGTGGCATGTGTTGTCCTCTGGGCTGTACTACGAGTGTTATTCTGTTGACCCAGTTGTGTTGGTGGTCTCCCTAGTGATTTCTGTGTTTTCTGTCTTCTAGAAAAGATTATTTCCCTAGCAGCTGTTGTTAGGCAGGAGGTAGTTTCATCTTCCCTGCAGAAGGTTTAGTGATCAGGCTGTTGTGGCAAAGATATTGCTTACAAAACAGTCTGAAAGCACTGCAGTTAGAGACCGAGGGACTCAGAGAGCATGGACAACATATGCTCTGCAAACACCTGCTTTGTCATCACATTTCTTTAAGTAATGGCTGCTTTCTCCTCTCTGTCTCTGTTCTCTTCTGTGCCATGTCCATGTGTATCCTTCCCAGCAGTAGTCTTGGCAGATGGAGCCACCATTGTGGCCAATCCTATTAGCAACACCTTCAACACGGCTACTGCGGCAACTACAGTTGTGCAAACACACAGCCAGAGTGCCAGTGCCAGTGCCCCAGCTCAGGGCTCCTCCCCGCGCCCGAGCATCCTCCGCAAGAAACCAGCCACTGATGGGTGAGTAGCATTGAAGGTGATGTGTGAATGACACTTCTGTGCAATGCGGCCCAGCCAAATGGAGTCATTTTAGTGGAAAATTCTAGCAGATTATTCCATCAGCAGTGGTTGTCAGTAACCTGCTGATCTGTGAAACATTTCTTCCCCCCCCAAGGCAGGCTGTAGTTTTCTGTATGATCAGTAATAAAATGAGAAGGACGGTTTGTCTCCCAGCTTTTGAAAGTGACCTTTTGAGAGAAAGTGGATTTGAGGCTTTGTTGCTTAGTGTAATGAAAAGAAAGTTCATAATCTACTAAAATTAGAATTCCGTGCTTTGTCTTCAGTACTTTTCTTGGAAGAATATGCGGATGAGTGGAAAGGATAGGATTAGTACCCTGCTGTGAAATCTGATTGGGAAAAAGGGACGGAGCAACTTAAACTCTTAAAATATTTTATGTTGCCTGTCTATTTTTAAATGCCTGAATAAAGAGGCAAGAGACAGCTTTAGAATTAACAATGCGTTTCCTCCCAGCTAACTACTGAAAATGTTTGGAACTGATATTTCCTATGAGACTAAAACTGCTTATTTTTTTTATTTGGGTGGAGACCTTTTTTAAGGCAGAGAAGCTGCAGGCTGTAAAACTGTAAGAGAAATTAAAGAGGCAGAAGTAGATCACTAAAGAATGTTTCCGTTTGAGAGGTTGATTATTTTAGACAACAGTTTGACTTCTGGGCCCACAGAAGACTGAATAGCCTCTAAAATACTTTAATCAGCCCTGTGCTGCCTAAACATCCATAGTCAGGGCGTGAGGTCTGTAGTCAGGCTCTGACACAGTCTAGGCCAGCTGAAGGGAGCAGATGCCTGTCTGAGAACTGTTGAGCTCCAGGTGATTTGCTCGGTCTGGAAGCAGCAGTGCCGGACAGCGGCATGGCCAGAGCCCTTTGTCCACTGCTGGAGCCCGGCAGTCTCAACAAGCTGCTCCGACTGGCAGGATAACAGCAAAGCTGCTGTCCTTGGAGAAGCCCTAAATCAGGGTGAGCCTAGGCCAGAGCAACTAATCTTTTATCTTCAAATATAATACCTACTTTGAAAAGCAAAATGAGACTCTTTGTGTAAATTGGTCATACTGAAGACAGAGAGCGGTGATATGGCCGTAACTCCTGTCCTGCTTCCTGTAAGAGAGAGCTGATTCCTTTGCTCTGAAGGGTATCTGCCTTTGCACCAGGGAGGTGGGAATAACTAGATCCCTCTGTCTCTTGCAGGCTGGCTGTCCGGAAAAGCTTAATTCCCCCTCAGCCACCTGAAGTGGCTAGCACACGTGTTGAGAGCAGCATGCGAAGCACGTCTGGATCCCCGAGGCCTGCTGGGTAAGACTTGAGGAAACAGCCAACTGCATCACAATATTGGCATAATATTTGAGTTATATGTGTTTTGAGTTTTGTTCCTTGGCTGTTGGAGAGTTTTTCTTTCTTTTAGGAAGAAAACTATTTTGAATTTGTTTGAACAAATTCAAATTTCTTTCACAGAAACAAACAAAACCCCTCTGCTGTTATAAGGGGCTAGGCCTCAAGACTTTATTCTGTGGTACTTAGAAATTAGTGCTGGATAAAGTAAATGCAGTTTCTGCCCTGCTTCAGTTATGTTCAGTGGCTTTACAATTTATTGGTTTATAACTATTAAGCACAGTGGAAGCTCCTATAGAGGATGGGGCCAGTACAGCTTTGGGTAAAAGTTCCTCTTGACTGCATTACAAAACTGTTTTGATTCTCTTACAAGTATTTTGAAGTTGCCTGAAATTAGTAATGAGATTTGCTTCTCAATGTGAATGGGGGGGGTGGAGAGTGGTATCTGTAATAAATACAAATGATTCGAAAGGGAGTGGAGGAAGAAATGTAACTGAGATGAAGCCTTCTTCTGTTGTTGAACACTTTACTGAGCCAAGTGGGTGCAGGAAAAACTGGATCGTCTGACTCCAGTTTTGCTTGTTTATTTTGTGCTCGGGTGCTCATGGCTGAGATAGAGTTCCCTTCACTTTGTTTCGCTTTTTTTTGTGTTACAGTGGCAAGCCAAAGCCTGAAATTCACGTGTCCATGGCCACTCCGGTCCCCGTGTCTATGGAGGCAGTGCCTAACCAAGGCGGCGAGCAGCCCACCATCGCGGTGCCTCCGACTGCCCAGCAGCCCCCCTCTGCTGTTCCCACCATCATCGCGGCCACCAGCCCCACCTCGCAGCCTGCAGCGGCACTGGCCACCATGCCAGGAGCCGGCCCGCCCGCTCCGCCCACCTCCACCACCATCGTGGCGGCACCCGCTCCTCCGGCCACCATGAGCGGCGCCCTCTCAGCGGTGCTGGGCCCCGTGGTGCCAGAGATCAAAATCAAAGAGGAAATGGAGCCTATGGACATCATGCGGCCCGTGTCTGGTAATCATCGTGTTGCTTCTTTTGTTGTTGTTGTTGAGGCAGTGAAGGAATTAGAAGGATTTCAACATTTTCATCCTGAAAATGAAATGGCGTCTGTTCCCTGGTAGCACAGAACACCAGGGTTTCCATGTGCCTTGTTACTTATTAAGGTCTTTGCCTTCTCCCTGATCTCCCATAAAATCCCTTCTTACTGTGGCTGCTTTGTTCGTGTTCAAATGATCCAGCTCCAAAGTCTGGGTGAATTCCTTGCCTAAAATACACATCCTTAGCAGTGGTACCAATATATTATGGAACAGCTCAGTTAAATTCGGTTTTCTTACAAATCCTACTGTTCCAGTCCAATGGTCTTTCTTGTACATGAAGAATTCAACTCTAGAGTAGGACTTCTTATGGCCCTCCTGTGATTCCTGCATATTTTTCTCTAGAACTTTTCAAAATAGTCGTTGTATTGCCTTACTTATCTAGCTTGGCCATAGTTGCTATCAGATGGCATGATCAGTAAAATTTAGATCCTCACAGATCACATCAGACACTGTATAGTGGCAAAATTATAGGAATACATCCCACATTCATAAGTATCGGAGTTCAGGTTTAGTTGTTGGGTTTATTGCTCTCCTGGAAGCTGTACGTTATCCTGTGAGGAAGCAGCTCCTTGCTACAGGTGTCTCTAGAGCACAGGCAAGACAGCATTAAGCTCTTTGGGGTGGTACTGTCTCCTCCTGGCAATTGTGGCTGTGCCAAGTTGTCAAGAGATCCCATCCCAGGAATTTTTTGCTGCAGCCTTAATCATGGCTGATGGAGATTCTCCCTCCAGATATCAGGGAGTGTCCCCTCAGACTACCTGCCCACCTCCAGAGATGCAGGTCACTCTAGGGACCTCCTGATGGGTGCTGAGGGCCTGGTAGTGCAAGCAGAATCCTGCAACGAGAGTGCTGCCATCCCGCTTTGATTCTGTATGATTCTCCTTGATAAGAGGAAAGGGACTTGCTTGCTATGAAAGTGATATTTGTGCTGGTGTACATATGGAGGTATCTTTTCTTAAAGTAACACAGCCAGATACTAGCATGAATTCCTTTTTGTAGCATTACAGTAACATAAGCTTCAAATATAAAGCAACTGAGGGACACTGGACTCTGCTCTCATTCTTTTTCCCTTCATATACGAGATGCTAAAGACTTTAGTTTATAGGCTTGCCCTTGTAATTGCTGCTGGCTTAATGTCTGGCCTGTTCATACACTTCATACTCCTCACAATATGCTGAAACAGGAACTACTGTTGGAGGTAGTGTTCAAACAATGTTACCTTCACACTGCTGATGGTTTGGGTTCTTCTCTTTCCTTCCTCTCAGCAGTCCCTCCTTTGACTACAAGTACTGTGTCTCCATCTTTGGCACTGCTGGCCAACAACCTTTCCATGCCTCCAAGCGATTTGCCACCTGGTGCCTCGCCGAGGAAGAAACCCCGTAAGCAACAGCATGTCATCTCCACAGAGGAAGGGGACATGATGGAAACAAACAGCACTGATGATGAGAAATCCACTGCCAAAAGTTTGCTGGTGAAAGCAGAGAAGCGAAAGTCTCCTCCGAAGGAGTATATAGGTAATGTCATCTCTGATGTTTTTTTTTCTTATTCAGGTGTCTGTATTTCTCTTCTGATTGCTTCTCAGAGGAGGTGTTCTTTCACACTTCCACTTTCTAAATATGAGTAACGGAGAATCCAAGTATCTGTTCCTCACCACTTCCTGTGTAGTTCAGTTCAGGGAAAATGACCTTTCTCAACGTGCATTTTGTAGGAGGTAGCGCTTGCTGATCTGCTTTCGCTGCTTCGTGATGATAATGCAGTTCTCCCTGGATCCTTTTGCAGACGAGGAGGGTGTAAGATACGTCCCTGTGCGTCCCAGGCCACCCATCACGCTGCTGCGTCATTATCGCAACCCTTGGAAAGCTGCTTACCACCACTTCCAGAGATACAGCGACGTCCGAGTCAAAGGTCAGCCTTGGGATGTAGCAGCAAAGCAGGGAAGAAGTTTTGTAAAGCAAAAAATGGTGTGGTTATTGATGAGTCTCGTTACATACAGTGATAGAAACCTGCTCAAGAAAGGGATCCTTATAAAAGGTGTCACTTTATGAAAGATGTCACTGTGATGATAGGCTGCAGTTGAGTTTTCTCGTTTACTACCTAACACCTGCCAGTTTAATCAGAAACATTCTAGATTTAGTCTGCATAGTCTTTTCAACTAACAAATGGGCTTTGAAAGAAGACTTTTTTTTCTAATATGAGGAAAATGGAGATCAGACACTGTCTTTTGGACCTTTTAACTAGCATCTTAGAATTTTTAAGTAGACTGGGTTTTTCACAATGGTGTAAATAGATCAAGGAGGGAATAAAAGTAGTACAGGATGGCGTTTTTACTTGTTTGTGCAGGGTGTTCGAAACACTGAGCACTACATTCCTTAAATGGGGAAAAGAATGGGTTATAATATAATCTTTCTGGAAATACAGATAACTGTTACTAAGTGAGAGCAACAGTCAGCTACATGGCAGATGGGAAGTCCCTTTCCTGTCTGAATCAAAATGTTACCGAATGTCATTCATTGGGATGTAGGGGGAACAGGACTTGGGTTAATGTTGTTGTTTGAGAAGAGAGGCCTGGCCAAGTCCTGAAATTTGAGTACTGTATCTTTGTGTTTCCTGGTGACAGAAGAGAAGAAGGCCATGCTGCAGGAGATTGCCAATCAGAAGGGTGTATCCTGTCGTGCACAAGGGTGGAAGGTCCATCTCTGTGCGGCGCAGCTGCTACAGCTGGTGGGTACATGGGGCTTGCAGCTTCCTGCAACATGGGGAACACGCAGCTGTGTAAGACAGGAGGATGTTGTTACAAACTCAGTCCACTGGGATACCATAAAGGAGCTGGTGTGTAGTGCCCAAAGGGAGTGGGATGTGCTTTCCCCCTTTCTCAGGAACGTGGCATAAGTGGCTTGGAAACTTGGAGTGTTGGTTTTGATCCAGACATAAGAGCTGATGTATTTTGTACAGATGATCAAAACTGGCAACTCCCTCCTGCTGATGCACAGGTCTGAAGAAGCGTCTGTTTGGGATGGTGCGGCTGATCTGAGGAGGCAGCACTGATCCACATTCCTGGATGCTTCTGTTTCAGGTTGGGGGTGAGGTAGGTGCTCTGCATTTTAGCACCAAACTCCCCAAAACCTCTGCATTCCTGGAATAGTATTGTGAGAAGTAGGGGAAGCAGTTGTGGTTAGGATCCATGTTTATTCAGAAGAGGAGCAATCCTGTAAATAGGATGTTAGTAGGAATGATAGTGCCATGCTTTGTCAGAGGCTCCATCTTCTGAATCACAGACAGGAGCAGCTGAGAGGGGAATGGATTCTCACCGTCTCTGTGTAGCTTTGTTAACGTGGGCAAGCATTTGCCAGCCTGGCAGTGACCCTTCTCATGAAGGACTTAATGTCTTTTAGACAAACTTGGAGCATGATGTGTATGAGAGACTGACTGCCCTGCAGGAGGGACTCATTCCCAAGAAAAAGGCAGCCACTGATGACGACTTGCATCGAATCAATGAACTGATACAGGTAGGTCCTGTGGCCTCTCAACGCAAAACTGCTTCACCCTTAATTCCAAAGTATCCTGCTGCCAGTAACGAAAGCTAAAGCTGGTCTAAAAAACTCGTGTGGGTTCACTTCCTGTGTCATGAGTTACAAGAGGCATGAGGAAAAGGCACAGGGATTGCTTAGACCAGACATTCTGCTGCTAATGCCGAGTGTTTCCTTTCAGGGGAACATGCAGAGGTGTAAACTTGTGATGGATCAAATCAATGAGGCTCGAGACTCCATGCTAAAGGTCTTGGATCACAAGGATCGTGTTTTGAAGCTTCTAAACAAGAATGGAACTGTCAAGAAAGTGTCCAAATTAAAGCGAAAGGAGAAGGTCTGAAGACACATTAATGACTCTGGAAAAGCAGAACGTGTACAGAATGGAGCTGAACCTTTTTGTAGTTTGGGTTTATTTTTAAGCAGAGCATCTGAATAAAAAGGGTGAGTTTAGGGAACAGATGGACATGTGAAGCCTGATGACTGAAGGGATTGTCCTTGATCTTGTCATAATGAACAAAGATCTCTCTCAGGCTCATCCCTTTTTAAAGTCTTTCCAGTCCCCCTCCTGATGTGTCAAGTGTGGACACACCTGTAACACGGGAGGTTCTGCAGGGGACCCCAGGAGGCTGACATACAGGTATGGACCCAGACAGCAGCCAAGCTTCTGAGCGTTGGAAATGACACCCCTTTCAGTCACCCCATTCCGTTCTCGTTCTTCTGACCTTCCAGTGTCTGGAGCAGCCTTCTTAACACCAGTGCCACTGCACTAGGGGATCTGCCACAAACAATCTCCAATGGCTCAGAAGTCCTAGTTGTTGAGTTTAAAAAAAAAAAAAAGAAAAAAAAAAGAAAAAAGTGGGGGGGAAATCATTTCAAAGTGATATTGTAGTGTCTGTGTGTGTGTGTGTCTGTGTTGGTGCTCTGGGATACTTGTGTTGAAGTACCTCCTGCAACAGAAGGGCTTCCTGTAGCTGGTGTAATGTTAATTGTACGTACCACATACATCCTGGAAACATGAATAAAGGAATTGGAGGGTTTTGTATGTGAGCAGTTCATGTACCTTTGTACCAGTGAAACTGTTCACTCTGCAAACTCGAAAACAAAGCCTGGGAAGAAACCTATGGAGAGAAGAAGGAGCGTGCTGGGAAGCAGCCGGTGTCCTGTGCTGCAGGGGGCAGGGTTGTGCTGTTCCCAATTCAGGACCTAAAGATGGAATATGGATTTTCCCCCATGCACTTGTGCATTTAACCTTAGTCTTTTAGAAAGGTTGCCAAATCAGTTCATTTTTAGTCTACTCGTCAGGAAGCTTCAGTTTCGTGAATCCAGTTACAGGGCTGTTACCCTGCCTTTATTCAGAACAGAGATCTTTCAGAACTTAGATTTTTAAAAAAAATAGTATTTAATTCTTATTTCCTGATTATTTTTTTTGAGCAGTAAGTAAAGTGTTCATATTTGCACTGTTCTTGTATCATTAACACATGCAAACCCTATTTCAGTTTTAGATGGCAGTCTTTCACATGAGCTTGATTTTACTTGTTCAAATGAAACTACTTCCATTGTAAGATGCAATTCTAGTATTATGATATTGTAACTTGGTATTAGGAAAGTTACAGAACGTGTTTGCTGATTTTTTTTATTTTTTTCCCCCTTGCCTAGAAGAAAGAAAACAAAATACCCCTCCAGTTTTACAAGCCTGCAAGGAGTGTGTGGGTGTGTGTTGAAATTAAAAGGAGAGGTAAGACATGGAAAAGTGGGACTCAAACTGCTGCTCTCACCTTGCATTTCTTGTGCTTCAGGAACAGAACATGCATAACTGGTCACGTATTTGATGTTGTCAGGGTAATAAAACACTGCCAGTGCCAATACTCCCAGGTTCCTGAGGACACTGCAAGAAGCTCACTTACGATTAAGTGGACTTCTGTAGGGTTGGGAACTGTTTCACATGTCATTACCAGCAAAGTGTGAGGTATTTATGGAGGAAGGGGGCGAAGGATTCTTTTAAGGACTGCAAAAGTTAAAAGCTTGCTGTTAATTAGTTCTCCTAAGTATTCTTACCTGATTGTTCGCAACCTCACTTTTCCTAAACTGGTATTCAAGGCTCTTGTCCAGACTAAAAGGATGCTGCTGTTCCCTGACCTTAGAAAGACAAAGTGTTGCCCCAGAACTCTGGAAACCTGGTCTAGTGTAAGGTGTTCCTGCCTGTGGCTGGGGGGGGAGTGAGATGAGCTTTGAGGTCCTTTCCAATCCAGACCATTCTGTGACTATTCTACAGGAGAAAGTAAGATGCAGTGATGTTCATCTGGATTTCACCAACTCATGTTTTCTTGCCTGATTTATTGCTTAAGCTTGGATCAGGAAGGGTATGCGTAAATGCCATAGTAAAACCTTAAAAGAGTTGAGCCAATTTCTTTGTCTCTTGAGGTTGAGGGTGCAGCGAGGGATGTATACACTGGGATCTGCAAAGTCTGCTCTTCAGCTTGCTCAGGTGTTTCACTTGTGTTCTCAGAAGGAAATTAGGAAGTAGCACTGTGGTTCCCTGTATCCCATCCCATGCTGTCCCCCGAGAACGCCTCGTACAGCCACAACATCTTGTGTAACAATTGCCCTCATCCCACGGACTGAGCCGCTCTACACCAGCCGCTGTCAAGGCATTCTCTCTTCTCAGGATGGATACAGAGCCTGTATTGTCACCAGCTCTCCTAAAACCCTTATGGAGTAATTCTCTGCGGTTTTGTTTGGGTTTTTTAAAATTTTTTATAGTGCTGTGTGACTTGTGGAATAATAACCCCACACCCTGATGGTGAGAGAGAGGTGCATTTATCCTGCAGACAGTGCACGGGCATCACTCCACCACAGACGTGCACACCCGAACAGCCTTGAGCAGTGGGTTTATGCATTGCATGTATTGCATATTCATAATCCCCTTGGACATTCACACTATTTCCAAGAAAAGGTAAATTTATTATAATCTGTTCTTGGAAGTTACTTCCATGTCCCCTCCCTTTGCTCCTCCTCGTGCCTGCGTGTTGCTCTCTGGGGTCTTCTGTGGTGCTCGTGGGGATGAAGGCCGTGTGTCTTCCTCCCTTTGCCCTTTTCACCTCTGGTCCAAATCTTGTTCAGTCCTGTTTTCCTGGCAAGCACTCCAAGACCCTTTTGTAGCTCATAGCAGATTTCTTCCTTCTCTATCTTTTGTAACTCTTGTATGGGCTCGACTGTGCAGTCTGTCCTTGTAGCCTCAGCAAAAGTTCTTGCAATTATTTCTGTTAACCCTTTCAGTGTTAGTTCTCTTACCCTTTCAGTGTTACTTCCCCTATATTAGTAACTTACCTTTATTATTATCTTTATTGGTAACTTATCCTTTATTTAGTGTTAGTACCTTATTAATACCATATATCACTGTCAAAGCATTCTCTCTTCTCAGGATTGATACAGACCCCGTATTTTCACCAGCTCTCCTAAAACCCTTATGGAGTAACTACTTCTCTGCTGTTTTGCTTGGGTTCTTTTTTAATTTTTTATAGTGCTGTGTAGAAAGGTGCAGGGAGCGATCTGTGTCCCTCCGGCAGCTCGAGATACTAAAAAAAGTCATTTTTAGCTGTGGCGGTTGTGCCATTTACGGCTCCTGCCACAGACGTGTCACCCCGTGCCGGGGAGGGCACCGAGGCGCGTCTCTATGGTCGCGCGTGTCTCTCTATGGTCGCGCGTGTCTGTCTCTATGGTGGCGCGTCTCTATGGTCGCGCTGGCGCCGCCCGGCGGCTGGGCGGACTATGAGCGTGCGTGCCTCATTACCTCACGGCCAGGAGGAGGAGGAG
>VWZF01004958.1:1184566-1203888 GCA_013396755.1 Sclerurus mexicanus
TGGGGTGCTGGGTGTCCTGGTGTCCTGGGCTGCTGGGGTACTGGGTGTCCGGGTGTCCTGGGGTGCTGGGGTACTGGTGTCCTGCTGTACTGGGATACTGGAGTCCTGGGGTGCTGGTATACTGGGTGTCCTGGGGTGCTGGGGTACTGGTGTCCTGCTGTACTGGGATACTGGGGGCCTGGGGTACTGGTGTCCTGCTGCACTGGGATGCTGGGGTCCTGGGAGACTGGGATACGGNCTGGGGTGCTGGTATACTGGGTGTCCTGGGGTGCTGGGGTACCTGGCGTCCCCGGTGAGCGGGACCACCACTGAGCAGCCACCTTGGTTAGGCCCCTGCTGCAGAGGAGGGGAGCTCCCTCCGCCACGTCTCCCATCTCAAATCAGGTGTTGGGCTTCCAAATAAATAAATAATGGTGTGTTCTCCCTAATGCGGCTGAGCCTTCAGTGGTAACTGGGGAAGGCTCATCTGTCCCAGCATGCTCACTGAGGCAGAGCAGGTAACTTTTAACAAGCACTGAAAAATTTACATGCTCACTTTGTCAAAGTTATACTTTTCCTTGTTTTGGTTTCTTTTTTTTAAATTCTGTTATTATTGCAAAGGTAGAGATCAAGGAAAAATTACAGTTTTCAGTAAGTCTTGTAAATTGCTCTTTATAGTCTTTAAAACCTTGAGGGGAGGGTTCTTAAGCAGAGCAAGCACTGCAGGTGTGCGTGGTTTGTGTGCATCTTTGAACACGTCTTACACCAATTCTGGTTCAGTTCAGGATTGTGTGACTCCTGCCATGGCTGAGGAAACTTCATGGATAAAGTTTGCACTGTTTGCACCTGCGAGGGAGTTGTCACACCCTGAATTTCAGTGCGTGTCATCCCCCCACCCCACTCAGGCCTTGGGAGGGTTGGAGCATTGCTTTGATGGTCACTGTAGTGTCCAGGTACTCACAAGAGCCAAATGTGACTTCAGTCCTCTGTGGTGTTCTCCATGACTCACGTGCCTGTGCTTTCCAGCCCCACTTTGCAGGTGGGGAACTGGTTTTCCCTCCCTTGGTGTGTTTAGGTCTCACGGTGATGTTGGTGTTTAAGTTCCCACCATTGACCTGTGGTTCTCGCCTGTCATTTTTGTTCATCTTTGACTGCACAGCCTTTCCTCCCCGTGTTTGTTCCACCCCTTGAGGTGATGCATGAGCTAATGCTCCCTTCTTTGCAAGCAAAACACTGCTCTGGGTTGATTTATTTTTTTTACACCATACCTGTTTCCTGCCATTTTCACTTCCCACTGTTCAGACTGCTCTGGCTTCAGCTCTTCCTCTCCTGTACATCTTGACTGTAAACCCTGTGTGTTTACTTGTGAGCTCTGTTGATTCACCCAGTCCTAGAAAGTAAATACGGATTCCAGTTCGTGTGGTGTGGAAAATAGTCTGTTGTTTTGAAAACAGTCTGTTGTTTCAGTGCTCATAACTCCTCTTTTATCTTGCCAATGCTCAGTCAAGGTCAGCAACCCTGGGAGTCCAACCCCGAAGGTGTCATTTGGGGCTGCTGTCCCTCTTCTGTTGGGAATGGGGAAGGGAGATGCACCGGTGCTTTGTCAGCAGCTTTTTTGCAACTGGTGCAGGCATTGACTGAGGAGGAACGGGTGAGCAGGAAAAGTAGTGAATAGGGTGTGTCTGTATTCCAAAGTCTTATCTTCTTGTGTTTCCTCCGGTCTCATTCTCTTTTTGGGAAGTCTGGTTATGTTCTTTTGGTGATAAGCCTCCTATTAAAGTATTCAGTACACCTCGTCAAAAACTTGCGAAGTGTGATTTCACTCAGACATCCACACTCTTCCAATTTGTGTGTGAAAACACCCATTCTGTCTGCTGACCTGGCGTCAGTGCTGCACCTGGTCGCATGTTGTGAGGGTTTTCTTCCTCTGTAGCAGAAGCAGGGAAGTTTTCCACCTGTAACGCTTTGTGTGTTGCTTTTTTTATCCCCCACCCCCGCCTTGCCAGGGTTCTGCAGTGCTCCAGGCAGCAAGTTTTGAAGCAGGATGGGAAAAAGACGCTGTGTTCCTCCACTTGAGCCCAAGCTGGCAGCTGGCTGTTGTGGGGTGAAGAAGCCCAAGTTGTCTGGGAGTGGAACGCACAGTCATGGGAATCAGACCACAACTGTACCAGGCTCCAGTTCAGGTCCTCTTCAGAACCACCAGCACACAGACGGGAATAATGGAAGGGAGAACGTATCTGACTTGACTTTGGGCCCAGGAAATTCCCCAGTTACTCGAATGAATCCCACTTCAGGAGCTTTGAGCCCACTAACTCGGCCCAATGGAACTGCCAACAGCACCAAGAACCTGGTGGTGACAGCGGAAATGTGCTGCTACTGCTTTGATGTACTCTACTGTCATCTCTACGGGTTCCCTCAGCCACGGCTTCCTCGATTTACCAATGACCCCTAGTGAGTACATCTGTGTGTGGGAGGAGAGCTGGGAAACAGCTTCCAGAGCTGTGGTTTGGTTGGATACAGGTGAAGGGTTTCCTCTAGGAAGTAGGAAAACTGGTGTGCAGGGGGAAGGGGGACACTCTGCTGCTTGCTTCATCTGCCAGAAATGATGCACTGTAAGTGCATGAGAGGGTAAAGTATTGTGTTTTTTGGTGCAAGTGAATTAGCTTTGAAGAGTGGCCTTCCAGGGAGAACTCGGTCAGCTCTAGAGGAAGAGAGCTAGGCTGAGTATGAGGAGGTGTGGTGCTTCTTCAGCTCGCAGTCTGCAATGTCCCATGAGACATTGTGTCCTTTATTGAGGAGTGCAAACCCACTTCATGGTAATGTAAAAGTTTGCCCCCTTCTTTCTAAATAGATTCCTCTGCAAAAAAACAACTGAGCTGTTCCTCCTGTAAAATTGTACTAAAGGAACAGTAAAATAACGTCATTAATTTGAAGAGGCTTCAGCTAATGTGAGACACTGATTTGGTGAAGGCACAGGAGAAGAGATTTCTTTCTGCAAAGCAAATGGAAAGGGAATAAACTAAGAAGTTGAAACAAGTTTCCAGCTCACCCTGAAACACATGCTAAGCTGGTGAGAACTGGACAAGGATGCTCACACGGGTGTTCAGCTGGCCAAGTTAATGGGTTTAGCAGGTAGGACAATCGAAAAATTGCCAATTAGAGAAGATGTTTTTGGGAGATAGTGTTAGTTGGGCGATGTGAAGAGAAACGATAGAATCATTTAGGTTGCAAAAACCTTTGAGTCCAGCCACGAACCCAGCACTGCCAAGAGAGTTAACTTTCAAGGATGGTACCAAGGTCAGGACGAAAGGAGATGTGTATGAGCAGAAGTGAGGAGAAGGATTTATGAAGCTGTTTCGCTTTGGGGAGATTTAGCTAATGTTTATCTGAAGGTTGAATGCATAGGTGTGGAAATGTTAATGTTGTTAAAATGTTTGGTGAAAGAATTATATGGGAAAGATCAATGACAGATAGACTTTCTGACACTCCTCCAGAACAATAGATAAGCTAAGGATGTCAACAACTTTTTATTTTAAGTTAATGAATTTTAAATTGATGTAAAGGAGCAATGGCTTAAACAGGTCAAGGACTTCTTCCGTGTATTCAGTGTCTGCCCACCTTACTGGCTGTCAGGGTGGATGTAGGTTGTGCTTCCATGCAGTTATTATCCGAGTAGGATTATGGATACGTGTTCTGAATGCTGCCACAGACTAACCTGTTTAATACTGTAAATACAAATGGATGGAGAAGTGCTTTGGGCCAGGCTGTCAGATAGTCCTAGGGGCTCCCCAGGCTGAAATATTTCTGCTGTTCTTCATATGTATGCTAGCTAGGCTCCTTTTAGAACATTTTATGTTAGTCTCATTGTTATTTTGTCACTTGAAATGCAAATGGGTTTTTTTGCCATTATGTTAAGTTAGTAAGAAGGATAGTTTTATGCAGCTGCATTCTTTTGGTGTCAGAGGAGATTTCTGGCTGGATTTTGTTGCTTTTTCTGTTGACTAGTCTCAAAAAGGACATTCTTTGGGGAATAGCAGCTGGTTGAATTTTATGCCCAGATTTGAAAGTTAAAAATCGCTCATTGGGTATCTCTGTGCTCGTAATTGCAAGACTTTTAGATCAGGACACCAGCAAAGCATAACCAGCCCTTACCTGCTCTTCCCCTGTGGGCAAACGCTTACCTAAATTCTCATGTGTTTCAGCATTTATGCTGTTGCCTCCAGCAAATAGGTGGATGTACCCTAGGGAGAAGCATGGGGTTTGCTCTGTTATAGAGCAGCACACTGCTGGGATGAGCTGTCCCGCTTGAGACAGTCGTGTAACGAACTTCATGCCAAATGCTATTAAATATAGGAGTAAGCAAAGTGAAAATACACAAATCATTTGCATTTTGGCCCTTTGTGACATAACTAATGTCGATATAAGAGATATTTGAACAAAACAAAGCCTCTCTGGACAGACTGTTGATGGAATAGAAAGAGGCACGTCTATTCTGGATAACAGATTTTTAAACTGGTGCTGAACCTTAAAGTAAAGGCAGAAGTAGGTGTGAAGGGCAGGATTTGGCATAAACAGTGTAATAACATCAAAGTTACAAGGTTCTGCCTTGAAAACCACCAAGTTACCATCCTGAGGGGAGGAATGTGGACGTGGACAACAGTCTTGATGGGCATCACGGGAAGATACCTATAGAGTAAGGTTCTCTTATTCTGATGTTAGCACTGATGTCCACAAATGAGTGGAGAGGCGGTGGAATTGCAGGACTTGCAGTTACATCTGCATTAAAGGGGATATTTTCTGCCTTTACCAAGTTAATATTCAGGCTACTGGAAGAAATTAGAGTTTGGAACGTGTGCAAATAGTTAATTGGTTACTTCTTCCACTTCCATACTTCAGTCTTTGATTTATTTTTTTTTTTAATAGTAGGTGTTGCAAACTGGTGCTAAAACTGCGCCATGGAAGTTTCTAATTGCCATGCAAGACAAATAATAAGAAAATTGCATCATAAAATCTGTTCTGTAACAGGCTTTTCCCTCGTACAAGCTAAACTCTGATTTGAACAAGCTGTATTTTTCCACTTTAAAATTTCTTTTGTAGTTGCAATTGGAGAAGCTAGTTTTTAGTTGTCAAAATTCCCCTTTCAGCCTAAAAATCCACATCAAATGCATCTCTGTGGAATGCTGTGGCTGGGGAGAAACAGTTGCCATAAACTGCTGAGGATATGGTTGCAAACTGCATGTAAGTGCTCTTGGGTGAACATGGACAAAAGATTGTTACGACTTTTCTCAGTACATCTAGGAAATAACACTTTTCAAGGAGGGGCTTTGGAACAATGGACTTTCTGTCAGCTGCATCTGCAATTTGCTGAGTGCATTTATTCTTCAGAGACAGAAATATCTTTCCTTCAGTGAAAATAGTGAAATTTTATATATGTTTACAACATTGTATGGGGTTTTTTATGCCTCAGTTGTTTTGACAACAGTGAAAAATTGTTTAAAATGTGCTTTAAGGTATTTTAAAGTATGACAGCCTTCTGAATGCAATTATCCTGTCCTTTCTGATAATACCTCCTGTATTATAGACACAGAAAGCTGTGTCATAGCTCAGTGGAAACATGGGTTGTGGGGGTTTTTTCCCTTCGGAAAGGGAAAGAGATGAATCAAAAATGTGAACTTGCAATTTGAATCGAAGGGGAACTTACTTACATTTGTATTCTGTGAGTGATTGTTTTTATGTTTTCCCTTGCCTTTCTTGTTTGGAGTGAGGGTCACATGGGCTGAGCAATGGTTTCAAAACTTTCATTAGATTAAGGTAAATTCCTACTGAACTTGTGACAGTAGTGTTTCTCAGAGATCTCCTGTGTTTAGTATCTCTTGTTTGGGTTTTTTGGGTAAGCTTTCTGATGTATTTCCTTATGCTCTGTTTCTGTTGGCTCTTGCAACATATGGTAGCTAGATAAAAGCATAGAGGAATGATCTCCTGCAAGTGCCTTGAGGTGTTACTGGAAAACTACAACAGTGAATAACCTGCTTTGGTCAAGCAACAGTACGGTTGTTGTTGGGTATAGAAGGATGTTTCTGCTTCCTCTGTGGGCAAAGTCCTTCACAATTACCACTTATAGGCTGTTTGCTATTTTGGGTGGTACTTCTGCTGTTGGTCACAGCTGGTAACTAGATCCTGAATGATGGATTTATGCTGTGATAGTTTTTAATTCCATTGTTGCTCTGAGGAACATCACTGGACATGGATTCATCACTACAGTTTAAATTACGTTCCGACTACTCAGACATAAGAAATTCTGTAATTGTATTTGAGGCATCACCCACACTCCATGCTGGTTTGTGTCTGAACAGAATATCTTAGTATTTTTTGTAACGTTTGCTGCAAAGATATATTGCTTACAAGAGCTTCAAGTATGTGAGGAAAGTAAATGTCTGAGCTATGTTGTTGAATCACTCTTGATGGCTCAGAACTCCTGTCAATATTTGTTTAATCTCAGAAAATCATATTCTATCATATTACTTATAGTTTCATAGCAATCCACAGACTGATATCTTGTATTCAGTGCTCCGTAATCTGAACAAGTCATTCATCCTGTTTTTATAATTAGAACAGCATCATCAGTTGCCTTACAAAATTTTCCAGATGTTTGGACATTCTTGTAAAGCTGCAGCCACCACTGTCCTTTCTTTAGTGTTTCTCTCTACAACTCTTTTCAATTTCACTCACTTCTGTAGAAGTTAATTTTTTGTATTTAATGTTGACAGTCATCTTTACCTGATTTCGTGGAGCTCTGTTGTTCTGAGCTTGTTCTTTGAGGCTAAGTCACAGATTCTAGTTTAACAGCTTGAAATGAGCCTGCTGAGTTTGAGAATGCCTGTTATGCCTGTAAATTCCTGATAGTAGACAGGAAAATGGAAATCCAGGTGATGTTTCAGTAGAAACAATAGTGATTTAGATACATGTCCAACAGGAGAGATGTGTAAATATAAATCAAATGTAAGATAAGCAAAAAGGGTGGAAATACACTGCTCAAGCCTTACATATGGACCCACAAGTCAGATCCTCATGGAAGTAACAAGGGAAAAAAATAATTTGGCTTTCTCTTTATTCCTTTAAAAAGAATACCTAAAAGAAAAACTTGTACCACCAGTCTGGTTTATAGATGAATTACAGAATGCCTGGTCTTTCAGGTTTATTTGTACTGTAAATAACTAATCTTCTTTGCTTCACCTATATTAATTCTTACATGGGCTGTCGTGTAAACTAGTGGATGCTATGAAGTGTGGCCATGGCTGAGAGGTAATCAGTGCGGTCAAGCAACTGTATCACTCATTAGATTCAGCACAGAGTCTGTCCAGGAAGGTGTCCATGGAAGACTTCCAGAGCACTGCTGGAGTGGAGGGAGATGTTGGAGTTTGCTGAGGTGTGGGTATGAGGTTTTGTTATTGCTGGGTAGCGGGTGAGCAGACCTGCCTGCTGGGGTTTATTGGAGGGAGGGAAAGCAAGGGCGTGTGTAAATGCTCTTTTACACCTTGGTATGTTCCCATTAGCAACCAAGTACCTCTAGAGGCTGGAAGGTTTCTCTTTGTTTGCCTTTTCAGTCCACTCTTTGTGACGTGGAAGACGGGGCGAGACAAGCGGCTTCGTGGCTGCATTGGGACCTTTTCAGCCATGAATCTTCACTCAGGACTCAGGGAATACACATTAACCAGGTAACTTTCGAAAAGGAAATAAATCTGAAGTTAGTTTCATTTGCTGAAAATCTGTAAGGATTCAAGGTTAGTATGTTGTACCAACATAGTTCAGTGTAATATGCTTCACAGTAAAATAAACCTGGGAAGTCAATGATAGTTAGGGTGAGGTGATACATCAGGATTCAGTGGAATGTCTTTGCAACAGGTGAGTTGTGGTTGATATTTTCAGGCTAATGTCAAATCTCTCTTGCATACTAACAGTTTTGACATCTTCTGTAGCATATAATTTCTCTCTGACTGTGGTATGTATTGGACAGCATCACTGTTACTACAGTTCAGTAGATTGGGGAGGGATGCAAATCATTTTCTCTGCAGTAGCAGAGAAGGAGGCGTAATCAAAACGGGAATAATTGAGCATCTGACACTTTAATTTGATGCTTGTGTTAGGCAATGTATTTTCTCTTCCCTTTAGTGCACTTAAGGACAGCCGATTTCCCCCCCTGACCCGCGAGGAGCTGCCCAAACTCTTCTGCTCTGTCTCCCTCCTCACTAACTTTGAGGATGCCAGTGACTACCTGGACTGGGAGGTGAGAACAGGTGCATTTGGAACTCTGCATCACTCTCTCATTCCGTTCGGGTTCGGGTTAGTACACGGTGATGTGTCTCCTTCATTACAGGGGTGTGTGGGGAAAGAAGAGACTGAGAGTAGAAGAAATGGGACTGGAACACCCAAAGGGAGGAAGAGAATGGGCTAGCAGTATGCTTTTGGTTGGGAGGGGATCTGAATGGGAATGAAAGAAACATGAAAGTGGTTTAAAGATTTGGCCCACTAGGAGATGGGTGTAAATACATATGTAAAAGCCTGGGAAGTATTTTGATAGTGTGAATAGAAACTGGAAATAAATAGTTCAGATTAAAGGTATGAATGATTTTTAGGACCTTGTACATGGAGGCGTGTTTAATTCGAGAAGGACATAGAGAGAGAGAGAGAGAAAGAGAGAGAGATGGACTTTGTAGTTGGGCTATTTTAGGCATGATTCTTGTGTGCAGAGATTTTGTCTCTCTTACCCAACACAAGAGACTGAAAACTGTCAGACTTCTGACAAGACTGACCTCAGCAGAAGTGGCAGGGACGCTGGTGAGGCTCATTGGGGAAGGGTGGCAGAGGTCCTTTAGTTGGCTAAGAGAGCTGCTTGTGAGACCTGCCTGGCAGGAGCAGAGAGCAGGGAAGAGAATGTTCTTACCCAGGCAAAAGCCAAACTGTCCAGAGACAGAGATACACGGTGTTGTGGGAATTATGACTCAGTTGTGGCCTCGGTGCTAGCAAACACCTCTTACGGCTATTCATTTCCGTCTACAGGTTGGTATCCATGGGATCAGAATAGAGTTCATCAATGAGAAAGGTGTCAAACGCACAGCCACGTATTTACCTGAGGTTGCTAAGGAACAAGGTGGGTTTGAGATGGCAGCCAAACACATCAACATGTTGTGTCACAGAATTGGGTAACTTAAGTCTGTGGATTTTGAGCCTGGATTGCAATGCTGTCATGCTGGCCTCACAGGAGTGCCATAGGGCCACCAGGCTTAATCTCCATTACTGACACCTGATACAGTTGCTGCTGGATTTTCATCTGGCCTTCCTCTCTTTGCACAGCTGTATTTTAGCATAAAAGTCTTTTATGGCTTAAGAAATAGGAGATCTCAAAGTATAGATCTTCCAGCCTCATTCAGCATTGCATCTTTCCTCTTCTCTGTCTCTTCCACTGGCTAGATAACTGCAGGCTGCACAATACCAACAGAAGAGTCCCTTTCTTCCTCACTCTTGCTAAAGTAGCATACTCCAGAGGAGGGCTGGAAACAGGGCCCCTCTGGAGCACACTTCCCACTCAAATAGAGTAGCAGTCACCGTGGTAACTTCTCAAAATATTGCCTCCTTTCCTCCACTTAGCAGGGTGGAGTGGTTACATCCTTCTGGCTCTGGGGCAAAAAACTAAGGTAGGAATTTTAACTCTGATCTCTCACGTAGCAGTGCACTGTGCTATCACTAGAGCATCAATCCCAATTTGTCTATGTGAATAGCTAAGTATTCTCTTATTTTCAAGGCTTGGGGAGCTAAATTTAAGTGCCACATGGTGAAATAGTTTTAAGTCCCTGCAACAGAAGCAAGGCAACAGACCTTTATAACAAGAGAGCTTGTGTGGAAAATGAGATTACTGTTTCATAGAGCAACTCCAATATGAATTAAAAGGGGTTGATATGTGCAGATGTCAATGCACAGTGTACATGCATCAGGCCATCTATGTCCAGTTCAACACTGGGATTTCTACAGCTCAGAGTTTCCTGTTTAGTTGTTTGCTGTTCTAGAGACCTTTTAATGCGTCTCTTAAGTTTTTGAAACATCTTTTTTATATTGAAAAATTTCCCTTGCTTCTATTTTTAAATAGACTGGGATCAGATCCAGACCATAGACTCCTTGCTCAGGAAAGGTGGCTTTAAGGCTCCGATTACCAATGATTTTAGGAAAACAATTAAACTCACCAGGTAAGTTGATGTGTTTGTCATCTTTTAATTTTACTTTATGGTGTTTTGTGGGTAAACTGTTTGTGCTTGATGGAAATCTTCGTGCCTCTTTCAGACGAGAAATGTAATGTGAAAGACCAAACCACAAATGCCATGTGTAAGGCATATAATACACATGGGATAAAGTGCAATATGTTTGGTCCATGCAGGATCAAAGTTGGCATTCTCTGTGAGAAGTGCCACTGGTGTTAGTATTACCATCTATGTGAAGGATCAGAAGCAGAACCTTTGAAAGTTAAAAAGGTTGATTTTTCAGTATCTTTTCAATGGATTTCCTTTTCTCAGTGTGCTCTTCTGTGGGTGCTGTAGCTATTTGTGGGTGACAGCTGTCTTCAAACCACACTCAAATTTGGCTGGTTTTCAGAATTTGCTTGCTTTTCTATACCCCCAGCTGTCTTATTGGTGTCTGCTCCCTTTACGTTAGTGAAAATTGGGACATTCTGGTTTTGTATAGAAATATTAATTTATCAGGTCGTTTCTTACCTCTGGAGAAATTAGGTGGGTGCACAGGGGGTTTTTTTAACAGGCGAGGACAGAATGAAGGTTTTCATTAAAATCTGGTGTAACATTGTCTTAGTGCAACTCACAACCACTTTGTTTATCTGTTGTGTAGTGTGCTTTAGAAAAACCTGGAAAACTCTGGTCTCTCCCAAGGAACCTCACATTTTGTGAATTCTGATTGTACAACATGGGCTGTCACTTATATTCTATAATTAACCTCCCTTCACTCACCTGTCTGTCAGTTTTTTCACTAGCCTTTCAAATGTGAGGATAACCACAGAAGTAAACGATGGTGAAAAACTGATTATTTAGCCATTGTAACTGAGTCTTCTTTCAGCGAAATTTTCATGCGATTTTCTTCCACTGCAAGTGAATAAAAAGAATACAAATTGATATTTTGTTTCCTGTGTGCTACTTCAGGCATCCCCTTAATTATGCTCACCTTGACTAGGGCTCAGCTTCAGAGACACTGAAGCTAATTCAAGCTCAGCTGGGTTATTCCGACTCCTGCATGAGGCAATATCAAAGGAAGTAGTTTATGAAGTTAGTGCATTGAAGTTGTCTTTGGCTGTGAGCTAAAGGGTGCTGTGGGACGAATGGTTTCTGTCGGGTCTCTCCATGTCTGTTGACGTTATTTTTCTGACGCTGTTCCCGCAGGTACCGCAGTGAGAAAGTGACAATCAGTTATGCAGAGTACATGGCCTCCCGCCAGCATTGTTTCCAGAATGGCACTCTTCATGCCCCCCCCCTCTACAATCATTACTCCTGACACACGGCTGCATGACCAGTCCCACTCCCCGGTTGCTGCCAATGGCTACGACATCATTGGGGCAGACGCCTCCTCTTCCTGGTCCAGTTACTTCTATTACTGCACCATTTTATGATGCTAGCTTCCGTTGCCAAGTCTGCCTTCCTGCTGACCTGGGGGGAGGATGAGAGCGTGACAAGACTTTAGGGGCCCAAGCCTTATCTCAGCCTTCCCTCTGAGCGGGGGTTCAGTTGGATTGGGGTTCCATGCCTACAAACTGTCGTGAGGTACAGAAGACTTCTCGGAGTGAAAGTGCTGCTTTGGACTGATCCATTCTTGGGTGTTTCTGACGCTCTGGAAACTTGAGCTGTTTGTTATGGAAGCCCCCCAGATCAAGTAGGAGCATTCCCCTGGCAGCCTGGGCAACGGAGTCCAACAAAACATTTTTTTAGGTTCTTTTTAATTTTTTTTAACCTCTGGTATCTGTTGTGTACTGAGAGCTGATTGCAGTCCCCATGCATCACAGGTGGACATCATGATACTGGGGAGGGTTGAACACCTGGATAGCACACCATGCTCACCAACAGAAAGTTGATGTGAAAAATGAATCCATTGTTTAAATAAACCCTAGAAGGCTTTAAGGCTCAGATACTTGGTAGGTTGGATTCTTTAGAAATCCCCTTGGTTTACAGTTTTCTGAGTTTTCAGACAGAGCTTGGTGATGAAGCCTGCTATGAAATAGAATGCTGTTGTGCTTGTAAGAGAGCAACATGGTACATGCTGCATATGTGGAAGAAAAGATGTCCCTTGTGTGTCCCTGGACAGCCTTCTCTGTTAAGATCAAGTTTTGTTTCCAAACATTTGTAGCAGGTTGGATTAGAGCTGGGGATTGCATGGCATTCACTGTAGTCATACAAGTGAGACTAGTGACTGAAATTCGTTTAATTTATGCTAACAGTCTTGGGGACCTTCCTGTTGATAGGGCAGACACTTTCTCCAGTGTGACTACTGATCTTCAGGGTAGTGAGTGTTCCAGTTCATAGCAGGCCTATGGAACCGAGCTGTGTAGTTTCACTGCTAAGATTTATCTTACTCAGCTTAATCATTACCATATTGAGGCAGTGAGTGGGGAAACCTGTATTACTCAAACTGTGTGAAACTCGTGTGCATTCTGTATTTCTTCTTCCGTGGTTATGATCACAAGGAATACTAAGAGGAAGTTATCTGTTGTTATTCTGCTTTATCATTGAGGGATGTCATAAGCTCTAAATTATGACACTCTCAGTGAGGTAACTGGACTTCAGAATATAATTTGGGGTGGTAGTGGTTTGTTTTCCAAGTTTCTGGAGGGTCAGTAATGATTGGGAAAGAAGATACAAGTGTATAGCAGAGTCACGGCTGTTTGGTTGCGTGTATCTTTAGAGCCTGCTTGAGTGTGGTAATTGGCTGGTGTTTGAAGCCTGAAATTCTGCCCTGGCATGGCAGGGAATAGGGCTGGTGGAAAGCTAAGAACTGCAGGCTGCTGCTCCCAGTCCTAAGGAAGCAACACATAATTGTGCAGTTTTGCTTTGTGTTGGTGCAACATTCTGCTGGAGGAGAGAGATGTGAGGGAGATTACTCTGGATAACAATGCAGTATCGACCCAGCTTTCCTTCTGTACTGGGACATTCTTACAAATTGCCACTTTTCCCTTGTGATGTTGGAAAGCAATTGAAGATGAAGGGATTGTTCATGACTTCCTGCTGCTGAGAATAAATCAGTCTTGTTACAAACCACTCCAGTTTGTAATTACTCTCCCAGGTGCCATGTAGTGATGGGGGAGAGTGGGGTCAGCTCTGGACATACCACTCACCTTTCAGCTGTCAAACAGTATGATACATAGGGCTACACTCATTACTGTTCAAGTGTTCTATGTTAGAATTTAATTTCTAAAAGGTTTTAAAAAAAGCAAAAAAATGGTGCTAAAACTTCACCCCTGAGCACGCTCGGTGAGACTGGTCATGCAGGCATACAGTGCCAGGCTTTTCAACTATACTGTTTCTTTTTCAGATGTTTGCCCTGTTCTGTGTCTTCAACAGTGTGTAGTGTTTTCCTGATTTCAGTTTCTTTGACTAGGGGATGAATAAGGGGTGGGGTGGGGAGGGTTAGCTGTCATTTTTTAAAGAACAGAATTTTAGAATTGAGCAACTTGGTTGGTTTAAGCTTGAAGTGGGACAGATGGTTTGGGACTGGGCAAGTCTTATCCTCTCCCACTTCTATTTCCCCACTCAATCTGTTTAAAAAAAAAACAACACAAAAACGACAAAAAAAAGAAAAGCAAAAATGCCTCTAAGTATGTACTGTGTTCTTGTCTTGTTGCAGTGAGAAGAGAAGCTGGCAGATCAGAAACACTGGTCTGCTGCCTAAAGAACAGGCCCTCCCAGCTTTAGTACTGTAAGGGTCCAGCTATAAAATCAGTTGAAAACTGTGTCAATGGCTAAGTTAGCTAAGAGAAATATATTACAAGGACAGGTGGTCTCAGGAAATAATCCCATTGCTAGATCATTACACGGCAGCTATGCATAAGGATGAAAGAGGTGAACTAGAAACAAAATGTACTTTGAGTTGTCTCAGGATGGAGGCAACCAAAATCAGTGACCAGCAGATAGGAGTGGTTGCTTGGCTGGGGCCAGCAGGTTAGAATTACTCAAAGCAACTGTTACCTGGTTAGATCTGGATTAACTCATCCTTAGAAGCAAGTGCCTTTTGGTCTAGAAGGGCTTATTCTCATGACAGCCACAACTGAGAAATAATCTCACTGCAATGATGAAATGTCTTTGTTTCACAGTAACTACAGGAGAATGTCTTTGATCACTGGAGTCTGTCAGTGTTGGAATGTTTCCACTGTGAGGTTCTTAATTTTTTTTCCTTTGTATTGTTCAACAGTCAATCTCAACTGAGGAAAGTTCAGTTTGGGAACATTTTATAGTCAAAATATCACATATCTACAATTTATCAGAACAAAAAAATCTATAAGGAAATCTAAGAGTTCATTTTAATCTTTGCACAGAATAATTTGTTTTCATAGTACATTAACAAACCTCTGCAATCGTCATTGACTATTAGTGCTGTTTTCTGTTTGTATTCTGGAAACTACATGTTGTTTTGTTGGGGTTTTTTGGGTTAATTTATTTCCTTAAAGCAAGAGACCTCTTGACCTTCAGTGCAGAGATGTCAGACCAATTCTTTGTATTACACTTGGTTGCCTCCTACCAATATAATAACTTCTGAGTGTAAATAATTGAACTCTATCCTCTAATGAAGTATTGTAGAGAATAAATCATAATGGATAAAGATTATTTGTACTGTCCTCTTTATGTGGGTACTCACAGCCTTTATGGGGGATAAAATGAAATCATTTTCATCTAGAAAGACGAACAATATATTACAGGTATGAATAGCAAACCTTTAAATTACACTGAATGTTCAAACCAGGGAGGTTGCCAGAGTGGAATGACAGCTGTCTGGAAGCACAGAAATAGTCAAACAGGCTCACTAGAAGAAAGCAAGGAAAAATAGAAGGAAAATTAAAACCAAGTATTAAATATGTTTCATTAATAATGGCATAGCAGTGTCTATGTATCCTGAAATAATGTTTGCTTGACAATAGCTTTCTATCAGTTGTCATGATTGTGAAATATATAAAACACATATGTACCAGAGTACTGTGAACCTGTCTGAAACTATCAAAATTGTCCTTTGGGTTTTTATCTTCTAAAATGAACTAATGGGGACACATTGTCCATATTCTGAGGCTGTAGTCTTAAGGTGATGTAAAAAATATTATTTCAGAAGAAACATCTATCATTTTAGATTCTTAAAATTTTAATGTTTGCTTTGGGACAGGATTAACAGATTTGTAGAATAGTTTTGAGTTATACCTCTGGTTTACCTGATTTTTTCCATACACTTTCAGGTTATTGTTAACTTTTTATCTATGGCAGATGTATAGTTAGAGACCCTACATTTTCTGCCTGTGGCCCTTAGAAAGGGCAGCCCTGGATGTCAATGAACCTGGATATCAACACCCCCAAGAAAACACTAACCAAACCAAGGAGGGGAGGGTAGTTTTGGTTTAAGTATGCCTGAGAAGCTCATTGACCTCAGTGCAACTACAAAGTAAAAACCTATTTTCAGAAAATATGATGCTGGTACTAGAAATGCTAGAACGTAAATCCCCTAGACAATGTGAGGAGGGGTTGAGGAGGATGCTGTGGCTAATGTGATTTCCAAGTGACTCCTTGTTGTGTCTGAAGTTGCCCATATCCCTACCGTCCACTGCCGTCATGTGCCCAGGGAAGTTACCAAGTATATCCTCTCAGCTTTCTTGTCAGGAATACAGTGACTTTTTGTATATTTTTGTCATATGCTTTGCCTTACTTGATTTTTTTTTTTTTGTTCTCTATTGATTTAGTCAGACATAAAATCTTTGCCTGGTGTCTTTCATCAGAGGTTCTTCTGTGCATGTTGCATTCCGTGACCACAGGAATACTCACTCAGCAGCTCCCAGGGAGGATGAGGCCAGGTAGAAGGTTGTAGTACATATGACTGCACACTGAAATAGGTCAATCCAGGCTAAATATAAACGAGGATAATTCTCCTGGAAACACTTTCTTTTGTTGTTACTTCTGTTTGAAATAAGAAACAAAATTAATTACTCATTTATCACTCACTTCTTTCTAGAGCCAACTTAAAGAAAAAGGAGAAATTTCTACAGGACACTTCAAATGAAGAATATAATAGAGATATAATTTTAGATGGAGTAAAAATAAAGGCAAAATGTTGTGAAAACCTAAACCTGAAGAGTTCTACTTTAAGAACACCGATGGAAATCATGCATGTCTTGTGCAATACTGGCTATTGTGGCACATGGTGTTCTTAGTGAGTGGTTATCTCCACAAGGATCTGCTCCTATCACACAGAAAATACATAATTACTGTCAGAAAGCCTAACAAACTGCTAGGAAAGTCACATTTCTTCTGCTGGTGGGTTAGAAGGAAAGCATATTACCAGGTAGGTTTATGCTAATAATAGAATGTCCTTATAATTAGCTCTTCCTACATTTGATTACATGCAGGTATTTAGCTGAGTGTTTTGTAAGATCTGTGTAGGTGCAATTAGTTGTTACAGGGTCTGTGTTTAAACTATAGCAACCTAGAAATTACCGTAATAGGTCTGTCTAATAATCTGCTACCTAATAACATGTCTCCAGCAAGGATTACTGCTTTTTGCCCTGGAATATGGAATAGTAGAGGCTCTGTTCATGATAAATTACATTTGGCCAAATATTCCTTTTTTTTAAATCAGTTTATTTTATGATGTGACCACTCAAGTTGCTTGAAAGTTCCTATAGTAATTCACTTTATTTTAATCAATCTCATATTCCTTTTCTATGTGTATTTTGTTGATAAATGCTGAAACAGTCATTATTAGTGAGGAAGATGCCAGAACATTTTAAAAACAAAAAAGTCAGGTACTCTGCTATGTTTGGTTAGTTGCAGCAGCTGGACAATACTTCATGTGGGGTTTATAAGTTCTTTTTTAAAAATTCTTAAAAAAAACCCAAAAACAGCAGGGGGAGTGGGTTCCATTCAGGAATGTTCTTATTTAGGTCTTGAGACCTTAACCAAACACATCAGCAATAATGGACTCAATGTTTCCTGATAGCCTCTTAAACTGCCTGTAAACTCTTTCAAGAATCTGGGTCTTAATTTAGCTTTTGTATACTTAAGTAGAAGGGATCCTTGGGGGGAAACCAACAGGGAAATTACTAATTTAGAACTCTGTGAGCTACCTGCTGCTCTGAGAATCATGATGTTCTGAGTTGATGGGTTATTTGAGAAGCCATCAGGATTCCAAATGATTTTAAAAGCTTCTCTGTCAATCTGGCACGGATTTCCTTATTTTCTTGTAAACCCAATTGAAATTGTTTCATTTGCCAGATGTTCCCTGAGATACTTCCATTGCATCTTACTGAATGTCTTTCTGCTTATACCACTTAGCAAATTACTTTCCAATCAGTTTCTCTGCTATGCTCATTATCCAGATAACAAATATTAAAAATCTATTATTTGACCTCCTCATATTGCTATAGTTTAATGCATTCCTTTTCCCAACAAACAGGAAACAGTTCACCTAGGCACAGATGCAGTTCATGAAAACAGGAGTGGTTTCACCATAAATTCACTAAGAGTCTATTTTTGCCTTTCTTTGAGGGTGCAGGATGACACAGTAAGGGCTGCTGAGATGATTACTGTAAGAGTCTTAGGCTGGTTAGGCACTTACATGTGAGCTCTCCAGGGAAAACGGTACTCCCTAAGTTATTTTGTTGGCAGCGTTGGGAGAACTATCTTAATTTTAGCCTGTCTATGACTTTTAGGGGTCTGTAGATTGCTTCTGGATAGTCTGAAAAAGTAACCTTCCTTATAAAATGTGTTATGATATCAATACTTCTTCATTACAGGCCGAGGCCTGTTAATCCCAGTGAGCTACACTGAAATTCTGGAACAGACAGTCACAGTTTTCCTAAGGCTGGGGTTTGCTGTCTAGCTGGAGGATGTTCTGGTAGCAAAATGGAGCAGATTGTAGCTCACTGACCCCATGGATGTGAAGATGCATCTGCTGCCTTGGTGCCCTCGGATGGTTCTGGGCAAATGGGTGCTGTTGTGCAGTCTGGGGAGGCAGACCGGTGCAGTTTTGAGCTCTTGGGTTATTTCCTACAGGGCAGAGCAAAAGAAGAAGGGTTTGCTCATGTAAAGGACAAGCGCTGTTTCTCTCAGCATTCCTCCTGCTCTTGGGCCCTGGTTTGTGCCTTGTAAGACTTTGGGCTCATGATTACAGAATCAATTAGTTTGAAAAAGACTTCTGAGATCATTGAGTCCAACCTGTAACCGAGCACCACGCCAGCCTAGACCACAGTACTGAGTCCCACGTCCAGGCTTTTCTCAAACACCTCCAAGGACGGTGACTCCACCACCTCCCTGGGCAGCCCATCTCAGTGTCTAATCATCCCTTCTGTGAAGAACTTTTTCCTAATATCCAACCTAAAGCTCCCCTCGTGCAGCTCAAGACTTTGTCCTCTCATCCTATCGATGGTTGTCTGGGCAAAGAAGCCCCACTTGGCCACAAACTCCTGTCAGGGAGTAGTCGAGCCTCGGTCTCACCACGTCGTAGTCTGTCACAGCTCTTTGCCCTGTGTTCGGATAAGCAACACCCGGCACCCCACCGCCTTCCCTCTCTAAAAGGAGCTAATGGCTAACCGAGCTAAAACACATCTCTGAGGGCTCTTTCGTGCGGGGGGTGCTCCCGCTGCTTCCCTCGGTTCCCCACCGCGGGCAACCCCGCTTTTTTATATCCAGCAGCGCTCGGGGGGAGACCAACCCACCCATGGCCCCCCACACCCTGCAAAGCCAAACCCTGATCCCTCACACAGAGCACGGCCCCACGGCCCCCCACACCCTGCAAAGCCAAACCCTCACACAGAGCACGGCCCCACGGCCCCCCACACCCTGCAAAGCCAAACCCTCACACAGAGCACGGCCCCACGGCCCCCCACACCCTGCAAAGCCAAACCCTCACACAGNGGCAAAGCCAACCCCTCACACAGAGCACGGCCCCACGGCCCCCCACACCCTGCAAAGCCAAACCTGCCCCTCACACACCGATCACCGCCCCTCACACCGACCCCTCACAGAGATCACCGACCCTCACACGGTATCACTGCCCCTGACACAAATCCCACACACCGATCCCTCACACCCATCCCCTCCCCTCCCCTG
>VWZF01004958.1:1203955-1277891 GCA_013396755.1 Sclerurus mexicanus
GGAGGAGGACGCCTCGCAGCTCGTGTTCCCCAAAGGTGCGAGCATGGGGGCCGGGGGCCGGGGGGGCCGGCGGTGAGGCTGGGGCGGCCCTGTGAGGGAACGGGCCCGCTGGAACGGGGGTGAGCCCCAGGAATGGTTACCGGGACCCGTAGGGACTGCTCACCGCCTGCTTCGCTCGAGTTTATCGGAGAACACGGAGATGTGTTCCCTTCAAACCACTGGCCTTAGAAAACCGTACACAAACAGCCCATCGCCGTTAATCGTGACAGTGCCGACATTTGAGTAGAGCAAAACGGCCTTAAGCCAGTGGTTTCTGTAAGCTCCAGTGACTGGGCCATGAACAATGAAGGCTGAAGGGGTCAAGGTGAGGAAGAGGAGTTAAAGACCCCCGGAGGGAGGCCGAAGACCAGAAACGACCACCTAATCCTGATGCCAAAAGAAGATTTTGGAAGGCTCTGCCCAAACCCGGCCTAGTCATTAATATCCATAACCAGATGTTGTAATCTTATTACTATGCAAACTTGTGATCACGTAGTGAAATGTATCAAATGGCTCATTCTGCACTGTTGGTTCGGAGCTGGTTTGTCCATCACGAGCTGGCTGCCTTGGCAGCGCTGCTCGGATAAATACCTTTGCTGCCAAAAGAACAAACTCTCGGCAGTTCCTCTCATACCAAGGGTTTTGGGCATCAAGCGCCCCTGGCTGGAGTGCCCCAAGTTTTTCTGATACAGGAAATCCATTTATATCCTTGATATAAGAAAGTACTGATACAAGAAATCCATTTCTATCCTTAAGAAAGCCGTTTTTATATTCGAATATATGAATTGTTCAACATATGACAGGGTGTCTGCAAAGATGTTTTTGTCACGTAGTCAGAGGAAAGGAGATATATATATATGTATATTACTAACTCTATTCTCTATAGAATCTTTGTAATCAATCAGAATATAGCAAAAAGAGAAAAACAGGATGCCTTGCCAGGAGGGGATTCTCTAGTAGCAGAATAGTGAAAAACAAGCAAACAGAGCATGTGTCAAGACAGAAGGTCGAAAGTTTACAGCGGTGGAGACCACTACATGAGACCACTGAAGTGATGAAGAGACAGAAGAGACCACCATGGTTCTTAACTGCACATACTCCAACAGAGGGGCTGATGTAATTAGAAGTGTAAAATGACATGAAGAAAAGAGGCTGTCTATTTGCTATTTCCTGTTTGTTGAAGTATATAAATAGTCTTTAAGTTTTTGTTCTGAAGAGCGAGCGAGTAAAGTGAAGTGATTCCTCTTGCTCCTGGTACGGTAAAAACAAGTACCTGCTACTCAAAGATACAAAAGTCTCTGAGTGGCTTTTTATTAGCCAGGGTTTCTGGCATCATTACAGATCAGGATAATAAATTATTTATATATGTTTAAGGACCTCATGGTTGCTGGAATATGGCAGTTTTTATGTGGGCTGCTACGTGCGTGTACAGGATTTATAAAAATAAAATTCTGTCAGGTTACAGAGAAAAGATTGGTTTTGATACAACCCTTACTTTTCCACTGATGTTTCTCCACGCAGGAATTGTTCCCTGGGAGGGTGGGCAGGCCCTGGCACAGGTTGAATCCCAGAGAAGCTGTGGCTGCCCCAGCCCTGGAAGTGTCCAAGGCCAGGTTGGACGGGGCTTGGAGCAACCTGGGCTGGTGGAAGGTGTCCCTGCCCATGGCAGGGTGGAACAGGATGAACTTTAAGGTCCCTTCCAACCCAAACTATTCTGGGATTCTATGAATACTGCTGCATTTAAGAAGCCAGAGCCAAAGTTAGCGACTACAGTCTGTGTATTGTTTTCAGAAAATTATTTATTTTAAATTCCACAGATGTATTTACACCTCAGAGCCACCATGGAAAGGAAAAAAAATGAAGAAAAATGGGCACTGTGCTACATTTTTGAGTTACGAACAAAAACATAGCCCTGAAAGACTGGGGGGTTTTGTATTTTTAATACTAAAATCTACAGCCTACTCATATTTAGCCTAAGCTAATTTAGTGCTTAATGCAAAATAAGTTTTGCCAGTCCCTTTCTAACACTGTCCTGTATCTGCTTGTATAAAACAGTGCTGACAGGAACCCTGGGATGCAGCCTTTGACCCTGCTGCTTTGAACAGCTCATACTGCTGATGCTGAAACCCTCTTGTTATTGGAATGCATATAGTGGTTATGGTGATGATGAATGAAACAAAACTGGCTAAAAATGGGGGGCGGGAATCTGTTAAGATTGGTTAAAAGGTTTTTTCAGATAATGAAATTGCAGTAGGTCAATTAACCTTTCAAGTAAATGCAAGCTTTTTTAAAATATTCAACAGTATTCATATTGAGTTAAAAAAATCAGAGACTTCTGAAGGCCATAGGCATCACTTCTGAATTTTTTTGGGTATTGCAGTTCTAAATATTTTTTTTCTAAAGCATTTTATGCATTCCTTAAGTTCTGCCAAAAAAGGGTGAGGAAAACATACTGCAAAAATATGACAAGTCAGAATGTTGTAAAGGTAAAATAGGAAGTCAAAAGACAATCACCACAGATTGTCACTCAAAGTGGTGTAATTTTTATCAGCATTTTCAGTATAAAACGCTGCCCAGTCATTGGTGGAAGAGCTCACACAACTGCCATGAAACACATTGTTCAGTTCTTTATTGCCCAGAGCTAAGTTTATGTACAAAGCTTCCATAATTCCCTTTTTCATCCACGCTTCTTCTTTTTTTCTTGCTGTTGTTCTCTCATTCAACTGCAGAGTTTGAAACTGCAGAAACTCTTCTGAACTCAGAGGTGCACATGCTGCTTGAGCATCGTAAGCAGCAGAACGAGAGCGCAGAGGATGAGCAGGAGCTGTCAGAAGTCTTCATGAAAACGCTGAATTACACGGCACGCTTCAGCCGCTTTAAAAACCGTGAAACCATTGCCAGTGTGCGCAGGTGAGTGGGGAAGTTAGGGAATAACACTTATTGGAGAATTTGGTCTATGATACTGATGCTGCGTTATGAAAATACAGTGTAGTGATGTTTCCTGATTTGCTCTTTTAATTCTTTCTGAGGAGGCAAGAAATTTGATCATAATTCTTGAGTAGGTTGTACTTTGTCCAGGTTAAGCCTTGTGAATGGCTGTGTTTTCAGTATTTCAGTGGTAGCTGACAGCATTAAGTGGGAGGGTTTTCTAGGCTGCAGAGTAATTCAGGGGAAGTGAATTTAGCAGATGGGCCTTTTTTTCTCCTATGCAATTATATAATGAGTCTTCTGAAAAAGCTGACTTTAGTGCCAAAAGCGGTGTGAAAAAAGATTGCCATTTGGTTTTGTTTATGCCCTTTTATATTTCCATTCTGTAATTTCACCAAGTCTTTCCTTACAGTTTGCTGCTGCAGAAAAAGCTTCATAAGTTTGAATTGGCATGTTTGGCTAACTTGTGTCCTGAGACAGCTGAAGAAGCCAAAGCTCTGATTCCTAGGTGAGCACTTACATGTTGTACAAAGACTGCTTTATACTTCCCTGTGATCTAAAGCCAGCTGTGGGCAGGTGCTCACTCTCTTCAATCTAGCTCTATTGATGCAAGAACATTTGATCTTGGTCTTTCTTCCCCTACCCATTGATCTGACAGTGAGGCACTATTTGTGCATGTCCCTAATGTGCTTCTGACAACTTATACTGGATTAAGTGTAAACAGTATAAATTGGTGTTCTTAGGTGACCATGTTTGTGTTTGTTGGAGGTTTTTTCTGTTGGAGCAAATGAACTGTTTTTGTGAATAAGGTATGGGGAAGCAGTAACTTTGTATCTTCATTGGTTACCTCATGGCCTGAGATAGAGGAGGAAATGAAACACTCATCTGAATTACAGTTTCTTCCTTATATAAAAGGGTTTGGGATGACCTAATTGTGGTCTTCCAGTACCTGAAGGGAGCCTGCAAGGAAGGTGAAGAGAGGCTTTTTACAAGAGCATATAGTGATAGGATAAGGGAGAATGACTTCAAACTGAAAGAGAGTAGGTTTAGATTAGAGATCAGGAAAACATTCTTCCCTGAGAGGGTGGTAAGGCACTGAAACAGGGTGCCCAGTGAAGCTGTGGCTGCCCCATCTCTGGAAGTGTTCAGAGCCAGGTTGGATGGGGCTTGCAGCAACCTGGTCTAGTGGAAGGTGTCCCTGCCCATGGCAGGGAGGTGGAACAAGACGAGGTTTAAGGTCCCTTCCATCCCAAACCATTCTCTGATTCTATGCTAAGATTTCATAGCAAGAATGGACTGGCGTATGAGCACGCAGCTCCATGGACTTCATTTAGAGGTCTGTTTAAACCTGCACTTGCCTTGCCTTTTTGATAACACATTTTGGAATTATTTGGCAGAAAGTTTTGGGAAGGATGTAGTTTTTTCATGAAAAGAGGAGACACTGCATAGGGATTAGAGTACTTTTTGTACAGTAAGGTCACAGGTGGTTCCTGGTGGTTACACAGAGGTGGATTTTGGTGTGTTGAGACTGATGGGAGCGAATTATGACTGAAATGAATCCGGGGGGAAGATTATTTCTGAAAGCTTTAATGTCTCCTTGTTATTCTTATCTTGCAGCCTCGAGGGCCGGTTTGAAGATGAGGAATTACAGCAGATTCTCGATGACATTCAGACTAAACGCAGCTTCCAATATTAAGGTTAACCCTCAACCCCTTTATCTGAACAGAATAAACCTGGGGACTTTGACTGTTTCTCAACACTCTGGACCAGCTGAGCTCCTGGCTGAGTGAGGGAAGTTGTGGCCACAGGCTGTTTCAGTGCTGTGTCGTCACAGGTGCATTCAGACTGGAGATCAGCATTGTCTTTTTGGTTTGTTCCATGTGTATATTGGCAAGGACCCCTGTATTGTGAGAGACAAAGAGCCTGAAAAGCCTTTTCCCAGTGGCTCAAATATTTGTTTCTTCCTCAAACCCTCTCCCCAGTCTGTAAATATTCAACATGATTCTGGTTTTTAGCGGAAATATAGATGTCATTTCATTATTTTGGGAACTTCTAAAAGAGATGGAGAAACCTATTCTTGGCTCTCAGAAGGTTCAGTTATGGACAGCATCAATTTCTGTGGTGTTTTATTTTTGTTTGCTTTGGGGTCTTTTTATTGTTTGATTAGGATAGGGAATTCTTACAGCTTCAATAATTCTCTATTGTTTAGTGTAAATTAAAATATATATTTTTAATTAAAGTTGTGTGTTTTATAAACATTACGTACATATTAGGATTTTGTTAATGAGGACCTTTTTGATAAATATATCCTGGAGATCTGGGGACTCCAAATGTGTCATAACATCAGCACAATGTAGGACAGATCAGACAGAGGTGGTATTAACTATGATCATAGTGAGAGAACATTTGGGCAGAATGTTCCTCTCTGCCAAGCGATTGCAGACACCCACCTATATCCTGTTACAGAAAATAAAAAGTTAACCAATAATTTTGATGTTAACAAAGCCAGGTATCCGCCCCTGGAGAGATGGACTCCTTAAGTAGTTTTTTAAGTGCCCTAATTCAGAGAAGGAACCAAACTGTGAAGGGGTGGCTCCTGGTGCAGCCTGTGGCAGTGGCACAGCCGCTGTCACGGCAGCTCAGCAGCTGGGAGATTCACAGATTGTTAGCTTTTAGTTGAAATGAATGTTCTTTTAGTTAGGGTAAGCTTCTCAGCCAGCCCCCTCAAACCTTACAATTTCACCACCAAACCTGGAAGAAAGAAAATTTTTCAGGAAAGAATGAACATCTGGGACAGAGAGGAAGACAGGTGTATTAAGTCAAGACACTGTGATGATAAGCAATAGAGTTCCACTGATCTTGCAAAAGGGAGAGAAATTACAGTATTATTTCAGGTCTTACTGGCCTTGCCGAGAGGCCGTGGTGATACGTGACAACTGTTCAGGCTACCTCATCTGGAGCACATTGCCTCAAATAGCACCTCTGTCTGTGCTGCAGTGTCTTCTGCAAGCCAATAAACCAGGCACGCCTTTCTAAGCAACCACAGGAATCTTAACTAGGTCAGAATAGTTATAACTGAAAACCTCTCTTATTAGTAACTTATCTTCATTAGTAGTAACTTATCCTTATTATTACCTTTACTATTAGTAACTTATTATCTTTACCATAAGTAACTTACCCTTATTNGGGCGCCTCCGCCATCTTTAGGTCGCGGCCTGGGCCGGAGCGGCTGGGACAGGGCGGGGGCCCGGCCGGGGGGCCCCGGGGAGCGGCGTGACAGCCCCCGGGTCCCGGGAGGGGAGCGCTCGAGGCCCGCGGCAGGGAGCGAAAAGCAGGGCCCCTGTCCTGCCGTCTCCACAGGTGCCCGGTGACGGCCTCGCCCGAGCCTCTCAATCCTGCCGTTTTCTACTTTTTAATTTTTTTTTAAACGTTATTCGTTCCCCTGCCTTGGGTGTGAGCGGAGGTCGGGTTATGGCTCCTTGACGGTGTGGCTGGAGAAGCCCTGACCCTTACGGGCCCTCTCGGATATATCGCATCGCATTTTCTATTTCTGTGGTCCCTCACAGGAGCAATCCTCTATATATTAAGGAGAGAGAAGAAACAGCTACGGACTGGCTAGTGTTTGAGCTTCTCAGATGCCAAGTGATATAATTGCATTTCCCAATAAAGGGCGGTCTTAGTGCCGTGGGGCCAGTACACATTAGTAGAAGGATGAGAAGGGAATATATTCGTATTTTATCTTCGGCCTTCTTACAGGGTCTGAAAGTGCAGTCGCTCATATTTTCAGCTGTATAATGCTGTACAATATCACCACTGTGGAATATGTTCTTTGCAATGTAATGAGACAGCCGCGTGCACCAGGCACTTGCTCGTCCTGGGCCGGTGGAGTTGTTTAATGACCATGTGGTGTCACATTCCAATCATTGAGACTCACCAGCCTGTGGTCATGGCATGGGTAGCAAACCTAGGGGACCTGTTAAACGTGAAAAAATACTTCAGTGTTTTTCCCTGGGAGAGAACTCGTTAAACTTCCTGATTTCTTAGTGATTGGTGTTATTGCTCTCTTGCTAACTGTAGCTTCTTTGTTAGGAGTAGATAGCTGTGTGGTCTCACAGTATTTTGAGATACTGCCTTTTGCTTAAGTACATCTGTTTTTCTGACAGAATTGTCATAGGTAAGTAGTTCTATGCTCTGCCAGTTCTGTATCTCGTCATATCTTTACCTGCAATTTGTGGGTATTATTTGGAAATCTGTTTTTCTTTGTAGATAGTAGCCCCTCATCCTTCTCCTTGCAGCAGATATTTATTTTTTATGCTTTTCTTAACTGAAATTGTTCTATCCTTCCTTTAAGAGAGGTGACACTCCATGTCAGAGAGTTTACAGTGTGCAGTGTTGTGCCAAAATACTTTGGCTTTCCCTTTCTCCTAAATTCTTTATCAACTCAACTGACTTTTATTTCTCAGCAGTTTGCTGCAATATTTTGCTGTCGTCTTACTATAAGAATATATAATCATCACACATACTTGAAAATTCTGGTTCTTATCATCTTGTTCAGTTGTGCTGTAGTAGTTCAAATGGGAAGATCTGAAAATATAGATACTGAAAACAAATGAAAATATTGAAAGCCTTCGAATGTTGGATATTATAACTAGTGAATATTTAATATTCCTAGACCTGCTAAAATCTTTTAACTTAAAAGTCAGTAATTACAGTTACAGCCTTTCCCTGTTACCTGAAGTGTTTGTGCTCCATTGATTCCTTGCAGCTGTTAGCATTAGAGTGTTTGGACTGTTGGGATTGAAAATTTCTTGTCAGTTTTGTGTTTTCTTTAATCAGCACAGAAGTAAAAACCCAGTACTCCTAAATTGTGCTTGAGGTAGAGATACTAGGAATGCCTTCATCTGCTGCAGCAGAGGGGCCTTGATCTGAGGAGGAGATAAGATCTGTTCTGTTCCCATCCCTAGCAGGTGTCTGGATCACCTGCAAAAAAATCATGGAGAAGACACTGGGTTGAGTTGCATATGGTAGACATACAGTTTAACTTTGTACTGAGATGATTCCATGCGAAATATTTCACTTTGTCCATCTGCTGGGCATGCGGTTGATATTTAGGGAATTTCAGTAGTTGTTTCACTAACATTGGAAATGGAAGTCATGTAAGACTTGCTCAGATATAGGTTTAATTTAGAAAACTACCCCTATCTCTGTGCAGGAAATTGTATAAACAAGCTGAAAGCTATCTGCAGTGTTTGTGAATTTTAGAGAAATTGTTCTTTATTTGCCTGGTAATGTATCGTTTTGTTATTGAAAGCCTCATACAAAGCAAAAATAGAGAGACACTTGTTTGGTTGGTGTAGTTAATGGAGATGTCATTGATGAGTAAGCCCTGGTGATAATTAACATTGTTGGAGGTTAGTGGTGTGGACAGATACAGTAAAAGTCTTTCAGAAGATTAAAACCTTAAGGTAACTTTGGTTTTTGTTTCTTACAGAGAATCTCTGAAAGAGTAGAGAAGTAGTTTTTAGTAGCTAACAATTTTTTGTTTTTATTTTCTTATAATTCACTTTGGAGCATCCCTATTTTCCAAATAGTGCTAAACTTCTCAGCAATGTGTTCTTGCTCACTGGTATTTAAAAAAGCTACTCAGCATTTCATAGAATGTCACTTCTGGTTTAACCAGCTCTCCACATTCATGCTGGGTGTACCAGTCATTCTGTTGTGAAACTTGAAATGGGATATGGAGTGTGTATTTGCCAGGAAAGCAAGTAAGCTGGTTTCTCTTGTGTTGTAACACTGCTTTTGCTGACACGTTTGCTGCCAAGGCAGTGGATGCAGTGATGTGACACTTCTTGGTACAGATCCTGCCTAGTTGCTTACACTGATCGTGGTCACAGTTTATAAGGTTCTCCTGAGTATGGAGGAATACTAGAGACTAAAGTGTTTCATGCTTTGAAACTAAGTTAACTGATATTGTTCCTGTTTTAACTCCGTACTGAATTATAAAGTGGAAGTACGATTCTGTATAGCAAGAATGGCCTTGGTAAACAGTTCCCAGTTTATCTGGGAAGCTGTGTACTGGTTTGGGTTTGGTTTTTGTTTGTTTGTTGTTTCTTTTGGGGGTTTTTGTTAGTTTGGTTTGGTTTTTTTCCACTTAAGGGGAAAATAACTAACCTGAATTCTATTCATTAAGATACCTTTCTGAACAGGAAGAATTAAGTGCCAACTTCCACCATACTGGA
Organism: Sclerurus mexicanus; assembly: GCA_013396755.1. Taxonomy (NCBI): domain Eukaryota; kingdom Metazoa; phylum Chordata; class Aves; order Passeriformes; family Furnariidae; genus Sclerurus; species Sclerurus mexicanus. Next base: position 1,213,162 of record VWZF01004958.1, read on the forward strand.
TAATATTTAATGTTGAAAATTCATGTAAATATACATTAAGGATTGAAAAATGTACCAAGTCTAATAATAATGAATTGTACTGAGTAAGTTGCAGTGAAGTCTTACCAGGAATTGGGTGTTCTGTTCTTAGCAGTTTCAGTAATTGTGGTTTTTATCACAGTTTCTCTCAGTTGTAGAAGGAAATATTTATTCTATGGTATTGAACTTCACTGTTGACTTACCTTGATAATGCTTGTGCTATATGCAAATGTTGTTGCAAACTATTACAGTTAAGTGTTCTTACACATATATACAGCATATAAAAAGTATAAGCAGTTTTTCACATTCTTCAGACAAAACTGAAAACATCTCTTCCTCTCTGGGCACTTATATATATGCATCAAGTAACCCTACTGCTATTTTTTGTCAGAAGAAGAGTTAGAAGTTTATCTTCAATTTTACTTTTCTTTCAAATAGGACTTTTTTCCCGTACACTGTTTTTAAATTTGAACACTTCCAATTTTCTGTTTACTTTCAGTTAGTTGATTTGGATATGAAGAACAATAACATGCTGGTCATGAGCTCATTAGTGCTATTTAACATAATGAAGTGTGCTGGTTCAAAAAAATAAGTTCTGTTGACCTTTGAAGCTTTGAAAATGCTATTAGTGTAGTTGTGAATTTTATTTAACCTAGAATTTTTAGACTTTTTAAATAATTAAAATCACAGTACTCTGCCTATCTGTTCTTGGTACCAGAGTTGTGCAGGCAGCTGTACCAGGAGACCCTTTCTGTGAGCAGAAGCAGGTTGTGTGTTCTTAGTCTGATTCATTTTTCTGTTCTGTTCTGGAACCAGTGAGCTGGGAAGAGGAGGTGATGGCAAATACCTGTCTCTGCCGTAGCGTTGACTTGGGCTGCACTGGGGTCACCAGTAACTGTGTTGAGGGGCAGCATGTACAGTTCCAAGTTGACGTAGCAGATGGGGATAAAAATACATCCCTAAAAGTATGATCATGTCTATAGTACCAAGCTTTAAATCAAGGCAGTTGGTCACGAAGCTTAGAATTTAGGGAGCTCTCAGGCACTCAGCTGTGACTTTACCCAAACGTGAGTGTCCCTGAGTTTGACAGTGTGGCAGGACAGACATAGTCTGGAAACAGTTTTGCCACTAGAACTATAGATTTGTTGGCACTAATCCGTTCTGTATATTAATGTTTTATCACTTCAATATGAGCACACAGATACTTGAATTAATCCGTGCCTCTTGGGTTTGAAAATTTGAAGGTTCCTTTAAATCACCTCAAATCCAAAAGAAACATATACAAAACAATATGTTAATAGGGCACTTTTTAAAGGGAGGCCAGAGACTGGATGACAAGGAGTCTGTAGTGTTTAATAGGTTTGGTATAGTTTCTGTGTCCATGGTGAAGTTTTGGCAGCACGTTGGTCTGTATTTTACTGTGGGTATGGAAGTATCCTGCAGGTTTGAGTCTGGTAGAAGCTGGATAAGCAGTGCCATACTCCAGCTGATGGAAATGCAGGGTTTACAGCCTGAGGGCTGTGTCACCGTGCTGCTCTACCCTGTCCTGTGTACCTTTGCAGTCATCTAATCTGGCACGGCAGTGCCGAGTGGTGGCTTCCCCTGCTTCTGGTCCTTTGGTTTTTCTCCTGTGTCAGTAGAGTCTTTCGTAGAGCTTGATAATCAGTTGCCTGGTTTTTGAGCAATGTTAGCAAAAAGGGTCTCTTAACACAGAGGGGTTTCTCAAGTGCATGTTCAGTGTGGTCACCAGATGTTCACTGTGGCTTGAAGGAGGGGTCATGTAGGACAGGAAAGCACAGTTGGGGTCAAGTCAGGACTGCTTTTTTTTGTCTCAGCAGTTTTAGATTGGGTTTGGGTCATCTCAGCAATTCTCTTCCTGCAGAGCTGAAGTTCCTTCAGTAGCTATTGTTGTGCTTAAACTGTGTGATCACAATGAGCAGTCCTGATTTCTCCTCTTGTCCTCCTTCCCCCATCCCAGTCCAAATTGCCACTTAACTTTGAAAATGCCTTTCTTCCTATCAGGGCATGTTTGTAAGCAAACCATTACACCTCTGTGCAGAAACCAGTGAAATGTTACAATTATATTGCAAGAAAAATTGTAGATTTGTAGCCTAGAATTGGAAACAGGAGTGCAGACTGAATGAGTATTAATTTAGTGTGTTCATTCTGCAGTATTTGCACTGTTTCTCAGTTATTGGAGTTAAATTTGTACTTGAGTCAGTCAAGTATATTTTGCAGTCTTTTTCTATGGGTGGATGCAAATATTTTGGTCTTCTCAGCAAATCTAAGCCTGATAGATAAAGTAGCTATTTCTAGGAATATCTTTTGTAGACTCTTAACTAATATAAGCCACAGTTGCCAAGCTTTCTCTGTAGTTAGGTGAAAATACTGACCTAGAACTGGTCATGGGAAGTGCTATTTTTGCCAAAAAAACTTGCTGATATTCTTAAGGCAGGAGATATGAAGTAGGGAAGAAGTGCCAAGGGATTTTAGCCTTTTGTATACTAATGAATTTAAATGTCTTTGAGTAGTGTATGTTTATATATCTGTATCTTCATGACCATATACAGGCATTTGCATGGCTCATAATCCACAAGCAAAGACCAGAAAACACTTTCCTGGAATAGTTGGCTCTGTGATTCCAGAGAATACACAAAATAAAGTGTATTTCTAACTAATTCCAGTTGTATGAGATATTTATACATCGTTCATCAGTTTGGAAGGTGTTCTAGTATTGAAAGTGCCTTTACCTAGGAAAAACCTTTAGGTTGGCTATGTTTGAAAATACGTCTATTTCTGCCAAAACTTTTAGAACTGCTCAAGTGGTATTACACAGACTTTTAAACGCTGGGAACTTGAAACTAATATAATCAGTGCAGTTTGTTTTTTCCTGTTGTAAGTTTGTTCCTTATTGGTAAACAGTTTCTAGCCTAACTATTAGCAATTGAGTTATTGAACATTGATCTTCCACACCAAGCTGTGGCAGAAGAATAATTTACATATGTGCTAGACTTCTAAATTTTAACTGAAGCAGGTAGGGAGAAGCTATAGATCCACATAAATAACTGGAGTCAGAGCTTTATTTGATCAAAATAGTTTAGAATTACTGTTTTCTTTCACTATTTCCTTAATTTAGGGGGTGTTTGTTTGACGGGGTTTGTTGATGTTTTTTTAAACTCCTCAGATTCAACAGTAAGTGAAAAATTGGGAACATTGATTATGTAAGTATGCTTGGAATTTTGTAGCAGGGTCCATAGGTCTTGTTTAGCAGCCTTGTGTGATGTGATAAGGTTTGAATTGTTCTCTGCAATTCCACTCTCTTTATAAGCTAAGTGTAGGCATAGCAACTGTAGGTATTAATTTGCATATTTTGATAAAAGCATATGTGTTAATTTAACTGCTCGAAAACCTTAAGTTTTGGGTTGGGGCGAATAACAAATGAATTTCTGTCGGTTAAATCTTTCTGTGTGCATCTGCTAAATCTTTTTATCAAAAGAGAATAAAAAACCCCTTGGAAAAAATTTCCTTGGATATTGCCAAGAAAGTATTGTAGGGTAATGTGGCTGTGAAAGTGTGTACTATCTTCTTTTCTTGTATTGAATACATGAACTGTGTAAATACCCTTGGCATGCCCAGAAAATGGGGGCACAAAGCCTCCACTTCTGGATGTGAGTTAGGGTATAGATACCAGTGGTGAATGGATCTTGCCATTAAAATATGCAGTGAAATATGAAGTTCTTTTGTTTTTAAGTGTTCTATTGAGGCATAAAGTCTTATCTTGGAAAGAGGGAAGTAGAAAAATAATCTTTGAAATATGGTTAGTAACTCCTGAAAAACATTGCTTCTAGTTGTGGGTTGTTTTGGGTTTTTTTTGCCCTCTTACCCTTCTCACCATATAAAGGCACGTTTTTCACATGGTCACACATGGTATCACTATTGCCCTCCCCCTGCTACCCCTTCCAGACTTCAATTTCTTAGTTATGGAAACTTAAAACAATCTTCTGCCTTTATTTTGCCCAGAAACTGGTATGGCAAACAGCGTTGTTGTTGACCAAGTTTAATGTTCGTTCAACAGGTTTTGATATAATAACAGCTGAAGAGTATCTTGATATTTAGACTATGCAAGGATAAGAGGCTTTTTTTTCTTTTAAACTACTTTTCCTATGTTCTTTTTTAGTATTTGTCATGGCACATTATGTGATTTAAGCGACCCCCTAAAGTTTTGTTTCCTGTCAAAATAGCAGTCCCAGGGAGGCAGCATCAGTAGGTCCTTCAGCGTGAAACCCAAGCTGGGTGTATTCAGCTAGTTAGGATTAATTGCTGTTGTCATGTGACTCACAGTAGTGAAAGACGGTCTGGGTTATAATCTAAATGCTTGTCTTGACAAATGCTAAGCAGGAGGTGAGATAAATGGATTTATGGCTAGATTAGAGGGAGGAAGAATATTTTGTTTTAAAAAAATCATTAAAATATTGTGAATAAACTTTTAAGTTAAAGCCGTTATCAAATCAGTCATAGTGAAATCATGGCAGCGGAGCAAATCCTGTCTGTTTTCTAACTGAGGTTTAGGTGCAGCGTGCTGCACATCCTCTTGTTTCATTTGGTTGCTTCCATGTTTGTTTGGAAGTACAGCCCAAGAAACTTGCTGTACAGGTTGCTTTTGTGAGATTCAGAAAGGGCATAATTCCAGGCTGCTCTACTCGTGGAAGAGTTTTCTCCGTGTGGCCCAAGTGGTAAAGCAGAAGCTGGCTGAGTCCTGTGAACTGAAGTATTTTGACTTACGATGCATTGTAAGCAGCTGATCTTCTCTAAATGTCTGCTTTGGAATGAGTCAAGGGTTTAGGTTGAGCATAAAGTGAGGAATGTTTGTGATTTGATTATTATGTATTTGTTGAGTGCTAGAAATACAAAATTTGAAGAAAATGTTAAATGTATGTGTAACTTATGTGCAGCTAAGCAGACTCAACTGTTTGAGCTTGTCCCGCAGGCTCTGTAAGCTGAGATTTTCAGACTGGCTGTTTGAGGGTATTCCCCTGGTAGCCCGTTATCCCTTGAGACTTTAGATATCCATTTCTCTGTTTCAAAAGTCCTTGTGTTTTATGTGAGACTTCAGAGGTGTAGGACTTCTGTCAATTAAATATCAGCACTCCTTCCTGCAGAGAATAAACCCTTTGAATCCAAAACTGCATCAATATAATCACATTTTGTCATGTTACATGTTCTATCCTTTCAGACTCCATATAGTGTGTTTATATATTTGGGCTCTGTTAAAAATCCAGAGGTTTGGATAGTGGAACTGGGCCTTAGGAAAGTCCAGAACTGAAGTTAAGAGTGAGTGAAAAATGCTTTTGCAGTTTTAGGTGTTTGGTTTTGCTAGTGTCGTAGATTTTGGACTGTGCATGAAACAAAAATCTTTGGCGTATTTCCAGTTAAGAACAGATTGATGAAGCTTTTGGGCAGACTAGTTTATTTTGACTTGCCAGTAATTAATTTAAGTATCTGTTTCTGTTTTAATGAAGAACTAGGAACTTGGGGGGTTTTAATACATATTTTTCTTTTGGAACAGAATGACTGGAACGGGAAAGCTGCTAAATCCTTTTCCCCCAGTTTACATGGTCAGAATTTAAACCCCATTTCTTAGGCAAGTTTTCCCCACAAGTAGAATACAACAGAAAATGGATGTGGATATGTATTGGGAGCTTAGCAGTAGAACCCTGGGGAGATGTACTTGTTGCAGAGATCAGGGATGTTGCATAATAGCAGTGTTGTATAACACAGGTCAGTGTTTCTGCCTTGATTTTTGTGATTTGGTGTATTGCGGGCCTGCAGCAGAATGGAAAATTAAGGAGTCTCTCAAATTGTAAGATTGCTTTTGTTTTTAAGTTTAAACTTGCTGTACTCACTTCTGGATGTCTTGTAGAAAATTTTGGTTGATCTGCATATGAAAATGCACAAAAATGCATGCTGCTGCTGGGCCTTATGTAATTCACAAGTGGGAATAAGATTTCTAAATACTCAGGTCGAAAAACAAGCAATTTTTTTCTGCTGTTACAGATGTGCTTTGGGCAACTTTGCACTTGATTATTGCATCTGATTTTTAATTAGTTTTATATGCTGCACTTCATTAATGATGAGCTTTACTCTGTGTAAATCATATTAAATATGTCAAGATTATACATCAATCAGATATTTTTCATATAATATTGAACTGTCTGTAAGTAGTGATGTATTTAATATAAACCATGACTCTCTTTCTCTAAGCTTTACCAGTTTGGTGGTTTCATTTGATTCAAGAAGCCTAATTTGTTTTATGTTGATTTAGTGAAGTTATGTGTGAATTGCTTTGGTTGCATGATTAAAGTTGAAATCTGTTGATTAGTTTTCCAAACTTAATGCAGGATTTATTTTGCTGTTAGCAGAAAAGCCATGCCCTAAATAAGATGATGAAGTAGCAGTGCTACTACATTGAATGCCAGTGTCATCTTTGTAGCCTTATTCAACTGCATGAATTAAGTGGTAACCATTTTCTGTAGTGGACTAATACTGTATGTGACTCTTTGCTTTTTGCTTTTAAAAAGCAAAGAAACTCCCCCATGCCATCTGTGTTGGCACCACGCTGCCCTGAGCATGAGATCTCTGTCAGATTTTGTCATTTTTAACTGTTCTCCAGCCATGTCCCTCCAATTCCTCGATAGCATTAGTGAACCTGCCATCCTTAGGGCACTACCAGGACGGAATGAAGGGCCTACTGTGTTGCAGGTGTTGTTGTTGGTAGTTAAGGAACAGGAATGGACATTTTGGGTGCTGTCACAAGCTCTTTTACTGCTCTTGTCCAGTTTCTTCTACCTAATTCTCCCTGAACCAGATTCTTTTAAATTTATTTTTTTTCTTTTGCCTGTGTCTGTTTGTCAGGTTTCTCATTCACTCTTTCTTAACTGGCTTTGCTGCTTGTGGTTTTGCTTCTCTAGTTTCTCCTACTCTTAATGTGTGTTTAAGTTGTATTTGGGATGGTCTTGGCCATCTGGTGCTAATCCTGGTTTCAGTTTCAGTCATGCATGCTTTCATTTATTCCCTGTTTTCATAGCATTTTCCAAGCTTTCTTTTGTCATCTTAGCTGAAGAGTAGGCCCAGTTATTCCCCTGCCAGTGTTACTGGGTGGCCCTGTCTTTGAGCAGTGAATTAGTTAAGTGTTCTCTGTATACCCCCAAATACATTTACACCTCAGAAAGTGTGAAAGCTGCTCAGCTTTGAGGAGGGTGTTTGTGGGGCAGAAAGGGGGAAACTGATAAGGATGTGTGGAAAAATGGTATACAAAAATTAACTTCGCAGTTCAAATTGTGATAAAAGTATGATGAACTAGAAGAAAGCAAGCAATTAATTGGCAGCATTACTGTCCAGGATCAGTAAGAGCTGACCTATGCCTGATGTTGGAAGAAATCTTGCTGTTGCTTCTAATTGTGTACCTTAAGGAAAAAGTTGATTCTTCTATTTAAATCCCTGTTGATGGAGTCTAAAATAAAAACAAGGGATGTTACTACACTGGATTGCACAGTGTCCTGTAATATTTGTTTGCATGTTTCTACTCACACTGCCAGTACAAGAGGAGCTTTAGCTACAGACATGCTGAATTCTGAAGAAGGGCCTGTTGAGGCACTGCTTTGTCCCAACAAAAGACCAAGTAGGATACTGATAACTTAAATGTTAAATAGGTATGTTTCTCTGACTAGAGAAGTCTTTGGACAAAATGCTCTAGTTTCAATTGATAACTTATTCTGTACCCTTCATTTCTAAAGCTGCTTTGTTTAGAAACTTCACCTGGTGTGTAAATACACTCATCAATATGTATGGGCACACGCTCTTTATTCACAGATTATGTGCAAACATGACATGATGAGGATATTATGTGGATAAAAGCATAACATTTGAGCCATGTAGAAGAAAATGGTCCTGAGCAGCTGGGTAACCAAAACTTATTAGAGTTTGTAACTCCAGTATTTCCCTAAAAAGGTATTTTTATATAATGCTTTCTTGCAAATATAGCCAATCAAAGTGGTTTTGGATGCCCCAGCATATATTTTTGTCTGCATTCTTGGTCTAAGTTCTGGAAATTTATTTTTTGCATTGCCTATAAAGAGTACAGATGTGTGGATGTGTGGTTTTGAGAAAATTAATATTTTCTCTCTGGTTGGAAGTAATGATTGGTATAAGGGAGGTCTGACTTCAGACTTTAGAGAGAGTAGTACTGGAAATTTTATCTGGGTTTCTGGATTTTCTTGTGGGTTTTTTCTTCTCTGACTATTGAATAAGCTTTAAAACGCCATTCAAGAAAGTTAATGGGCTTGTCTATTTGTTTGAAGAAGCCACTTTCTCTTTTTTAATATAAAACCCCTGCTACCCTTCTAATTTTACCTCTGAGATTTAACACTTGAACATTTCTGTACAACAATTTGACACCTTCTGCCAAGTTGTAAGAGAATCCAGGGTAGTGTTACGGGCACTTGACGTGATTCCTGCCTGAGAAAGCGTGGATACCTTTTTCTTGCTCCAGGAAAACTGAATGTTTTAGTGTGTTACAGTTGTGGTCTGGAGTGGGAGTGTTTGGAGACAGACGTGGTGTCTGATTAGACCTGCTGGTATGGCTCAGCTTTCAGGCAGGTAACTCAGTGAAGGTTTGGTTTTTGTAAGCTGGGTGCTCTCACTCTCTTGCTCTCTCTCTCCTGCCAGTTAACAAGTTGATCTAATAAGATGCTAAGCTTGCCGAAGGTGTTGCATTCCCTTACCTCATTTAAGGAAACCTGCTGGTTTTGTTTGGGTGTGTTTATCTTGAACGGAGAATAGTTGTCACGGCTTTGGTTTGGTTTTCCCCTTGTCTGTGGGTGCTGTTTCTATAGCGAGCAGCCAGCCAGGTGGTTTAGTCTTGGTTTGCAGCTGGCTTGTCACACTTCACTAGCTGTGGAAAAGTGTGTAGCTCCAAAGTTCCCAAAGCTAATTCCTGCCTGTGCCCAACAAACTGCTCGATGCTTGTTTAGAGGGCAGCCTGCTCCTTGAAGTTAAAAGAACCTCTTAAGAAGAATCAAACTATGCGCTGCCTTTAAACCCTCACGTGTCTAGCGTTTCTGTCTTAGCTTTATGTTGCTATTTAAAAAATAGAAATGTTTTCCAACTATTGGGATAAAAAAAAGTGAGATAAAATTTTAAAACTTGGCAGTGAAACAACTTTGCAGCTCTTTCAAATTGAGGATATGAGTACTTTAATTAGGAAAGTACATTCATGAATTTACAAACAGATTATGCCATCTTTTTTTTGAAGAAACCTGCTATTTTATTTCCTTTATTAAATGCAATTTCCTTCTGTGTAAACACTTCAGCCTTTGTGCAAAGGAGAGTTTCTCGGCATTTTTGCATTGATTACAGTGCTAGTTTATTTTGATTTAAATTTTTTTTAAACTGAATACAGGATGGGGAGGAGAATACATTCAAAATGAAGTTTGAGCTTTTGGTGCTTCAGCGTGTGTCGCTACTTAGTCTGAACTTAGTTTGTACTTCAAAGACTGTATATTGTAGTTTCCAGCTCTGAAGGGTTTGCTATGATCTCATCATGTAAGGACCTCACAGAGTGAAAAATTGGGTTTTACACTCATTTCTCTCCATTAAAAAAATTCTGAATATTGGAATTTTTTCCCTGCCCCTCCACTTTCTTAACATTCTCAATGAGTCTCGCTCTGGGGGAAGTGATGTTCAATTACATTTGTCAAACCTTGGTAAAGATGTAATTGATTTGTTTTGCAGTAATGGAAATGAAAATACACCTACAGGGAGAATGTCATATGTGGTCCATTTACAAGAAGTTATATAAAGGGAATGTAATTTTGGTGTTAGGTCCTAGAGTAAGATGTTGAATTGGCCCTTGAAAACTTTTTGCCTTGTTAATAGTTAAATTAATTTGTAACTAATGTGGTGTTTTCTGTTTCTTAGACTGAATCTGAAATACGGTCTGTTGAAGGCCCTTGCCATTTCTTGCATTTAATTATGCATTTTTACTGAGAACATTCTTTTCTTGCACACTTTTAGTTTAGGGATAGTAATGGACACTTGCTAGTGATGCGTTTCAATACAGAATTCCTCTTGATAGAGAAAAAGGGTGCTTAACTATTGTAATGTTGGTGTTATGTGGCACAGGGAAAGAAAAATAACCAGAGAAACCCGTGGATGTTGTTTTTGCCCAGAAATGGTTCTCTGTGAAGCTGTGAGCCATCTTTGTAAACTCAAGCTAGGGGAGATCCTAGCGTGGGGGGTTTGTCTGACTCCGTGTTTCCCTTCCTGCAGCGTTCGGGAGCCAGGGAGCCATGGCCACGGAAATCGGGTCCCCGCCGCGGTTTTTCCACATGCCGAGGTTCCAGCACCAGGCGCCTCGGCAGCTCTTCTACAAAAGGCCTGACTTTGCGCAGCAGCAGGCCATGCAGCAGCTCACCTTCGATGGGAAGCGCATGAGGAAAGCTGTGAACAGGAAGACTATCGACTACAATCCCTCTGTCATTAAATATTTGGAGGTTAGTTAATGGGCAAATGTTCTGGGTTTGTGTGAAAAGCTTTTTTGCCGTCCTGGGACGTGATCGTGCTTTGCAGTGTTCATAAAGCAGTCTGGAATACTGGGAGATCTACTGCTGCGTTTGCAGCCAAAATGACAAATGCTTGTAAATTTGGTATATTATGAATAAAAAGGGTTGGTTGGTTTTGGTTCTACAGACAATAGTTTGTCAGATAGGCCTCAGGTCACGTAGATAAGAGCCAAGCCAACACATTGAGACCTGCTGTCCTCCTAGCACCTGAAAGGAAGAGAGAAAGAACCTCCCTCCTCATCTTACATACACCTGATTACATAAAGGAACGGTGTGGAATACTTCCTTAGTTACACCCCTGTTACCAGGGAAGGCCCAGACCCAGCCCCAGGAAACTAAACCACCACAGTAATCAAACTGCACACACAGCTGATTCTGGATTTTGTATAAATGCTAACTTTTACATTCTGTCTTGGAATTAAAAGTTGAAGTGCAATTGAGTGTCTTCCGTGATGTTGTGACTTTTCAGTGATCATAAAAATTCGTTATAATGTAGTTGGTTTTGATTTGAAAAGGAAATTTCCCAAGATGGAAGATGAACTGTTACCCCTTCCTCTTCCAAACCAGGGCACTAAAAAGTGTTTTCTCGTCATTTTACTCAATAGCACTTCAGCTTGCACTGTGGTCTCTGAAAGTCCATTTCTGTACAGTTAATAACTACAGAAAAACTTTAACGAAGTTTTGTTGAAGAAATATTTCTGTCAAAATGCTTATTTAGCTCTCCTAATGGGGTGACATTAATTCCTTAAACCCCAAAATTTTCTGTTTTAAAGGTTTACTCCACGAGTACTGGATATTAGCACGAAAGAAATAGAATGCAACAATTCCACTATTTACAGATTTCAGCAGCAATGGCAATATTGCAAAAACATGATGAAACTAATTCCATCTGCTATGGGCTGTGCAGTATTATAGCTCATAGGGATTAACAGTTGAAAGGTTTTCTTAGTAACTTAATCTCTTATCTTCTAAGGTGTTTGAACATCCAACATTTTAAACCTATTATTATGTTCTAGGAATGCCCCAAAAGAGATTCTATTAGTAGTGGACTATTCTGAAAAAATGATTTTAGAAATTCAAGACCTTTTTACTGTGGTGGAAATACACACAATCAAAATTCGGTTTATTACATCAATAACAACAAACAAAAATTGGATTTCTGTATGCCTTGGATGTGTATATAGTGTTAAGATCTACTAGAATTCCATTTTGATCCTGGCATCAGTACTACTGATTTAATGTGTTTCTATCCAAAAGCCAAGAAAAATAATTTATATGTAATTTGCTCTTAGCTTTAGAAATTGTAACAAACTGAAGCAACGTATGGTGGGAGTGTTTTACCTAGAATTGGAACTTCAGTTTCCAATATGTACACCACAGATCCAAATTGGTAGAGTCTGTGGCATGAAGATGAAATAATTAATTTCATTCTTAGTTCATTAGAAGTGTTTTTTAAAAGGTTGTGTTTGACAACTCACAACGTTTAATTCTTTGAAGGCTTTGTTATCCCCATGTCTTCTCCGTTTCATCCATTTGAATGCATGGTCTTTATGCTTGAGCTACGGAAGATCCTTCTCTAGTTCATGTTGCTGTGTGGGATTTCATGTGGAGTTCAGCAGCACAGCAGCTGGGGGTGTGAATCCTTACCCTGAACACAGAGCTTTGAAAGGATTGGAGGTGCCCCTGTGGGAGCACTTCTTAGCCTGGGCAGTGCCACTCAGCTGTGTCACAGTCATGTGCAACACTTCAGGCATTCCTGACTCCTTTGCTTACAGCATACAAATTCCACGGGTTTTCTGAGTCCAGAGTCTTAATAGAGTTCATTCTACAGTCCTTGGAGCGCTTTGGAATTTCCCAAACAGGTTCTCAGTGTGTTTCTTATTTTTTGTTATTTAACAGTGGGGTACATTAGTATGAGCTAAGAGTTGTTTTCTTCTTTCTAGAATCGAGTATGGCAGAGAGACCAGCGAGATATGCGAGCGATCCAGCCTGATGCAGGATATTATAATGATGTAAGTAGAATTTTCTTATTCACTGATGAAGTTGTGCAGATAAAACTTGTCCAGAAAATGGGAAAGATTCTGTATGTCAGCTGAGGTTATCATTGTGTCTGCAAGAAGCCTTAAAGTTATGAAGGGTGTCTTCACTCTACGTTATTCTGTTCTGTTCGAATCCACAAAGAGAACCTGAAATTGGATAGGCTTTTAATTTCTGGACATAAGGACTTCTGTCATGCACTGAGGTTGCAAAGCTGCTCTCGAAGATACTGGTTCTGGATGTTTGAGTTGGTAAATCATGCAGACTTTGAAACACTTCTGTGGATTTCTTTCTGGTAATATCCCTGCAAGTGACAACCTTGTTTTTCCAGAAATGGATGTTCTTGAAGATTCTGATTTAAAATGTCATTGTTAAATCTTCTGTTTCTTCTCTTGCAGTTGGTCCCTCCTATAGGAATGCTGAACAACCCTATGAATGCTGTGACGACAAAATTTGTTAGGACATCTACTAATAAAGTAAAATGCCCAGTGTTTGTTGTCAGGGTGAGTACAGTGTTGGAATTACTCAGTTGTGTTGTCTTAATTTAAATTAGACTGATTCTTAACTGAATAAAGGAACAGGATGGTAGTTAAAGCATCTTCAAATAAAACTAGCATGTGGAATGCATGGACTACTTCTGTGTCCAGCCTTTTTCTCTGGAGAGTTTAAGGAAAAGAAACGGTAATGTCTGAGTACACAAGAGTACTTACTGTGAGTTGGAGGTGCATTTCTACTTTCCCCATCACATTTCTGGGAGCTGATGCTTCTCAGAAGGAAGGAGACTCTCTGTGCTCTGAGTCCTGTAGCAACTTCTAACAGCTTTTCCATGATGTTAGAAGTATTGTTTAGTATGGGCATTGTGTGCTAGAAACGTGTTGGTGCCAATGAGCTGTTTCTTCTCTACAACTGGATTTTTTCATTGCTTTTACAGTGGGCTTTGTCCTGGTGTTAAGAAAGTCAGAAGCCCTCTGGCACAGTTCTGGGTTTTTGTCTATTTTACAGCCTCTAGAAAGTCCATTTGCACAGATTCCCTGAAGAAGCTCATGATTTTCCTGGAGAATTGTGAAGAAATATTTGAATGTTATATTTGCACAGTTTAATTAACTATTGCTTTTGCAGTGGACTCCTGAGGGGAGGCGTTTGGTCACTGGTGCATCTAGTGGAGAGTTCACATTATGGAATGGACTGACTTTCAATTTTGAAACAATATTACAGGTAAATTAGTCTATTAAAAATTCTCTGTATTTCCTTGAGGTTTTGGAGCATGTTTTAGGAACGCATCTTCACCCTGCTCATCATGGGTCTGTGGTCTGAGTGGTAATGGGAGCCTTAGAGGTCTTTTATTCTGCTCTGACTTCATGTCAGACTGTTTACAGGCAATTCACATAATGCTTTTCATTCCATCTCCATCTGCTATACTAACTGTTCTCAAGACCATACTATGAGTATTTATAATAAGAAGCACTTTGGAAACAAAATGCAAGTGCTCTTATTGTTTAAAAGACCACTATATACAGAGAAGGGGATTTTTTTTTTCCTCCCACAACATCTTGAATCTAATTAGATCATCACTGTTGTCATTTCCTCATTGCAGCTATTAAGTAGGAGCTTTAGTAACTTCAGTGTTTGTGTGGGTGATATTTGAATGTGTTTGCTAGAAGTTTTGTTTCTGAATTTACAGGCTCACGACAGCCCTGTAAGGGCTATGACTTGGTCACACAATGATATGTGGATGCTGACAGCAGACCACGGGGGATATGTGAAATACTGGCAGTCCAACATGAACAACGTCAAGATGTTCCAGGCACATAAGGAGGCGATTAGAGAGGCCAGGTTTATACACAATATACCATTTTCTGTAGTACCTATTGCCATGATTAGACTGTTCTCTAAGTGTATTCTGGGTGCAGAGATGCATGGGTTCTGTCAGATTCTGGGAAACTTCATGCACCACATAAACACAATATTTCCTTTTGTTTCCACATTCTCACCGTTTTGCTGGCACCTTTCTGAATTAGTATTGTCCCAGTATCCGCCTCTGCAATATGTTAGAGATGTATTTGTCTGCCGCATTTTGCACTGGTATTCTTTTCATTTTTATATGGTGACAATGTGTATCAGTTATTCCTTTTTATACGCACTGTGTAAGACAACAATTTCATTCCAAATAAAGAATTCAGTCTTTAATAATCTAACTGAATAAAATATAAAACCTTCAGAAATAAAACACCTGCATAGTTCTCACAAAATAATAAAACACTAAATAAAGTGAAGAACTGCTTGGCTTGGTGAAGCCAAGACTTCCAGTAATACTAAATACCCACGCAGACTGCCACATACAGAAGTCTAATGTTAATACTGAATGGGTTCTTCAAGCTTGAAACTGTAAGAAAGCCATTGAAAAGAAGACTGTAGGATATTCTCTTCGTGCAGTGTTGATGCCTCAGTTGTGCAAATGTCTATATAAAAATGGAATCTAAAGTGATACTTATCAGTAAGATGTAAATGAAGGATGTTTCTAGAGCAAACCTGAATATAATCTTTAGTAAGATGTGGAAATGTTTTTCAAGTAAGCCTGAAGAGAAGCTGCAGATCCAAAATGAAGCTAAAGCAGTGTTTCTTTGGGTTCAGGTGCTGGTGATAAAGGTTCACTGCCACAAACCCGCTTTCTACTAAAGTCACCATTTTTCTTGGATAGGGTGCATTTTCTGCCAGAGTTTGGTTATGAGAACTTCTTACTTTGGATTCAGTTACTGTCTGACTGTCATGGCCATACACTGAATTTCTCTACTACTTTAAGCCCTTTCTTGGTCATAAAGATCTAGGATTTCACAAGGGCTCCCTCGTGATCTTTCACTGCACCAGAAAAGAAGTGAGTGCCTGTCAGTTGCTGGAGATGTTCTGGCCCTGTTCACATGGCTAAATAACTCCTTGCTTTTCCAGTGACTTTCATCAAGCAATGTTGACTGCTGAATCTGGAAGCTGCTTATGTATCTGTAGGATTCTTTTCATTGTGTTGGTGAGGTATAATAAGAATGAGTGTTTCCAAATTGCTCTTAACCATAAGTGGTATGCTTGTTTTATGTAGTTTTTTCTCAACAGATAATGCAAGTAGCGTTTTCCTGTGACCAGCTTTCGCTTATTTTTTGCTTCTCTGCTGCAAAGCACCTGTGGCTGAAGAGTTTTTTTTCCCTAAGAACTGTTATCCTGTGCTTCTACACAGTGTCACTTTCTTATGGTGTTGCCAAACATGAGAATCTAGGGTGACAGTTACCAAATCGTATTGATGTGGCTTCTCATCTTGCAGAGAAGGTGCTACCGTGTGCAGTCATAGACAGGAAGGTGCTAAGAATAAATGACAGATTTTTTTTCTCATTTGACAGGGGACTGCAATGCAATAATAATTCTATGCTAAATTCATGCCTTGTGATGAAGTGTTGTTTGGCAGGCACTGTGTTCACTTAGAAGTGCCTGTGTTCAAATGCCTCCTTCGGTGTATAACACATAACAGTATAATTTTGCCCTGTCTGAGAAGCATAATCTGTTAAATGCTGACTTCTTTCCCCTGCTGTGTGTCTTCATGTAACAGTTTCTCACCCACGGATAATAAATTTGCTACATGCTCTGATGACGGCACTGTTAGAATCTGGGACTTTCTGCGTTGCCATGAGGAGAGAATTCTTCGAGGTATGTGTACCAAAAGTACTGATCGCGTTATTTCAGGAGGGGAAAAACCTTTTGTTTTTTAACTAGGGGTTCACAATACAGACGTATCAGCTTGTCTACGATTTTTGTCTTAAATGCTCCAAACAAGCTTTTGTTTGGCTGCTGCTGTAGGCGCTTTATCATATTCAGAAAGGCCGCAGGTCACAATGGCATTGCTCTGTTTGCTGTCCACCTAAGCTCTAAACAATGCAGGTGGGTGGAAGAACATTTTGCTGCTCCTAATTTGGTAGAGACCACTGTTTCTGGATCAGGAATACATTTGTCTTTCTCTAAAGCTTAATCTTTGTGACCACTTACCTCAGAACACACATCTTCATGCAGAGGATTCCATTCTTTTCATGGACGTGCCTTCCATTCTGATTTCTTCCAAGGCAAGGTAGTTATTTCCCATTCCTTAAGAGGAGTAGAGTATTTAAGTAGAGAAAACAGGTAAATTTTCAGCACATCATGCGTAGCACAGGCAAATAATCCTAGCTTTGGTTACTTAGTTCTGTGCAATATCTGTGTACTCTAACTTCTGGTGCCTTTCCACTGGCCTTGAGCTTTCTCCTTCTCTTGCTGCAGTCTTAATGAGCAATAACAGTAGCTTCTGTCAGCTATTCCTTTCTTGCAGAAGGTGTCAAAGGTACATAATTTAAGAGGAGAATATATTAAAAGGCTGCCATGAGATATGGGATTGTTGACTTGCAAAGAAGGTATGCAATAAAAATGTGAGCTTTCAGTTTGAGCTGTGTGAGCTTGTGCTTTCCTAAAGTAAGAACTTTCAGAGCTCTCCCTGTTTCTTTTGACTCTTAAGCTCTCTTCTTGTTTTACAACCGTGTTACTTTTAAACACCACGACTTTGCAAGGACATTGGGCTCCTGCATTCTTGCCTCACTGATGATATTTTAACAGAGTGTGTGCATAGACATTGTGGTGATTGTGTTTGCAGGGCCTGGCAAGCAGATTTCTAGGTTATATCATTTACAGCTGTTACTCTGGAAGGCCCCAAAGAGACTTGGGACTGTTTTGCTTGATGCTTTACAAAGAAATTGTTCTGCACTAAACACATTCTGTACCCTTCTCCAGGTTCGTGCTAACCATGTGGAGAGTGTGGGGATTGCCTCCATGCAGAGTTATCAAGGTTATAAAAGTCCCTCCACTTTCAAAATTCCACAGAAAGTAGGAGTAAAGCATTTAATTAGGCTGTAGGAAACAGAACTTGCATTACATTTTCTTTTACTTTGTGTATTGTAATGTGATTGTGACTAGATTTCAAATAGAGTTATCCTTTTATTTCCTAAACAGTTTATACATCTCAGTATACTGGTTTTAGTTTGCACAACAGTTCTGTAAAGAATACATTTGCTTCTGCTCATCTACCCACAATACACTTCATCTTTTGTGTAGATTGGAAATGGCTTGAAAACTTTACATCTCTGGACAAAATCGGACAGGACAGATTATTCCTTGTTTGTGCTGTCAGATAGGCAAAGAAAACCCAAATCCCGACCCGAACAACATCAGCACAAAAATCCCCCACAACAAAGCAAAATAATACCAAGACCCCCTGATTGTTGGGAGTTGGGAGCATGTTTCTGCAAACATACAGGTTTGATTTGGCTTTGCTTTCTGATGCTGTTTTTAAATATGGTTAGAAGACTTACTTGAAAGAGCTGGATGGGTAACACTTTAGTTTTCTTAGTGGAAAATACAAGCTTTCACTTTGTTATTTGGAATTTAGAGCTTATGGATTTAGGATACTTATCTTCAGCTTTTGGTTTCTCCACTTTACATATTCGCAAGTGTGACCTGTCATACTTTGGTCCATACAGCCTCGAAACTGTGTAAAAACTCATGCCATTGCTATCCAAAGTTAGTGATTTGTAAATTAATATTCTACAGCTACTACATAAAAAAGATTTTGTTACGTACAGAAATTGTTTAGATCAAATACCACGCTGAGGAATGGTTTTTATTTCCTACTTTCACGTGTCATGCAGCTGTTCTGGATAATATTGGTGCTGTGAAGTTGAAAGGGCTTCCACATTGTCCTTTAGATCCGGAGCTTTCCTTCATGTGTTAAGGTATTCTTCAAGTTATCGCACTGAATTAAGAAAATCAAATGTAACTACAGTTGTGCGGTCACATGTATTCACGGAAAAGGTTAGCACTCACAGGGATAATATGTCAATATATTATTATTTTTACTAGTTTTTCAACAACAAATTAAGAACCATATTTAAAATCCTCCAATCTGTTTTTTAAATGCTGAGGAATGCTTTTAAAGTAGTCCTGTACAGAGCATTAAAGTTACTGGGATAAGCTTTGCTGATACAGAAAAGACAAAATTCTGTAGATTTACCACAGGTCCTTTTGCTTGCACTGGCAGAAACTTACAGTTATTCAAATTATTTAATTAAATTGTCCCCTTAAAACTGGTGTGAAGCAACAATTTAAGTCTTGTGAAGAGTATTGGAAAAACAAATGGAAGTGGTAAATGACATAGGATGACTTTTTATTGTTTTCCTGGAGTTCTTTCAGCTGTCTGTAGCAGGCTACGTAGTTTTTCAGTAGCTAAACCCATGAATACATGGGCTGCGTGACATACACTTCTTAACTTGCTTTTATTTTGTCAAAATGAAAATAAACAGGACCCTCTTTGGTCCTTCATACGTAGTGCCAGAAGCTCTGGATCTCTTTTCTTCAGTCGCCAAGTCCCATTGTTGTCCAGCTTTTCACTGATTTATGTTGCTTTGCCCTTTGTTTCTCCCACCCTGGCTTTCCAGCACACAGGAGGTGGAGTTTAGGCATTTTGTTGGAAGTTTGTGCAGAGATACCAAGCTCCTTTTTAACATCCTAAATAAATGAATAGGATTAAAATCCTGTTTTCTTGGGGAACCATCTTTAAATAATTCAAGTGAACTATCTTAGAAGAATTTGAAGGTGGGGAAGATGATCTTGAGTGTCAGTTACTTACGTGCTCGCTCTCCACAGTCCCGGTACTGCCTGGCTACTCTCTTGAAGTAAAGGTGCTGTGCTCCTGATTTTGCAGCTTTTGCCTAAGTTCATTTCTGTCATGATACCACCTTGATGGTAGCAAGTGCACTTTGGTGCACTTAGTAAAACACACTCATAGGAACCTCACAGATGTTAAAAATGTCCTTGTTAAAATAAGCCATGGCAAACAGGCTATAGTATAGCAACATGTCTTTTCATGGCAATAATCTGTTCCTCTGAAAGGCTTTTCCAGTAAAACACCATCAGGTCTTTTGTCTAAACAGTTGCAGTGAAGTCCAGGACTCACGTGAACATTTCTGTAAGAACGTACACATTGATGATGGCTTTTAGTAATGCTGAAAACATCCAGTGAAAAACTGTATACAGTAAAATCTTCGTGTCCCTTTATTTCTATTGAGAAATTAAATGTTATTCCTAATTTTTTACTGGTAGCAGTGACTGGGTCTCTGCTGATGTATCCCTGAGAATATTTTGGGTAGGTAATAACCACATGATTCCTTAATTATCCTCAGCATGGTATTGTGGGCTAGGAGGCTACAAACACTTTTTGAATTTCTCAGTTCCACTGTCCATCCTTCTCCTTCCTTTCACAGTCACCCAAAATCCAGTAGAAATGTAATGACTTTAGATGACTGTAATGTTTTTATTCTAAAGTCTAGATGAGCGCTGTGTTCCTGGGATTTCAAAAGGTTGCCTGTCTTAATTAGGTCTTTTGGAGAGGATAACTCCACCCAGTTCTCTGATGAATAGTAACCCGTGCTTTTTAAAATACTTTGTAGATAAGCTGTTCCATTTTCTGTCCCTAAAATAGAGTAATACACTAAATGATCTTTCAGCCCCTGTGGTAGACTTGGCGAAAGATTTTTCGTATCCTAACTTGAACAATTAAAACCAATCAAGATTTCATTACGTTCTGTCTGGATTTAAAATTTGCAGTTTGTAACAACATGTAAATTCTTAACACCATCACTTACAAAATAACATGTATTACATGCTTGCAGAAGTCACAGCAATCGTGGTGAAAAGACTCCATCTCCTCACAAGTGTCTGTGCCTCTGGTCAAACTGAAACAGCTGTAGAATTTTTTATTTATTCCTGCCTTCTACTCCATTTCTGCAACTTTATTAGCAAATAATGTACTGCAGTCTCTTAAGCAGTTTAAATTTTTATTTTCTGCCTGAAAGTGAAGGATCTCTTTGGAGTTTTTGACATCCACTACCTCAGTCAAATAGCAAACCCTGTACTTAAATTTATAGGAGAGTTCTGCAATTAAAAGAAACCTGAGAACTGGAACTCTATCTTCAGTTTAGTCCTTGCATTTAAGCATATGTTAGTAACCAGCTCTTAATCTTGACACAAGTAATTTTAAAACTGCTCCCTTTTCTTGGAATGTAATTGAACTCTGCATTGGATAATTTAAAAGAAAAAAAAATCCTGATATTGCTGTTTCCATCTTTCTTCCCTTTATCTGAGGTTTTTCTTTTGTTTTCCTTGTCTGAGCAAGGAGAGAAAACTCAGAAAATGCCAGAAATGCACGTATGTTGATACTGTGTTTCTTGTAAGGAGACCTAAGGTTTAAACTTTGAGTTTTTCATGAGGGTCACTTCTTTGTACTCTTAGGATTTCAGGTATCTCTGATATGTCTTCTAGTTCTACTGATGCGTCCCTGCATAAATATTAGAAGGATGAGACGAGACCTGGCTGATATTGGCACAAGCTAGAGAAGGAAAGTCCTTGAATTTTTGAACTTAAAAGGATGAGCTGTTTTGAAATGCTGGTATTGGACCGATTTAGCCTCCTCTTTGTTGGTGAGTTGTAGTGACCCAGCTTGTGTTGCACGTCTGATCTTTGTGAACCTTCACTACCGGAGTCAAGCTGGCGATGCGCGGAGGGATAAGTTCCAACTAACTCAGCTGAGGTACAGCTGCACTCTAAATCGCTGGGCTTTTTATGTGTGTTAGGTACAAAAATGGTAAGGATCTTACGGGTGTGTCAGTAGTTAATCTGTGAGAGGGGTTTTTTCTTCACAAACAGTTCACATCACTTGCAGAATCAGTGATGCAGGAGTTCTTTTATTCTGCTGCGTGTGTTGCAGCAGCCCTGATGTTGCTCCTTCGGGCTTGCAGACATGGAGAGCTTCACAATCTCATTGCTTTTTTTTTTTTATTCATCTCATTAGGAAATGTCTCTGCCTTTGTGAGCTTAAGAGTTAGGAATGCTGTATGCAATTTCCTGCTTCATAAATGGAAGTTATCACATAACGTGTATTTTCCTAGTGTCTTTCTCAACACTTTTTTTCAGAGTTAAGTAGCACCAAGGATTTGGAGTGGGAATACTTATATGCCTTCCTGAATTCATGGATAACTTCAGTCATTGCTGCTTGTTTGGGTGGTGGGTATAACCTTCATTAGATGGGAAGAATCCAATCTCCTGCTTGAGCCTACTAAAAAAAATGTTCAGGTTTCATCTAGCAAATCAGTGTGATTCCTGAATATGACTTTCAGGCTTAGTTTTCTCTTTATAGGAAACTTCATTATAGGTAGACTTTGGTGAAATATCCACTTACATTTGTGCTAAAAGTAAACATCCACCAGAGATGAGAAACTACCTACTGCATTGACTTATACTGGTTTTGTGTTTGTTAAATATTCTGGATTGGACAGAAATTTGGGTTTGATCCACTGTAGTTGAGGTGCTTGATTTCTGTGGTTTAGAAGGTGGTGATTAGGAGGTAGTTCAGCCTTTTGCTCTGCTCCCTAAAACAATTCCAGGAGACTTAGAAGGTACTAAAGACTGCTCTTGGAGCTGGTTACACCTGATATGCCTAAAAGTTGCAGTTTCATGTAGCATTAAAGTACATCATACTAAGTCTAGGAGTTCCGATTCTCATGTAGAATCTAGTGCTTTGAGAATCCTGAAACATTAATAGGAAATAAATAAAAGTTCTCAGGGAATGGGTAAAAGAGATCAAGAGACTTGAGCCCACAGCACCATCAAAAAAGCTCTAAACTAATTGTGTAAACTGCACACTTCTGTCAAGGCTTTTCATGAGGCAAGAATGAAGAGGCACTGTGTGAGAATGAGATTATTTCATATTCAATTTTGAAATGTATTCCTCCTTGAAAATTGTCCTGAAGCTGGAAGTTATATAATGACTCACCTTGAGCCCAAGGGCAAATTTTAAGGTAATGTTTGTAACATATCTCTCAAGCTTGGAGGAATGTTGAGAAACCTTAATGTTTCCCAGGACAGCCAGTGCTGCTGAAGTACAGGATAGTTAGAGAAGTTCTCTGCATCGTTAGAATTTCTTGCATCTCATTGCTTTTGTGTTTGATGATTGCAAGGGGTAGATGAATACTGAACTACCGAATACTGAAACCATTTATATGGGTTGTTAGTTATAAGTACTTGAGAGGTGAGAACTTTAATTCCATCAGCTGTGACTTCATATGGAATTAAACATAATATGGCCCAATATTCTGCCAGGAGTCAGGATCCACCTGCAGTGAGTGCCACTGGTGGAGCAGTGAGCTTTGTCCCCCCCCCAAACTCCCCATAGTTGTGGAGGAAGAAAAAAAACTATTTTAAGTGGATTACATTGATACTAATGACGAAATCCTGAACTACAGAGGCATTTGAATGCTGATGCTGAGATGATCCCAGTCTCCCTTTCTCTGCTCAAGTGTGGTTGATAAAAAGAAGGCTGGGTGCATTAAAGGTGACAGTTTCTTGGTATCTAGTCACCAGAATCTGTCATAGCAAAGGTTCTCAGCAAAAGAAAAAAACATCTGGAGGTAGCCTTATGCTAGTTATGTTAGTAACTCATTTCTAATGAAGTCTTTGTGGATAAATACTCGGAATTGGGCACTTCATTAATTATATTTTTAATGGAATCTTTTATCTGACATACTGTTTCCTAGGAGAGCATAGATAAAGCCATTTCAGGATAAGTGGTAGAAGTCTACAAAAAATGAAAAAAACA
The DNA here is from genome assembly GCA_013396755.1 of Sclerurus mexicanus. Classification (NCBI taxonomy): domain Eukaryota; kingdom Metazoa; phylum Chordata; class Aves; order Passeriformes; family Furnariidae; genus Sclerurus; species Sclerurus mexicanus. The sequence goes on from VWZF01004958.1 coordinate 1,236,544, forward strand.
CAACTCCTTGTAATCTGTTAGTCCTTAAAATCTTCCCTTGCAGACTTCTTAATGCCACTTCTGTGTGTGGGTTAAACAGGGCATTTTGTAATTTCTTTGTATCTTTTCTCTTTTTATATTCTCTAGTTACTGTCTTAAAAGCTTTTGTGCATCTAGGTAAGCACAGACTTTGTAAAGCATTTGGTATTGTCTTTGCATCATTTAAATTCTACATACTTAAATTATGTCCTGTTATTTCGCATTTAGCTCCGAGTGCTATTCTGGTTTGAGTAGTTGAGACCCTTGGTAACAAGTTTTATTATATGGGAGATGGGGAGAGAGCTTGCAAATGTTGTCCCTAAAGTGTGATAGTATTTTTTGTTTTCCTGTCTTCCATACATGCCTGGTATTCATTACTTTCTCCTGAGAAAGCTGGTCCTGCTCATGACATGTTGCGTTTGTAGGGAGACACAGAATCAAAATTGAAACTGGGGAATGTGCAGAAATGAGCTTGTGTAACAGACCAGGAGAAAAGGGATAAATAAGAATCCTGAAAAGTATTGGGTAAAAGGCGGCTGGAAATAAGGATAGGAAATGGGAAGAAAGTGTGGAAGCTGTGTCAATATGAAAAAATAAAAACAAGAGCTGGTGTAAGGGTTGGGAAAAGCTAGTGGCAGTGTGAGCATGGAGATGAGTTTGAGGTATGGTGGAACCTGACAAGTCATGCCCTGGGCGTCACGGGGATAACTTGGAGCAGCCTCAGTTGCTGAAGGAACCAGAGAAGAGGCAGGAGGGAGTTTATGACTGAATGACACACTCAGGTACAAGCAGACAGTGTAAAATGTGCCAAGAGTGTGTGCATATTAAACTGTAATAATAGTACCCATAATATCTTTTACATTTTATGTTGTGTCATGCTTCTTAGAGACTAGATGTGTTGGAGTAGCATTAGGAACATGCTTCATCTGTTTGAAAAATGAGCATGCAGTGAATCATAGAATCATAGACTGTGCCGAGTTGGAAGGGACTCATTGGGATCATCAAGTCCAGCTCCTGGCCCAGCACAGGACATTCCAAGAGTCACACCATGTGCCTGAGAGCATTGTCCATATTCTTCCTGAGCTCTGTTAGGCTTGATGCTGTGATCACACTGCCCTGGGGAGCCTGTTCAGTGCCCAACCATCCTCTTGGTGAAAAACTTTATATCCAGCCTAAGCCCCCCTGACTCAGCTCCAGCCATTCCCTCGTGTCCTGTTACTGGTCACAAGAGTGAAGAAATTGGTACCTTCACAAGAGTGAAGAAATTGATATCACAATGAGGTCTCCCCTCAGTCTCCTCCAGGCTGAACAGACCAAGTGACCTCAGCTGCTCCTGATATGGCTTTCCCTCCAGACCCTTTACCATCCTCGTTGCCTTCCTTTGGACACTCTCTAATGGCTTAATGTCATTTTTTATATTGTGCTGCCCTGAACTGCGCCCAGAACTCAAGGTGAGGCTGCCCCATTGCAGAGCATGCCCCCAGGACATGGTTGGCCCTCCTGGCTGCCGGGGCTCTGCTGAGTCATGTCCAACTTGCTTTCAACCAGGACCCTCAGGTCCCTTTCCAAGGCACTGTTCTCCAGCATCTCATTCCCCAGTCCGTATGAACATCCAGGGCTGCCCCACCCCAGGTGCCGAATCCGGCACTTTCCCTTGTCAATCCTCATGTGGTTTGTGGCTGACCAGGTCAGTGCTATTTTATTGAGCAAAACATGGCACCATTCTTACTGTAACTGGAAGAAAGCTCGCTCTGCCACCTGATGAAAGCTCCTTCTGTTGTTTAGTAGTCCCTAAGAAGTAGTGTGGACTTTTTCTCTTTTTTGTTTCTTTCAAGTTTTGTCAGTTCAAGAGCTCTAAAGCTGAAGAATTTAAAGTTGCTCCTCAGACTAAAGGTCGGCTCTGGTTTACTTCACTGGGGAGCGTAGCCAGGGTACACATGTGCTGCATGCCTCTGCAAAAAGCAGTTGGGTAGATTTAAGTGTGCAGGCAGGTACTCAAGGTTCATTTTCAAAGTTCAGCGCCAGGATTTTCCAAGTGACTGATCCTCTTCTCACAATGAAAATACAAATTGTCATTTAGTTCTGCTACTTGCAGGTAAAGGCTCTTTGTTGAAAACAAAATACTTCTCAAGGGAAAACATTTTGATTTTTGCTGCTGAAAGTTTACATGTGTCTTGCAGGTAAAGTAACTGTGTTGGAAGTTTTATATATTCATATTTTATAGTAGGAAGGATTTTAACAGGGTGGGTTTCTGTTTTAATTGACAAGTGTGGGCTGTTAAGTGTCTTAGCTTCAAAGGAGCACATCTGTAAGCATAAGGTATAGCTATACAGGAGAAATCTACAACTTCTTAAAATACATCTTATAAAAAGTTTCACAGACTTCAGTTTAACGTTTCTTCCATCCCAGAGAGTTTGGATTACTATTCGTAGTTATTATCTCAGTGGGAGCATCTGATATTTGTACTTCTGCACGTCATTATTTTGGTACATTACACAAGCTGTCCAGTTCCAGCTTGTGTTGAGCAGTTTAATAAATGGATTAGTTACGTATTCTTTTAAAATACAATATTTTCTTAGTATTTCTCATACTGTGTATGCATTGATTTTTCTCCAGTGGAGATATGTGGATAGGTAGAACTAGTCCAAATATAGCTACAGCCACGTAGACAAGTGGTTATATCACTGCAGTTGAATTTTCTGGCATAGACAAGGCAAGAACTGTGAGTATTTGACATACATTGTCATTGAAGATAGAAGGTAATCTATATGTGGTTCTGACCATTCCCAGAAATTGTGTATGAGCCTTTTTGCTCACCGTAGTTAGCTTTTAAAGGGAATTTACCATGGCTAAATAAATATGAGCCTGAGCTGGGAAGCTGAAAGTTAACTGTAGCAGCACTGCAATATGTGCTTCTACTAAGTCACCAAGACCTCAGAGAGTAAACTTAACATATTCCCCAGCTTTTCTGAATGAAAATTTTATCTTAGCTGCTTAGTATTGGAAAGAAAAATACCTTTTAGTAAAAAACAAACCCAGCTGCTGGTGTGTGCTGACAGAGGTGTATTTTCTACCATACATAAAACAGGTTTTTTCCTTTGCCTTTTTATTTAGAATGCTAGAGTATGAAAATATTTTAAATGTTACATTAAAATCTTATATTTTAAACTTCCATCACTTCCAGAAAGCCTTCCTCTAAAGAAAGTCATAATACCTTATAAATTAGTAGCTGCAATACTACTGTAAAAACTATTCTAGTTCTCAAACAATGAGTAGAATGAATTGATGAAAAAACGTAGCTCAGGATCCAGTCTATGATTAATAGTGTATGCTGGGGAAATCAAATCTAAATAATTATACAATACTTTAACGTTTGAACTTTTCTTTATAGCTGACTTCTTTCTGTGTTCTCCAAGATAGCCCCATTCTGCTTTATTTTTCTCTCTGTTAAGATATAAGAAGGGAGTAGCTCTGATAAGCATTTACCATCCTCAGAATTTGTGTAGCAAGACTTTAATGTTCTTTCTTGCTTGACGCAAGACCTAGTGTTCCTTGAGATCTATTTTTCACCACAGGTTGAGATTCTTTCTGGCTTTGTAAGTAATCCCTGCACTGACCGATTCACAAAATCTGAGGGTCATCTTTGAATTCATGGAAGAGCTGATATTCCACCCCAGCCCCCAGCTCTCTGTGGGAGAAACTTGTCCCAAGGTGGAGCATAGAGTAAAACATTTTCCTGTGAAAAGAAAACTTTCATTTTTTTTTTTATATTTGGAGATACATAGCACAGGTTGATGTATAGATAGTATTCATAGGTAAGTAATTTCCCACTTGAGTACAAGTTTAATGGGTATCCCCAGAAGTTCAAGGGAGTTCAAACTCATTTAATGTTCCAGATACGTTGCCATTATAAAAATAAGTATTACAGTAAATTTAAAAGTTCTGAAAAAGAAAATAGTCTAGTTTATCTCCTTTTCTAGTCCAGTGAAAAATACATTTAAAAGGTCATTTTCATTGCAGAGATGATCTCATGTTCAGGGTCTCTTTTTTGCCTTTTCTCATACTGGTGCAGTGGAAGAGTTGTGAGAGTTTTGCATAATTCCAGATATTGTGCAGTCTCTGCCCCTGGAGATTTTCAAAATAAACCTGGAAAAACCCCTGAGTAGCCTAGTCTGACCCTATAGCTTTGAGCAGCAGTTTGACCAAGAGACTTTTGAGGTTTCTTCTGGCCTGACTTACCCTGTGATCTTAGGATACTGAATTCCCCTGTTTTGCCAAAGGGCAAACAAAGGAACCAAAAATCCTGGCCACGTAATTTGTAGTTACCTTCAGCTGTCCACCAGTGTATTTGACATAAGGAACTGACCTTCAAGGCACTAGCAACAGTTCATTATTTTTTTAGTTAATTTTTCTTCCAGCTTTTAACATGTTTGAAGAAATGCACAGTATTTGGATTGGAAAGATTTTATGTTTAGTGGATCTTTTTTTCAGAGAAGATAAGGGTTTGATCATTTCGTAGTGACTAATGGTATGTTAGATGTAATCATCATTGAAGTTTCAGAACTTGCCTGGTGTCCTACAAGCATTACAGACTTGTTGTAAATAAGATGGAAGGTATGATAGTGTGCTGTCAGCATCTTCAGAGCTCCTGCTGATTATGTAGTAAGTGAAGTAAAATAATACCTATAGATACATATACTATGTATATGTAATTGTTAGGTTTGCATATGTTATTTTTATATGTATATAAACATATATAATAGTTCCCAGTGGCACACTTTATCACCTTAATATTTGCTGCTTTTACATTTCAAAATGATTTGAGGCAGTCTTGGAAGAGATTGTGCTGGTAGTGTTGTAAAGCTCTAAAGCACATGAACAATTAGGTTGAAAGTGTTTGCTTTGAAAGAAAAGAGCATGAGGAGTGATTTAGGTAAATGCTTTACTCCTTGAGCTAGGACAGCCTGGGTTTGTCCTTGTGCATTAGTGTTCTGAAGATGCAGTTCTCTAGATCACATTTCCAAGGTCTCTAAAGGCACCATAAGTAGACCTGCTGTGTTTGCAAATATCAGCCTTTATATCCAGATGAAATGGGTGGTAAAGAGTCCTTTTTTCATCGTTTTCTTTCAAGTAGCAGCTGGTCTGCAGAGTATTTTTCACTGTTCATACCCACCCCTACTCAAGGTCTTGACTGACTTTAATGCGTAAACCAAAATTATTTATTTTTTGAGTTTAAACATACCAACAGGAGACGGCACAATATTAAATATTATTTTGAGACTGCAGTTAAATAAATATTCTAAGTTGTTTTGTCTTAAAACGTACAGGCCAGATTTGTTCAGGTGTTTCTTCTACTGATGAGATTAGAAAGGAGTAACCACACATTCCAAAATTTGAAGATAAAATTCCCCCATCTGAGTTGTAATGAGTTAGGAGAAAGGAACAGCTGCCTGTGGGAAATACAGCCTGGACGGCTGTAAAGCATATTTATGTAGCATAGGTACTTCCATTTGTTAGCAAGGTGTGTCTGTTTTCTAAGGCTTGACCCGGTCTGTAATTTGATATGGTGCAGTGTGTTACTGCTTGCTGTCCGTGCCTGGTCAAGAAGAGTCCTGCCTTTTCTTTACGTCTGCCTTCTGGTCTTTCTTATCCATGCATCATTCATAGGCAGAAATAATGGGTTCACTTTAACCAGCTGATAAAGTGAGGAAAAAAGGGTAGGGTTTTGTTGTTTGGTTTTGGGTTTTTTAATGACAACACCAACCTTCCTTAAGGATGCAGAAACTCGCTTACTTTAGGTCAGCTGATGTAGTTGGGTAATAAGATGCCTTTTCCCTACAGATTTTGCTTTATGCCCTTAAATCCTCAACCAACAATAACTCTGTTGCTCTCCTAGTATGTACTCACCCTCTTCAAATGAATGTAAAAGCTATTTTCTCTTTAGCAATACATACATTCTCAAAATCATTATTATCTTGGCTACTTTGCTAAATTTAGTCCTTAGGAATATTGATGATGTTGATGAATATGGATTTCTGTGGACTACCATTCTCCTTTTGGAAGTCCCTGTTCTCCAGAGACTTACAAATGAGCACATGGTCTTAAGATTAGCAATGTAAAAAGCTAAATTAAATCAAATTGTTCTTTTATTGCATTAAAAATACTCTGCAGTTATATTCTGAAGATCTTTGGGCAAAGGTAGGTTCTTTGTTTCATGGTATTCCCAGCTTGTCAGGAATATCCTTTGCTCCTAAAGGAATGGAGAATAAAGCAAGCATTCCTATCACCTTTCAATCCCAAGTGTGCTAGATGTGTCATTTCTGAAGTACACACCGCATTTGCTGACAGTTTTGAGCAGGGCTTTTCTAAAAACGCAATCAGGAATTTTAATGCTTTTATGAAACCTCAGAATTCCTGCGGTCCTGTAAAATTGGAGCGGTGGGGGCTTTAATAGCAGGTGCAACCCTGCCAGCCACGTGGGTCGAGCTGGAAGCGCTCCTTCCTGAGGACACACGCTGCTGTTCCAGAGCTCCGCACGCACTGCCCGCCGCTCTCCCGCTGCCCTTCCCCTGTCCCTGCAGTGCAGAGTTCTTCAAGGATTGCCCAGTCTTTCTCCCTAAGAGCGCTTGCTGTGTATCAGTCTGCAGTTTCACCGTGAGGATTTCTGGTCCCCGTAAGTCTGGGTGGAAGTACCGGCAATTAATCCCGGTTTTGCACAGTGGTTGAAGTTGCTTTATTCCCTGCAGTGCTCTGTCCTCCGAGGTGTTCTTGCTCCCACGGCAGCTTACTGGAATTCAAAGAAGGTTCTAAATAATGGGGGGTTATTCCACAGAAATTACTAGAAATATCATCAGCTGTTTTTAAACCATTGCATAATATTTATTTACCAAATTAATAACTTTTGTTCCAACAGAACATTGGTACTTGAATAAGTTTTTTAACTTTTTTGCAAGCTGGAATAATTTACTTTGCAAGTAAGTTTACTTTAACTCATTTTGCAAGTAAGGAATAGGCATGAGACAAGTTTTCCTGAAAGAGTACTTAGCAGCAGTAATTATCACAGGTATCTAAGAAACACAATTCAGAACTGGCATTTAAAAATGAACAATGTGGAGAATTTAAATTAGAATTGAATGGACTTCTGATTTAAAGTGCCGCATTAAAAATCTTAGAAATTGATGTTGCACTTAGGAGACAGGAGTATCACAATGTTTTTCCTGATGTCTCTGTTCTTTGCAATCCTTGCACAGAAAGGGAGACTCAAGTTTAGGTATGAAAAGTTACTTTTTCAGTTTGTTGCATGACTCTTGGATTCCGGTCACTGTGAACTGGCATCTGCAGGGCAGCAAACCCTGCTGGTTTAGGTGAGACGTTCTACTGACCAGATGTCTGATAAGACTAGTTCCAATCAGCCTGAATAAATGATCTGTTAGTGAAAGGTAATGAATTACACTAATAGGCTGGAAAATCTATTCCACTTCCTCCCCAGAGAAGTTTCTCTTCATTCACACAGTAGCAGAAAAGTCTTCCTAGAACTGTATGATAGATAAACCAGGCTATATAACTTTTATATAACAATAACTTCTGGAAAGGTTTATGCATTTGTACAAGAGAGCAGGAGTGTTTTGCTGCTTCTTTGCCATAGAATGTATGCCCTGCGAGCTGCGTGTCACTGCAGAACTAAACCCCAGCTGTTTCTGTGAGAGGTGTGTTGGTCCAAAGGCACAGCCAGGGATAAATAAGGGAGCTGCTGCTGGAGTGAGCACCAGTGATCAGTGTCTCCAGCAGAGGAACAGCCTGTTATTCCTAGAGCCAGGGGTTTCCCAGCCTGCTGTACCTTGTCTCCAATGTAGGCTTGTTGCAGTTGCTCACATTCATAACACATTGACATTTATAAAACTTCCAGTAGCAGATAATCCATAAAGAAGTACATATTCCAAAAATAGGGACCAGCCTAATGAAGGTGTATTCTGTGTACTAAAGCAATAAATGTATTTTACTTGCACTGAAAATAAACTGTGGACATGGGATTATACTTGTTAAAGTTTCCTCTTCTTTTGTCAACTCTTTAAAGTTAAAAATGCACTGTGCTCCCCAATACAGGGTTGCTGTGTTAACAGAAATATTAAAAACTCAAAATGTAAATTAGGCAGAACTGTTACCTTGCATCATTTTGCCAACGAACATATTTCTGATTTTTCAGTTTCCTCCATGTGTTACTTCAATAGCAATGGCATGCTCTTACCCAGACTTTCTGAATCAGAAATCATACCATCTTCTCTCATGAAAGTCATCTTTCTTCAGTCTATGATTGTGAGTCTGTGTATGGGAATTCATCTGTGCAATTGGGGACTTTACTGCCTCCACCACAGCACCAATTCAGTTTATCAGTAGTTTTATTTTACAGTGGCTTTCTAAAGCCTGACTTCATTAAAGATAAATACTGCATTTTCCCATTGCTCAGCTTAGCTACCTCCACACAGCCCAGCCAGCGTTGTAAGAGGGGTTTTATTTGAAGAGCACAGGTCAGCTCCGCTGCAGGATCAGGAGAGCAGCCTTTTACTGCTGATGACCTCCCTCCACCCCCCCAACTATCTTTGTGCCCATCCTACTTAACTTGTTCTTCCTGTTATTCTCAAAAACGTGTCATTTTCCCAAGAGCTTTTTAGTTTGTCTCCTGTCACGGGAGTTTCATATGTGGACCCAGTTCATGTGGTTATGGGAACTGGTTTGTACATTTTTGAGACTTGACAGATAGTATTTTCTTTCTTTTGGTGTGTGTGAGATTAAAACGTTTTGAAAGCTGCTACAGAAAGCATGGAGAGAAATCTAAAGATTCCGTAGGAAAGAGCTGCTTTCTGAATCACATGTACCCAATAAACACATGTTCTCTTTTGCCTTTAATCTTAAATTGGTTATCTGCTTGGTGTTTTCTTTTGGTGATTTGAGCCCATACTTTTCACACAGCTGCAGATTTGAAGTTTTGCAGTTGTCTTTTGGTGGTGGTGTTTTCAACTAACAAATGCTCCAAGATCCAGGGGGGGAAAACATCCCATACATAACTTGTTTGTATTTTCAAATTCTGTTTCCAGAATGGTAATAATTAAAATCTGTAGTGTTACTGTTGCTATCGTGCTAGTACTGTAACAAAGAAGACTGAGTTAAAGTACTGAAGGCAAGATAATTGTTTCAGAAAAATTGAGGTTTTTCTCAGCATTGCTGAAGAGATGATCAATGACTTTCTGATCTGCATGCACTTGCAAAGAGATGGACCTTCTTTGACTTGTTTTGTTCATGTCATTTGACTTTTTATGTGTTCTCTAGAATTTTGGCTTTATGTATTTTCTAGAAGTTTGTATAAAATTTTTGAAGGGTTTTTTTAAAATCCCATGGTAGTTCAAAGAGTACTTCAGACTAACTTTTTTTTCCCCCTGAGAGTGTAGTGTTCGTGACTAACAAGATTTCTGTTTGTCTAATTGCAACATTTTCATTTTGAAATACTAGAATGTTTCTGGTGCTGACACAGAGGGGTGTGCAACAACAGCCAGGAATTATTTGCTCCGGGTATAGATGTAGCATTGGAATTGAATATTTTTCTGCTTCTAAGGAGTAATTTCTCTGTTCTAATCAACATTTTTTTGCTGCGAAAGTTCTGCTTGCTTCGTGAGAGCATACACTGCATACATCGTTGCAGTAGGTTCTAAGGATTCTTTCCTGCCAACTTCTGCATCATTCCTTTATCTTACTGTGGGTAATTCGTAACATGCTACTGGGAGCATGTACCTGTAGGTTCAAATACAACTTCAGTCATGGCATGCATCACAGAGGAAAACACCACACATGATGCCACTGCCATATTCTGGTCTTGTCTGACGTTTTTATTCCTTCAGAGTCAGGAGGGGAAAAAAAATCTAACTGGTAGTGATTTCCAGAAGCACAGGGTTCAAAGAAGTATTCGGTGTATCTGTGATGTGCTGTGTGGCATGTGTTTGGTTTCTGTCTCCTCTGTTCTGATCTTGAAAGAACAGTCCCTTAATTATGTTGTTATAGCAAACCTATGTCACATCTGGCTCGGTTGTTTGGGGGGGTTTTTACCATTAAGAAGTGGTGCCATTTTTCCCCTGCACTTTAAATCAAATACCTCTTGTTCTGTTCACGTCTGCGTGTGACATTAGCAAATGAATCTGAGGATTTTCTACGAATTGTTGCCAGCACTTTTGTTTGGAAACCTGCTTAAACTGGTGATGGGCCCCTTTGTCTTTCTTCTCATAACTGTGTATGTTGTCTTTACACATTCTCCATCTTTTTTCTCTCTGGTTTTGATACATCTGAGTTATTTTAGTGCTCTGGGTTGTTGGATCCCATTTCTTCCCATTGACATTTCTCTCTTTGTTAGGTTTTATTGCACAAAATCCCTGGTAAGTTTTCAGCACTGTATTTTGCCCTGTCTCTCTGTTCAATCACATATGAAGAGCTTTACTTTGGATCCGTTCATGTGCTTGTGGAGTTTAAAATGAGACATGGGGGTGCATGGAACTTTAGAGAGCTTCGTAGATACTTGTACAGCCACACTGCAAAACAGTTGCTTAATGGGGGACCTATTTTTAGAACTGAAGCAAAAAAAATAATTTGGGTTCCTCAAATGGGAACTACAGTGTTATTTTTAAATCTGAAAGGGGAAAAGATTTTCTCAAATTTCAGAATTTCTGAGTGGCGAGAAAGATGACTGAGTCCATGAATGTGGTGGAATGTGTAGGAAAGTCAGGAAAATAAGGGGAAGTAGGGTTTTATCTCTCTTAGGTTTCTGTAACACTATTGAAATCATTGTTTGGCTCCTGGAATTCAATTACACTCTTTCACTGGGGTTATGATATTTTTAATTTTGCCATGTTGCTCCTCATTAGCTCCAATATCACCACTAGATTAGACGTGTCCATAAGTCACTGTGTGATAACTACATGCTGCATTTTTTTTCTGTTTTAGTTCATGGTATTCTGATCGTTGCGTGTGTTTCTGTCACCAATTTACAGCTCTTTCATATTTCAGTTTCTTAAAAATTGGCCCTTTCTGCTTGAAGTGAGAATTGTACTGTCTGTTCAGCTTCCCCTCTGTGTAGAAAGAGCAGTGCTTTGTGGCTCAGTGCTCTGCTTTTTTCAGCTGCTTCCTCGTTTCTCAGCCTCACTGGTATTGCAAAATGCAACGAGCCTTTATCTCCATATCTTTTCTGGGACCTCTTATGCTTGCTAATTGTCTGGATTATTGACTGATGCCAATATTTTCCTCGAGTCTGTATAAAGTTTGATATCTCTCTGTTGTCCCCCCACCTCACTCTTGGGCCAGCTCCTGTTCACTTACTACAGAGATTTTCAGGTCGTGAGGTATTTGCCCTAGAACCAAAGAAAATAACTTTTCTAACATTTGTGTACCTTAACTCTGCTTGAAATGTTGATAGGCTCGCACGAAATGTTTTGTAATGGTGAACTGACTGTCAAAAGGAGCTTACGTGGCTTTTTTTGATTGGCAAGAAGAAAAGGTTTTCCTTCAAAGTGCTGCCCCTTAGAGTGAGGAGCTCGCTGAACAAGTGTTCCTCTGTGTCTGGCCAGGTGATCATGGCTCTCTTTAAAGTAATTTATTTGCCTGGTAGAGAGTTGATAATATCTCTCCTCTCAATGTTATGTGAAAAAAGTAGGATCCTGCCCTGTCAACCATAAAAACACACTAAAAACTGTTCTTCTGGTCAGGGAAAATTAAGTTGGCTGAAAGATCTTGGTAGTCCTCCCATGCTGGATGTTTTTATAAAAGATTCTGGGTTCACTTGGCAGTAAGGGTATATCAAGTTATATAAAAACAAAAGGTTTCTAGTAACTTCTCTTGCTGAGATCCACAAATATTTTTCATCATTTTTAGGAGCTTGCTGAGAGTGCTCTCTCCTCATGTGGCCACACAGAGGTTTGAAACTTGGGTTAACCTCTAAACTAGGTATTTGGACTATGCTTTTTTCTCGCAACAACTGTAATTGCCAGCAGAACCTACATGAACATCCAGCAGGATGTAAAAGGAAGTAATTACTGAAAATTATTAATAATGGTTGCTCTTAGCTTTTCCGGAAGTCTTTGTTCTCTTCCCTGAGTTGGGAACTGAGTGCTTTGACTCTACCACTTACAACCTTGACTGAAAGTTTGGTCAAAGCACAGAGCTAGAGGCAAGCTGGTACAAAACTCTGCACTGTGTCCCCTGATTTCCTTCCTTTCCCTAAACTGCCAGGCTGAATTTTAGGATGCACCTGAGTTTCTTTATTAGCTTCAAGTTAGTTTAAAAATATGTCCAAATTAATACTGTGGTTTTGACATTCCTCCTTTGTATTACTTTCTGTAATTTCAGTAAAACTGTCGGGCTTTGGCTTTGCTTAGAGGTGTTTCACACAGGTGCAACAGACAAAAGCTTGACTAAAGTCTGCAGGTGGAAGGACTTTTGACACCCTGATGACAGCAAGTGACCATAGCAGTCAACATTGTCAATAATTAGTGAACAGAACTAGTTTCTTAGGTGTGTGTTTAGAAAACCCCACTGGGCTGCTCAAGGACCAGTACATCTTAAAACCACATCAGCTACTGGAAGCTTGGCTTCAGGCAGCAGTTTTTAACTCACGCTCCACCTCGTTCTTGAGTCATAAAATGCGTGTTCTGACTGAGCAGTAGTTCAATAGTTACTTTCAGGTATCACTGTGGGTCTTCAATTTACTTGATATTCTAATGGGATTCTTTGCTTCTGGTTTGTTTGGGGTTTTTTTAAGTTGGTGGTACAGGCTATGAGCAGACTCCAAAACACTTGTTTAGTTCGTGTTTGAAGGACTTGACTGGGAACACTTTGATATGAAGATTTTTATTTTTTTGGGGGGGTCTGTTTTTACAAAATAACAAGCAAACTGATTCTGTACCCAGATACAAAGCCACAAATCTATGGAAACTGCAGATTAACAATTGACAAGATAATTGAATTTCTCATCTGTTTAAGTTCCTGCTTTTTCCTGTCTTGAAGGACCACACGTTCTGCTCTTGGACACAGCTGTACTCTCCCCTGTTCTCTACTCCCCTGTCCTGTGCTGTGCTGTGTTTGGATGAGATCAGTCCTGGTGGCTAAAGACAGTAAATGCTTGTTAGAGGCAGTGTAAGGTCTGTCAGATCCACTGACTGGTGCCAGATACTTGAAAGGAAGGTGCCAGAAAAAAACCAATAGAAAATCATGGGACGCTCTCCGAGGGAGTGTTTTCTTGGCTCCTGTCAACTGTTAACTTTATGAAGCATGAGAGTTTTTCTTGCAGTTGCTGTTCATTTTTAATGTTTCTTGTACGATATTTATTTTTATTGTCATTAAATGTAAATACCATTGTAAATAAATATTTTCTGTCAATGAAAAGCAAGTGTGTTGCTGCTTTCAAAGTAGGCTGGCTAGTTTTTTAACAGAAAAGAGCATCTAGTCCCAGCTACTTTACAGCTAATGTAACCAGAAAGAAAAGTTCTACCTTTAATTTAATAAAGCCCTTTTAATTATCTGATAAGCACCTGCAAAGAAATTATAAGTAATATGCCATGAGAATTTTAATGGATTAATGTGCTTGAGTGCAAATTCGAATCCAGTCTGCATTTCATAAATGATTTAACTGTGAGCCGAGGCCTTTGCCCTTCAATCCAGCTGCCATTACCGCTAAACACTCGCATTTCTGTTTGGAATAAGATGGTGTTGAAAGTTTTAATGTCGTGTATCTTCTCCTTTGACACTTTCTCCTCTATTTTTCCTGTCATTTCCTCTGAGCTTCCTGGTGACTTTCCGTTTAATAATGACTTCTTAATTAGAAATAATGATTAGTGTAGTGCAGTGAGCATTGTGCTGCCTTTAAAGCATCGTCACGTAGGTGATCTCTCTGTGACAGAGGTGCTCTTAATACAAATAGGTGGCTTTGGTTAAGGGCATGAAACTGATGGTAAGTTCAAAAATCTGGACACCGATTAAGCAGAATTAGTAAAAAATTTTATAACATTTTCACATCCTAAGACAACTGTTGATAATATGTGGTCAATTTATATCTTTGTCTTCCGATTCGCAGTGGTGAAACATGCAATATGAATTGATTTTTGTTAGCTCTCACTTTTGCGAGACCGCTGAACAGCTCTTCACGGTTTACAGGTGCCGGTGCCAGTGCTGTGCTGCTGCACAACCTGCTCTCAGACTTTTGCCCTGTTGGTTTACAGCATAGATAACCCCACTGGCTGCAGGCAGTGGCAGCGCTCAGAAATAAGTTCAGGAGTGACAAAAAAGCAAATATGTCTGAAAGGAAAGGTGTCTCGAGAGTGTTTGTAGACTCAAGCGTGAACGTACTCATTGATTTAAAAAAAGGACCTGACACCACAAATCTAAGACAGCAGACATCTTCAGCTGTGTGATGATTCTGCTCAAAGCAATTAATTTCAACTTTGGGAAGTGCTCAGCTTCAGTGAATTGAAGAATTTAAACATTGCCTCTAAGTTTCACATGTGAGTAGTTACAGACTGAATTCCTTGCCTGACCAGTTCCCACATACCCTGGAGCCCAGCTGCATTTCTTCCCCTTTCTGTGAGCCCTTACAAAAGATACTGTAATGGAATTTCCACAGGTGTAAAGAATTCAGATCACTACATGCCTTTACTGGTAACCACATGTAATACAACAACCTTTATTTATTATTCTTTACAGTGTCTTTGCCATTACCAAGCTGTGCAAGCACACAAATAGCATTAAATTTTAACTTTTTTTGCTGGTTCTGCTAGTGTTTTGTAGAATTCAAGCTATTCACTGAGTAGTGTAACTTTGAGACTGGCACATACAAATTCTAAACTCATGTATGGAAACACTGATTACTTGTTCAGGGTAAGCTTGGAAAATTTATTTCTTTAACCACACCTGTTTCATTAGTGTTTACTCATTATTCCTGTTAACTGGATTTCACAGATTATAAACGGTCCTGTTACAAGAGCTTTCTTCTGGAAAGAAAACTTACTATGATGATAGAAATGTGAACAAAAAGATTATTTGTAAACAAAGCTGAATTATGTCCCATTCTGCTACTGGTTTAAAGAAATATTGATGGTTTAGGAGACATTCCCTGTAAGTAGATTAAAAGTAACAGTCTCTCTGCTGCCTCTCTAAATAGTAAGTTGAACAAACTGGAAGAGAGCTAGAGAAAGACTGGGAGCAAACCAAGGATGATAAAACTTGAGTTCATGGGACAGAGGTCTGCAAGCATGGTGAGAGACACTGTTCTTAATCCAGTGAAGACTGAGGGGAGCTTTTCCTTTCATTTCTTATGCATCAACCTCCCACATTGTGCTAAAAAGCATAAGCACACTGTGTATCTGTAGAGGGAGGGTTTCAGTGGGATTCATTCTTGGGGTGGAGAAGAGGAAGCACAAGAGCTCCTAGGACAGCTCTCAGAGGAGTACTGTTCACATAAGTTGGTAGGGCAAGGAACACTGAATTACTGGAATTAAATATATTCTTACCCTTTCTGCCAACTTGGTCGGTGTGATCACGGCAGTACACAGGCTCTTGTAGGTGTGAGGTGTTCCGTCCCTGAGTGAGCTGTACATGGGAGCAGGGGATTGCTGGGGAATGGGTGACCATCAGGTGACATTCTAAAAGCCTTTCATAGAAACGCAACAGGCAGAATAATCCCATTTGCTTAGTAGACTGGGAGCAGATAGTAAAGTCTGAGGGAATTATGTAGAAGACTTAGAACACCATTCTGCTGACATGGTTGTTTCCATTATCTTTGACTTGCAGCTCTCTTTCGTGTCCCTTCTTCCCTGCCTTCTCTTTTTTGGGGGTGGAGAACCTTAGCTTGAGTGGTAGTAAAACCTGATGCTTCTTTGCAGACCCCTTGGAAATAGTCCCCTGCAAAGGCCCTGCTCCTTGGAGAGGTGTTTTTGTTGTTTTGGGGATACATAGTCCAAGTTGGGGATACGCTGCTCTGTTTACATTTAGAACAACATAAGATAGCTACATGTCTTTAAAAAATAATAAATCCAAGCAAGCAGAATTCTCTCTAAATGAGAAACAATATTGTTGCAGTTAAATGATTATGTGCATTTGTTAAAATATATATAGTTAAAAATATCCATTTTCTTTGGAACATTGATGTTAAAATGTGAGAAGATACTTAAGAGTGGCATCTCAGTATGTATATATACATCCACATAATTGCTGAGAAGGATCTAGAAATTCTACAGTATCAGCTATAAATTTCTCTTCCAGCTTATGTGCCTTCAGAATGGGGCTTATCCCCTGGGGGAAGCATATAAAAGAGAAGAACTAAGCTACAGCTTAGTTCTGATATATTTATATATCCTGATATATTTATATATATTTATATATTTATAAACTTGATATATTTATAAGTGGTATACAGTTGCATTGTAAAATATGTAAATGTTATAGACTGAAATACAAAGACTGCCTATATTCACTAGATCATAAATTCTGAAATTAGTGTGAGAGTTAAAAATATCAGATCCTTAATTTGTATGTATTTTCTCCGATTGTGACATACTCAATTTGATCAAACTCTACTACCCAATCTTATAGCTTGTTATGCCTTTCACTAGCCAGGATTTCTGTTCAGTGTCTTTTAAAGAACAACCCTTGAAAGAAGTTTCCTAGAAGTATTAACAATCAGTATTTAAATTAACAGCCTTATGACTAAGGGTACTTAATTAAAACATTTTATTATGCATATGAAAAGTAATGTTAGAGAACTGCTTTTGTTTCTGAACTTTTTTAAGATGCTTTTCTGCGGATTTTTTTTAAAGGTTGGGAAAAGTTGCAGTAGAATCAACAAGCATAAGTATATTGGTTTATTCTCAGACATTCACTCATGATTTTAAATGAGTTTAGTTTCTCAAAAATCTTTGTCTTCAGTCTTTCATTTTCGTTGGTTTATGGACCCTCCTTTGCCATGAATTCTAAACAGTTCACGCTTTTCAATTAATTTATATCCGTAAAGGGGCTGAAGGCAGAAAAGCTGCAGGAGTTGTTCAGAGAGGAATCCCCACCCTGCAGCCCCGAGGTGTGTGACTGTGGAAGTTCCTGAGCAAAAGCTGTTGTCAGCAAATGGGGGATGTAAACTGTAGAGAGCTGCATGAATGAAGGTTTTCTGAGTGGGGGGTTTGGTGACAAGGGGATTTTGTAGCAGAGGCTGATTCCCAGCTCTTAGCCCAGAACCAAGAACTGAAAGCAGCTATGAAGTAAAATCGGCAAGGCAGCTTTTTCTCTAGAGTGTTGTTGTAAATGTCTTTTCTGCATCATCTGTATCATTATAGATAATAGCGTGCACATCTATCAGCAGAAGAATGGAAAAGCAATATACAGGGTCAGTTGTTTCAATTTAAAAAATTTAAAAAAGGTCTGATTAGAAGATGCAGTTCAGTTATTTTGGTTATGTAAACGTTCTGAGTTAGTTCATCCCTTGGGAATAGTTTGCTTAAAACATATCTGTTGTAGGGAAGAATTTAGTTTCTCTCAAGAAAGCTTTAGGAACCAAAAGGGAAGTGTGTGTGATGATCCCGTTTCGTGCAGAGTTTTGTCTGAGATGGCTTTCTTGGGGACAGGATAGATCACTTCGATTAGATTACAAAGGAGGGTCCTGGTTTTCCCCCACTGCGGCCTTAATCCAGAGCACGTGGTTGAAAGAGTGTTCTCTGCAGGAAATGCCAGTTAATTAAACAGTTACCTGTTTAATCATATATATGATTATCACTATAATGGTTATGCTTTTAAAGAGTAAAAGTTGCTTCTCATCCACATGGTTAATGTGCTGGTGGCCAAAAGCTTTCTGATGAGTGCCTAGTTATTTATCTGCTCTGGTCACAAGTTCTAAGTGTCCTGGCATCTTTTACTACCTTTCCACTACCTAGTGGGTGGCGACTGTCAAACCTCACTCTCAGAAGTGCGTTAGTTCTGTCTTGTCAATGCTTCTCCCTTTTGAAGAAGCTGGAAGAGCTCTCTCAGGGTACACCCTTGGGCTGGCTGAACTCAAGTTAGGTTTCAGCAGAAGAGCCTGAACCAGGCCTTGCACAGGATGAGCTGGCACCAGAGATGGCCTTTCAGCCAGCAGCATTCATTTTCTGGGTGCACTCTTTCCCATCAAACAGAGTAGCCCTGTGCCTCTTTGTGCTTTTCCATTACTGTCTTTACTTCCAGTCCACGTGGGTAGGGGTTTTTTACAGGTTTGCTGGGCTTTGTTCATTTCATGTTTATGATGGTACTCGAGTACTCCAGTCTGAACGCATTTTCAACCAATTATTAACTGTAATGGAACGTTTCTCTCTAAGGGCCTGGTTTTGCCCTTGAATTACAACCCCTCGTCTCTCCCTGGGGACTGCAGGATAACAATTACCTATGGAATATCATTAGCTGGAACTGTGTAAGCATGACTTGCCCTCTGCTGTGGAGGGAGGAACGTTTTCCCTCTTCCTACTGGCTGAATTGTTCCTTCCAAAGAAACGCTTGGAAGCCAGGTTTGTTCAGCCTTCACTTCCATGTGTTAGTTGACAGACAGATTTAGGTAGAGCAAATCCAGACAGGCAGTGCCTGTCATTTCTTTCTGCATCAGAGGAGCCAGAGAGGAGGGGAACACATCGGAGTGTTCCGCTCTTGGTAGCGCAGACCCCAGGGCACACTGGTGGTCTCTGCAACTGGAGGATTCTGCTCTTCCCTGAAAGCCTGCATATTCCAAGGGCAGTTCTGCCTGCTGTGGCTGGAGGAGGAGAGTTGGTTTCTTTAATCCATATCATCGGTCAATTCTTAAAGTTGTTCCCATATACTTAGCAAAGCTGTATTAATTTCTTGGGTCAAGAACCTCTTTCCTGTCCTTTTCCTCCAGAGAGGAGGAAATTTGCGTTCACTTGGTGGAGAGAGTGCTCTATGTGTTAGCAGTTTGCTTTTATTTGAAGATAGAAGTATATTGCTTATTCTAATTTGATTTTTCTGTGGCCTCAGGAAAATTTCAACCGATACTAATTTTTAATGCCTTTCAAAGTGAGATCTGTATGAAGACAACTTGTGCTGCTTCAAGTTACATGTTCCACCATGTAGCAGAGCGGTCCAAGTGGGTGGGAGCTGTCTGACTTGATGGGAACCCTTTGTCTTTTGTGGAACACCCTCCCATTCTTCCAATGCCATTTTATACCCTCAGTGCCTTCATGTTGCAGACAGCCCTTCCTTCCTCATCCTCCTTTTTCCTTCGGTCACTGCATGCTGCCTCCTTTTCTGGGATGGACTATTATTACTCTTGGCTCTCCCTTGAAGTGGACTGGCTTGGAGAGAGATTGGAGGAAGAAATTACTGTTCATTTTTTTCTAGATCTCTGTAGTTCAGCTCAGAAACCTCATTTTGTCTTGTAGCCTGAACAGGCGCTTTTTCTTTTTTTGGCAGATTTTTAGCTTATCAGAGCAGCACTGATTCTCTGTCAAGGTCAGTCAGTCAATTTAAAAGGAAATTATATCACAAGAGTTTTTCTCTCCCAACTCTTGAGCATTAGAAAAACCTGATTCCCTCTGACCTGATAAAAGGTGACATCTCATATACTAATTTAGTTTTCAGATCCATTATTTAATTTCTTTGCTTATTTTCTGACAGGACAGCAAAAGGGTGGTACTGTAAAGCAGATACCTATTTCTTGCTATCTTTTCATTTCTACAGTATTTCATAGAAAGTGTCACAGCGTTATTTTCCCTCACCACCTCCATACAAATGCTTCATCAGTGTTACATTTAAAATATTTTTTAATTGTGTAGGGACAAAGCCTAAAGAACAGTCCCAATTTGAGCAGAAACCTCTCAGGGAATTTTTCTCTTGCTGAAGTGCTCTTGGTTTGAGGCTGTAATCCAAGGAGATGCTCGCAGTAATTACTGGGAAAGAATGCAACTTAAATAACTCAGAAGTTTTTCTTTAGTTTGATTTTGTGTTCTGTGACTTATGCTCTGTGATGTTTTTCATTCAGTTTTACATTACAGTTAGAAGGTGTGCACCCTGTGATTTTTCAGTGTCTTTTCACTGTCTGTGAAATGTCAAAATGAATGATTTTTATCTCAACAGGACATGGAGCAGATGTGAAATGTGTTGACTGGCATCCAACAAAGGGATTGGTTGTTTCGGGAAGTAAAGATAGCCAACAACCCATCAAGTTCTGGGATCCAAAGACTGGCCAGAGCCTTGCCACACTGTAAGTTCTTGCCCACAGACTTTGA
Organism: Sclerurus mexicanus; assembly: GCA_013396755.1. Taxonomy (NCBI): domain Eukaryota; kingdom Metazoa; phylum Chordata; class Aves; order Passeriformes; family Furnariidae; genus Sclerurus; species Sclerurus mexicanus. Next base: position 1,256,841 of record VWZF01004958.1, read on the forward strand.
TTTGCTCAAATGTAAGCTAACTTTATAAAATACGGTTTTCTTAATTCCCTTCATGGCTCTTTTCCTCACATCTCTTCAGCCACACGCAATTGCTTCAAACATAAAGCTAGTGCTTTAGCTTGCCAGAATATCTAGAGGTTAGATGAAGACAAGTCTGTACCTGAGAAATTGTGACTTCAGTATTTCTTATTTAAATTTACTTTTTCCTTCATAGACCTCCTAGTCACACAGTTCTCATTTGGATTGAGATATGGAAAAACGAATGAGATGTTTCATCTGACTGATGAAAGCTTTCTTAAGCTGCAGTAGAAATATGCACAGTAACTGAATAATGTCTCAGTAAGTGCTACCAGTTGCTCTGAAGTACAAAAGACCAGGATCAAAGCACAGGATCTTGCACAGAAAGCCCCAGTGTTCTGCTTTAGTAGCCTGAACTTTGTTATTGACCTGAATATTTGTGACTGGCAAATTCCATGTTTTTACCTGTGTCTGAGAAATAATTATTGGGACAAACAATCTGTCTGTCTCTGCTTGCAGACATGCTCATAAAAATACAGTGATGGAGGTGAAACTGAATCTCAATGGCAACTGGCTGCTGACAGCTTCTCGTGACCATCTCTGTAAGCTCTTTGACATCCGTAACCTGAAAGAAGAACTTCAGGTCTTCAGGGGTCATAAGAAAGAGGCCACAGGTCAGAATGTGTTTTATTACGTGCGCTGTTGTTATTAACTTTAGCTTAAAAATGAAAGCTTTTGAGATCCTGATTTCCATTCCTCAGAAATCCCGGTGTCACACCTTTTGACGGTGGTTTACTTTGTGTTTCAGCTGTGGCCTGGCATCCTGTTCACGAAGGGCTGTTTGCCAGCGGAGGATCTGATGGGTCCTTGTTGTTCTGGCATGTTGGGTATGTGGCATTTTCATCAGCACATTGGAAAGATGTTGGTCAGCTGTGAAAGTTGTGATACTAAGCAGAAAAATATCCTTTTCCCCTTTGAATCCATACCTAACCTGCATGTTTACGGTGTAGTTTTTCTCTGTACCTGAGGACTTTGTTAATATTCTTCATTTGTGAAGAAGTTTCCTTGTACAGATGTGTTTTAAAGGATACAATTGCGTGCATAAAATCAGCCTTTTGTTGAGAGGGCAATGGTTGGTCCTCGTTTCTTAAAGCTCCTTCTGAGGTGCTGTAATTATTTTGTTTCGAAATGTACAAATGTACAGGTGAAAATCCCCACCTTACTGAATTGCCTGTTAAAAACCACTGGGAACAATCAGTTCAGGCAATAGAAAAATGACAGAGGCTTAAGTTTAACAAAATACAGGATAGAGGATGAACAAGTGAATAGCAAAAGCTTTGTAATGTAGATGTAGCAGATACTCAGTTGTGTATGACTGATTTTTATCTTTTTTTAATGCATCAGAGTTGAGAAGGAGGTCGGTGGAATGGAAATGGCCCATGAAGGAATGATCTGGAGTCTGGCGTGGCATCCCCTCGGACACATTCTCTGTTCGGGCTCAAATGATCACACCAGGTAATCCCAAGTATTTAAATAAAAGCTCTAAGGAAATGTATGTACATTTGGAAGCTAGCAAATTGCCTGTCTCAGTGAACAGATAGATTGGGATGGTTCTAATACACAAACAATGGCCAAAGCAGAGACACAAAGTTATGTAAATAGGAAGGAACTGACATTTTACATTGCAAGGTAGAGTATAACTTCTTGTCCCTCATCTAAGGAAGCTTTAAAAAATACTAGGTTTTTGGTTTGTGGGAGCTCTGAAATCTCCTGAAGAAATTTTTAAAAATTAATTTTTGCAGCTTCTTGATGAAGAAATATTCTTATCTCCACAGCAATATTTTCTGCGGATCATCTGCCCATCAGGTCTCTCTTTCCACATTGCAAAAATGTGTGGAGGCTGTAGTTTTTGTGTTTAGGTTGAACATGCTGTAAACATGGTGCATTTTATAAATGCAGCAAGTTTTTGTGGGGGATGTGTGTATTTAATGCATATGAAGAATATATTTGAGCAAGAATGTTTTGGAATGGGCTAGAAATATATTTGTTCAGGATGTGATGTCGATGCTTTGTTCTTCTACCAATTATACTTTGAAACATCTTCTAACTTGTAACTATATAATTCATTATGATACTTGGAGTTTTTTTTAATTTTTGGTTTGAACCTCACACCTAGTGTTTCGCTCTAGAGCTGAACTTGATGCAGTAAGAGCTGAATCCTTATATAATCATGATAGCACAGTAAAACTCAAGTAACTAATTAGATTAACAGTTGCTAAAGCTCTTGACCCTTTATTGAGATCACGTAACTTTCTTTTGGCAGCAAGTTCTGGACTAGAAATCGACCTGGAGACAAAATGCGAGATCGTTACAACCTGAACCTGCTGCCTGGGATGTCAGAGGACGGCGTGGAATATGGTAAGGCAGTTTTCCTCCCCGTGGAAGGAAGAGGTTTGGGGTGGGGAACAGGCCTAGGGCATTAGCTGGCACTTGTGGGTAAGATGAGGAAGCAGAATTATGGTATGGGTGACCACCTAGTCAAAGATACCTTGTCATAAGGATGATTTTACTCTCCATGTTGTCAGTGATCATCATTCCAACAGTAAGTTCTCTTCTGTTTCCACAGCTCCAGGAGGTAAGACCTGCTCTGTCAGTCACAGGAAGGACATTTGGCTCTCCCTCTGGCAGAATCTCCAGTTTACTTTTCCTCCTGTAAACTTCAGCTGTCTTCAAGACTTCCCACAGACCTGAACTCCACGGCAGGAAAAACTTTCAAATAATTGAACTTTGCTAAAGTCTTTAAACATTACTCCCCTCTGAAGAACGTATCTCAGTAATTTTAGGCTGCTCAGGGTGTGCCTACTTTAATCCCATTTAAGTTTTAAAATATATAGATTTGTTATTACAAAAATGGGAACAGTTACATGTTATTATTTCTTCTTCTGAGTTTCTACCTTAAATGTAGAAATGTAGTTTCCTGAAAGGACATCGTTTCTGACCTTTTGGGGTCTATTTTTGAATCTGAACTTGCAGTTCTTTTTATATTCTATAATTCATGTAGGGAACTAAAAAGTGACCCACCAGTTGTAAAATGTAAAACGCATTTACTATTGGAATATGATACTAATAGTAAAAGCTTGTCAGAATCCAAAGGGATAAAATGCTAATGTAAAGAAAAATGTTCCAAGTATAACTGTTTATTGGTTTTTCTCTAGATGATCTGGAACCAAACAGCCTGGCAGTTATTCCTGGCATGGGAATACCTGAGCAATTGAAAATTGCCATGGAGCAGGAGCAGATGGGTAAGTAGCAGCTAAGGGGAAGCATTGCCCTAAGGAATCCAGGGACTGTGTGACTTTTTTCATTCCTTTCGTATTCTTTTGGAGCAAAGATGCTTTTTTCTAAAGTTCTGTGTTGGGCATATTTCACATATAAAGAAGGAAGAGCTGAAAACCTCTTGATCCCTTTTGCTAAATAAGCTGTAAAAATAATAAAGGATCTCTTTGTGAGTCTGCACTGCTCTAACTGTTTGTTTCCCTGGTGCCAAAGGGAAAGATGAGTCCAATGACATAGAAATGACAATCCCAGGACTGGATTGGGGAATGGAGGAAGTAATGCAAAAGGACCAAAAGAAAGTGCCACAGAAAAAAGTTCCCTATGCAAAACCAATACCAGCACAGTTCCAGCAGGTGAGTACCTGATACACAAGGAACAACCTGTTTTTTTCCCAAGTTCAGAAAGTGTGTGGCTGTTGAAACGTTTTGGATTTTCAGTATCAGCACTTCTGTATCAACACCCAGTGCAATTTACCACAGCAGCTAGTTTAATTGCAATTTAACCATAAAAATATTTGGTAACATCCCTCATGTTTTGTATGTATCCCTGGGGAAAAAAAAAGTTATCTAAGATATGGAAACTGTATTCAGCATTGTTTTTAGCTTCCACTTATCCATACTACACAGTGTTTCAGCACATCCTTTCTTAATGCAGCAGTGTGTTGAATACATGATGTTCTGCAGAACTAATCTTGTGTTTCCTAATTTTAATAGGCATGGATGCAAAATAAAGTTCCTTTGCCTCCTCCACCTGAGCCATTGAATGATAGAAAGGAGGATATTAAGCTGGAGGAGAAGAAGAAATCCCAGGCAGAGATTGAGCAGGAAATGGCAGCACTTCAGTACACAAACCCACAGCTCCTGGAGGTATATGTGGAAACAGTTTTTAGCAAGTTTTCTTTAGTCCTCTGTGCGATAGGTTTGGACTTCAGCACTGAAGCGAGCAGCTTCCTTTTGCAATGCTGGTTTCACCTTTTTACAAGAAAAAACATCTAATTGAACGGGATTTTGCACATAATGAGTAAGGCTGGGAACCCTTCAGTGAGGCCCATACATCTCAGTTAACCATCACTGATCTGTCGGGTCTCTGCAGTTAGTGATTTCTCTTTAGTTCATCATTTCTATTCATTACAAGAAAAGCCTTTTGAAACTCCCGAGAAATGAGACGACGGCTGCTGGTTTTTAATTGTAACATACTTCTGGGCTTAGTTGATTTTCTGTGTCTCTTTTTTTTTTGGGCAGCAATTGAAAATCGAGAGACTTGCACAAAAGCAAGCTGAGCAAGTGCAGCAGCCACCGCCGGGAGGATCTCTCCATGGACCCCAGCCTTTCCCAGGGCAAGGCCCAATGTCACAGATGCCTCAAGGGTTTCAGCAGCCCCTTCCACCTCAGCAGATGCCAATGAATATGCCTCAGATGGGACCTTCTGGTCCACAAGGACAGTTCAGACCTCCGGGACCCCAAGGACAAATGGGACCTCAAGGTCCATTACATCAAGGAGCTGGAGGTCCTCAAGGTTTCATGGGACCACAAGGACCTTCAGGTCCCCAAGGGCCTCCACAAGGAATGCCAAGGCCTCAGGATTTACACGGACATCAAGGAATGCAGAGACATCCAGGTCCCCACGGGCCAATGGGGCCTCCTGGTCCACAGGGCAATGCTGGCCCACAAGGACACCTGGGACCGCAGGGCCTGCCGGGGTCTCAGACTCATTTGGGACCGCAGGGTCCGCCTGGCCCACAAGGTCACTTGGGTCCTCAAGGTCCCCCTGGAGGTCAAGGAATGCAGGGGCCACCGGGGCCACGAGGAATGCAAGGGCCTCTTCCTCACAGTATGCAAGGAGCTCCAGGATCTCAAGGGATGCAGGGCCCTATATCCCAAGGACCTTTGATGGGACTTAATCCTAGAGGGATGCAGGGCCCACCAGGACCCAGAGATAACCAGGGACCTAATCCACAAGGGATGATGATGGGTCATCCACAAGAAATGAGAGGTCCTCATATGCAAAGTGGCTTACTAGGACATGGCCCCCAGGAGATGCGGGGCCTGCAGGGACCCCCGCCCCAAGGTGCAATGTTGGGACCTCCGCAAGAACTGCGTGGGCCACCCGGTCCTCAGGGCCAGCAGGGACCTCCGCAAGGCTCCTTAGTGGGGCCTCAAGGAAACATGCAAGGACCTCAGGGACAGCCAAACCCTTCCAGGGGGCCGCACCCTTCTCAAGGCCCTCTGTCCTTCCAGCAGCAGAAAACACCCCTGTTGGGCGATGGGCCTCGCCCCTCCTTCAGCCAGGTACGTGTGTGCCGCCCTGGGTGACAGGAGCGGGGTGGCACTGATGCTGTTACGGGGTAGGAGGCTGCAGGTTGGGTATTCCTTGCAAGACTGAGGCCTCAGGAGAGCTGAGGTGATAATGAAAAGCTTGGGAACTGCAGAGGTGGGTGTCCCTGCCCGTGGCAGGGGACCTGGAAATAGATGGTCTTTAAGGTTCACTTCCAGCCCAAACCATGCTGTGATTCTATGACAGGTAACTGGAAAAAGGATTATTGGAAATACTGTTACACAAATCAGTCTGCTGTGAAAATATGTAACCTGAAGAGAAACTTTTTTAGATTTAAAGACACTGAGCTGTCTTAAGCAGGATATTTCCTGGGGAGTAGACAAGCACTGATGAAAGTTGAATTTAAACACACTGAACGTGTCAAAAGGCATATGTATTAATTAAATTGCTAACTCTGAGTTATCCCGAATAGTTAATCTGAACTGTGGGATGAATTTGCCAGAGATGCTGGCACACCTGGAATCAGGTTAGGTCTAAGTTCAGACTAAGTTCAGAGAAACATGAGGGTCACAGCTGTCCTGCTCTTTGCCTTTAGCCACCTCTGTCCTTCCTGGAGCACCAGTTAAGAGATGTCTTAACATCCTCTGTCCCCTCTTAACTCCTTACTGCTTGTCTCTGTGCCCTGCTGCCTTGGCATCAGCTCCAGGAGGGTTCAGCACCTCAGCAGGATATTAGGCATAGCTGACTGGGAATACTGGAGAGTGCTGCTTATGGGCACACCAGCTGATTCTGCAGGAGCCAAGTCACGCTTTGCTAAGTCTGGTTCACCACCAGCTGCAGCCTGCTTTGCCCTCTCCAGCACCTTCCATTTTCCGCTCTTCCACATAAAACACGGAGCTCTCTGTGGTTATTTGCTCTTACAAGTTCCTCTTTGGATGGCACCAGTTCTGTACTTGAAACTTCTCTGAATTGTCCTCAGTTGGTGGTGAATTTTGAAAGGGAAGTTTGGGAAAAAAATTCTACTTAATTTTAAAAAAATGTGGTGTATTTAAACCAGAGTTGACTCTTCTAGGCCTGCACTCAGTAGCTTTTAGTCGAAGCTTTGGACACGTACATGTATAGTCCTTAGTGTGTACTCCAGTCCCAGTGAGGAATGACATATTGAAATAAGCTTTACCTCAGTGATTCCTTTTCAGATGAGGCAGAGTAGCCTCCAGATTGTGGGTTTATTTGAATATTTTTCCTTACAAACCTATTCAGTAATTCCTTCCACAAGTCTGTTAATGTGCCACTATTGCTGAGGTGTTAAAAGTGTCCAAGTTACACAAATGAGTGTCGGTTCCACGACTGTGTAAGTGAAACCAGCGCAGTGTTTCTCGTTGCTGTCCCAGGGAGACTGATTTTTCTGCTTTGTGAATAATTGCCATGTATGTGGAGGGCTGTCCTTGCCTGCCTCTGCTGTTAACGCTGCTTACAATTCAGTAGGGTCTCTTTGGCAGGTGGCTGATTATTTTCAGTGAATTCTGCTATCTTGAAGGCTTTTACAGATACTAGAAAAATGACAAAGCAAGATATTTTGACCATTTTTTCTTCCTTGTGCACCTTTAGTATGGTAATGGGTTTTAAAAAGTAACATTTTAAAATTCATCAGGTCAGGTTTTGCTCCATTTTACTTCTTTGTAATATGAACATAACAGTATTTCCTGTTTCAAAAGGCCCCATCTGTGATTTTTTTAAAATAGGCTTTAGCTTGTTTTGTGCTCTGAATTTGACATTTATCTTCTGTGAACTTGTACAAATCACGTGCCTTCCTCTTCACTAACAGAAGAGTGTGAATATCAGCTTTATCAAGGGCTTGTGACTTTAATAGAGAACACTTAAAGATATTTGTAAAGGTTAATCTCTGTATAAGATATCACTGTTACTGTACCTGCCATACCCTGGAGGCAGAGGTTTACTTGGGTGCACAAGGCTGTTTACAGCTTTTAGCAAGGTATCTCTTTCTGAACCCTACATATTTTTCACTTTCAAGCTTCACTTGAGGCCTGGCATGCATTTAGAAACAAAAATCACGTAAAAATGCAGTGTTAGGTCTCTGTGTTCCCGGCTTGGCAAAGCATGGTTTGTTTGGATTAAAGATTTCTGCTAAATGCTGAGGAAGCCTATTTAGTGAGTGCTAAAAAATGCTGCTGTGGTTAAACACTAGTGGCATAAATTGAAGAAATTCCATAAAGTTTATTTTTAGTGAGCGTATGCTAAATCCATGAAAAATCCTGGAGTTCCAGCCAGGTTTTGGTTAGGAACAGCAGAGACACTCTAATAGCTGGATCTTACCTAGCTGGGGCATTGATTTGTTCTGGACTCAAGTCAACATTCAGTCACTAGGAAGGTATTTTTGGTTAGTTTGGTTGGATTTTTTTAAAAGGCATTGGGCAGCCAGGCCTTTTATTTTGCTTATTTTTCCAACACCCTTACAAAATCATTCGATGCAAATATGGTGTTTGTGGTACATATTTGTGTGCTTCCTTGTGTTTATCACCTATATTGCAGTTGAATATAAATGTTTCATTTAAAACCGTGTTTCAAGATACGATGAAAAAAATGCAAAAACTGAACTTGCTGCTTCTCTGCAACCAGTAACAAAAAGGCAGTGTTTCTCCAAAATAAATGCAGGGCGTGAAAATTATTTGACTCAGGGAGTAGTTAAGCAGTGTAATTATCATCCAGTGATATGATGGAGTACAGGTCTTTAAGTATTTCCAGACTGCCTGAAGCCTGGAGGGATTTTTACAAGTCAGTGTGAAGGCCAGGTCTAAGTCTTGCACACCAGACATGTCTAGAAAAAAATATTACATGTTTAGGGGTTTCTGGTAAGAGTTCAGGGAGGATTTGTGGTTTTGGTCATGTCAGCATAAGGTTTTCTATAGCAGTCCTGCAGGTTCCAGCTCTGTCTTGTTCACATTTTTACTGTTGGATCTCATAATTACAGTGTAAATTCTCTACCTGCCCCTTTTCAGTTCCAGTCAAGCACAAACCCCAAATGATGATTTTTTTTTTTTTGGTCAGGCTTTTGCTGTTTTAAAGCGGAATCTTACCATATTCCAAACAGTTTCCCAACATTGCAGTGTCACCACAGTGGGTCCAGTGTAAACTTGGTACCTGTAGAAATCTTTCGTGGGTCTGTGACAGCAGCTAAATTTACAGAGGATTATTTCATCCTTTAAAATTCACACACAAAAAGAGAGAAAGCAACACACAACACTTATATACTTTTGGCATCACATAAGTATACGAAAACCTGCCCACCCTACTGCTTCTGCTTGCAGGAGGAAGTGACTGTGGCTCCTGCCTTTAGCCCTGTTAGTGCTTAAAGCCCCTCTTAACAACTTGGTATTTAGCTGAGGGTTAGCACTTTTTTTTTTAATACTAAAATTAAGACAAACAAACTTTGCCAGCACGTTAAAAATGAAACTCATTTATTTCCATGTGAACAGCTTACAGAGTTTTACAGGAGAGGTTCTTTTATGGCCATGTTGTTTTCCCCCCATCCTGACATTCCTGATACTTATTTTTGTATATATAGTTCCTTTGATAATGAACAAAAAAGAGAAAGTCTTTGGTCTGTGCAGCTTTTTAACTGCATATAAATCAGTACCTGATGTTTTTCAAACAAATATACACTGTTTCCTCATATAGAGGAATAGGATATTCATATAGAATATTCAATACATTCCTACAGAATATTCATACTCAGCTAGAATATGAGCTTTATCATATTGGGTTGTTACAAATAAAACATTAATCCTTGAAATCCTTGCTGTTTCTTGTAAAATTACATCTGTCAGTGACTGAAACATTAGTGATATAAATGTCAGAAAAATGAAGCTGAACCCATTGGCACATGAGCTGTTTCAGTTGTACAGTCTGTGCCGATGGAGTCTTTATGGAAGGAAAATTGTTTTGCACTTTTACAAAATGTTTAAACTGCTCACACGTGGCTTTTCTCCCTAACGTGTTCCCAGGACGGACAGAACCCAGGGCCTCCTCCGCTGATACCAGGCCTGGGGCAGCAGGGAGGACAAGGTCGTCTTGGCCCTCACAACCAAGGACCTGGTCTGAATAAAGGTAATTAAGTGTATTGTCTGCTGTTCTGTGAGTCCCTCTCCTAAAAGAGGGGCTGTCCCAGTGCGGTGCCTCCAGAGAGAAACTGAGAGGAAAGCTTCCCTAGATGTGGGCTGCAACAGAGAGGAAAAGCTTTCCCTGAAGCGTTCTTTAGGGTGAAATGTATCATGTGCTTTGTAGGACTGTGTGAATTAGAGCATCCTTGAGCACTTTAGAAAGCATTACAGAAACTTGCTGTGATTTTTTTCTCCCTGCAGGTGACACCCGTGGTCCCCCAAACCATCACCTGGGCCCGCTGTCTGACAGACGGCACGACCAGAACAGCGGTGGCCCCGAGCACGGGCCTGAGAGGGGCTTGTTCCGAGGTGGCCAGGAGTGGGGTGATGGCAGAGACAGCAGGGGCTTGCCAGACAGACGAGGACCTCACCCCGATTTCCACGATGACTTTGATCGACCGGATGACTTCCGCGAAGATTTCCACCCAGATAAGAGATTTGGCCATCGGTTACGGGAATTCGAGGGGAGAGGAGGCCCACCACTGCAAGATGAGAAATGGAGACGAGGTGGACCGGGGCCTCCCTTTCCTCCTGATCACAGGGAATTTGAAGGAGGCAGTTCAAACCGTGGGCCTCCCGGTGCTTGGGAAGGACGGAGACCTTCAGATGACAGATATCCCCGGGATCCCGAGGATGCGCGCTTCCGAGGAAGACGAGATGAGAGGTAAGAATAAATCCGCTTCTCTTTCTTGGGTTAAAGGGTAAATGGAGGGAACTCTCTTATCCTGGTTTCCTTTTCATTAAGGAGTCTATCTGTTTCAGATTTATAAACTGGAAACCAATAAGGAAATGAAAACTCTAATATACCTGAGTGTAGAGTCCATAAAAATCATTCAGTAATAGAAGAAACCTTGAAAAGTGGTCATTGCACACAGCAGCTTCCGTGTCTTTAAACAGTAAGTAAAGAGAAGGGAGAAAGTTTGTAGAGAAGATCCAGTGACACAGGATGAAGATTTGAGACTGTTTTGATGGAAATTGAGAGGAGACTTGAAGGTTAAAGTGACAAACTTTTGAACATTAGAAGTGGATTTTGAGACTGTCTCCAGTCACAAACTACAGCATGAGACTGTAGGATGAGATGTAGAGACTGTAGGATGAGGTGCAATGTCCTTGTAAGGAGCAGGAACAGTGATCCTACTGTCGGATAGAAGGGACAGAGCTACAGCATCTGTTGGACTGTCGAGACTATTTTCTCATGTGTTTGCTTGTAGAAGTTTTATTTCTTTCTGACTTCTTAACGCCAAGTGAAGAACTCAAAAATAATCTGATTTAGAGCAATGTCCATGTGATTGCTCACAACCTCCAAATAAATCACGAAAGGATGAATTTGCTCCTAGTTACCAGTGTAAATATGGAGGAATTACATTGTCGTCAAGATTAACTGTCAGCGAAATTGCTCCAGATTTATGCTGGTTTAACTGAGTGAAATTTGGCCTCCGAGGTCTAAGCCTTTCCCTGACCACCAACTCTCTGTATAAGAACACGTGCTTGTACAAATATGCTGTGGTCTCCACATAACGTGAATTTTGTGTGTTTTAGTTGCCTTTTTAATAATTTTCTTACATTCCTTTTACTTTGCATCTATACAGCTCTTCTTTTAGCTATTTTCTACCTAGCTCTGTAAAGATGTATCTTCCTTTTGTGTGAAGAGTATGAAAAGAATGAACAGTAACTAAAAGGTAACAATTAAAGCCATTTTTAAAAAGTAAAGCCAGAGAGAATCCAAGATGAGTGGTCTGCATCAGAGAACTTTAAAAGACACAGCAGACAACAGTTTTAGAAGCTCAGTAGAAATTTTCAGATCTTATATTGAAAATGCTTAGGGAGTGCAAAATATTATGGTTCTGATTTTTCAAAAGTTTCATAAGGGAAACAAGAACCTTGTGACGTGTAAATCTGACTTTTCAGCTAAGAGTAATCTATTTATCAGAGTGCAAGTGTTTGTCCGGAGTTTGAAAGGAACTGGCACAGAGCTCTAAAAGGCTCGTGGTGCTTGTAAACCTGATGAATTTCTTGGAATGAAGATGAACAAGGTGCCATTTACTGCAGATGCTGGGGTGGACTTAATCCCAGCCACTCCTTTAGCTAACGCAGTTTGGAATTGAGATTGTAACTGGTTTGATCAAGCATGAGAGGCAAATGTGTGTATGTATGTTTCTCTCTAATTTCGCGTCCTTTTCATCCCTGTCCTGTTCTTACTCTACCTGTGCATATCAACATGATGCTTCTACTGCAGAGACCTGCCTCTTCCTGCCTGCTAATCTGCACAGTGTGTAGTTGTGTACAGTAAGGTCCTAGGCCTCAAGGAAGAAGATCTGAGAGCAGTCAAACAGTAACTGAGCCCAATGCAAGGCAGGGTTTTATGTGTGACTGATATGAAAAGGTGAATAAGGATATCCATAACACAACATTAGGAGCTGTGGCTGTGTCAGGCATAGGTATAGTAGATTTCAAAACTCAACTGTCCATAAGTTGCCTGAAAGCAATAGGAAAGGCCCTGTTTCTGCAGCCCTAGGGCCTTGTGTTGCAAATATTGGTAATTTTCAAGCTCAGCAGAATCACACCATGTCAGTATTAAAGTGGGAGGCCCTCTAAGAAACATCTAGAGGACTGTGCTGTTTCAAGGCTAAACAATATTGCTCTGTGATTATTTGAACCATTTGTACCTGAAACTGTTCAGTTTGTTTTCCTAAACCATCCAGGTTAATGTAAATGGTTCATGGTCCATACACAGCACTCGTCCATTCACTGTTGTACCTGTACAGGCACAGCAGCCTCCTCTCTGTATTGTGCTTGTTTTCTGGGAGGTGGAGACAGACCTATTGTTTTTTATTAAAAACAATGTAAAAGTTTAAGAATATTGTATTGTGTTATGACTACTGTTAAAATATTTAAATTTGTAATTAAAAGGTTAATGTTGTTAAAATTCTAAATAAAAGTATCTAAAGTTTTGCTTGTAATAGGATGCACTGTGTCGTTAATGAGCTCGGGAAGGGGATGCTGCACACAACCAACGCCACTGGAATATTGTCGTGGTTCCTGTTTGGCCAGTGTGGAACTGGGAACAGTAGGGAGGTGGGGGGCATCTGTAACCGGGCAAGGAGTGCTTCACACTGTGTGCTGTCACTGAGGGTCGGGTGGCACGGTGAGGACTCAGCAACACCTAAACACCCACCCGTGCCTGCAGAGATCCGGGGCTGTGACTGAGGCTGGCGCGCCCCTTCCGAGTGCAGTCGTCACAGAACATGGACGTGCTTTACAAGCACTCCAGGTGTTTAAGCTGGTCATGTCAGAAACAAAACTACTAGTTATTCACACAGCCATCTGCAGGCTGACCTGACGTGGCACTGCCAGGTCAGTAAGAGCCATTCTTCTCTCTAGAGCTGTCCAGGCCCCCTGCAGTTCGGTGCTGGAGGAACTGTACCGTTAAGAATAGGTGCAGAACCCAGTCGTACCAAATTCCTGAAGATGCCATGGCACTTACTAGAAGGCAGTTATCAACTCCAGTGCCATAACTACATTTTGCAGCACAAAATCCTTCATTACTGCAGTGGGATAAACTGCTCTTCAGGTTGCAGAATGCTGCTGTGCACTGTTCAGCCGTCACTGTCCCTACAGAGTCCAGGGCAGTCTAGATGCATTTGCTGAAATAGTAAACTTTGAAGAATGGAACGGAAAAGAGAATATTCTGGCAAAGGAATCGTGGAATCAATAGGAATGAGATGCTGGAATATTTTGTTATAGCCATGACTCTCACTGCTTCTCAAAATGGAAAGGAAAAAAGGAAAGGGCAATGTAAGACCACCACAGCAAATGGCTTTTCCTTGCCTTACCTCACCTTATATCTATCATCACTCATCATTCGTTAATTGTTTTTTCCCACCTTTTCATTAAATGAATGCAGTATGTTTAACAATATTTTCCTCCTACAAAAAACCAACACAACAGAAAAATACAAGGGGAAAACTACAAAAATGACTGTCAAATTAAGGCAGAAAACGAGCACTTTCCCACCTACAAATCCTGTTCTAGTAACTGTATGTGCTGTAGCGTTAAGTGAAACAGTTCAGAAATGAGTTGCTTTGTAAAACTGGAGCTGACTCAATTCCACCTAAACCCGATATTTGTATCATGTTCTTTCTTGTAGCTTCAGAAGAGGAGGACCCTCAAGACATGAGGGCCGGGGACCCAGGGCTAGAGATGGCTTTCCTGGTCCTGAAGATTTTGGGCCAGATGATGCTTTTGACTCTTCAGATGAAAACTCCAGAGGAAGGGACCATGGTGTTCGGGGGCGAGGTCGTGGTGCTCTGAGAGGTGAGGGGAACGTTCTTCCACGTGGAAATGCAAGGATGAGGAAGGAAAGGCATTTCTTGGGCAGACGTTATTTTCATGAATACAATGTCTTTTCTCATTCCTGTGCCCTGCTTCTCTTACTGCTCAGGAGCCCGGAAGGGTTTGCTTCCTACCCCAGATGAATTTCCACGCTTTGAAGGAGGAAGGAAACCAGAGCCCTGGGATGGAAACAGAGAACCAGGTAAAAAATTTGGTGAGGTTTGTAGAGTTCTACAATATAGCCACTTTAAAAATTTTTTTTAAATCACCTCTTTTTCTTAGACTTCATCTATTCCTTACCAGTATTTTACCATGAGAAAAGCCAAACATAGTTCTTTGGTCTTTTAATTTTAGGAAAAAACTAGGCGGAATTTAATGGACTCTAAATACAACTGTCTTACTGAACAAAAAAACTACTGTAGCCTCGAAGTCTTGATTTTCAGTTGAGTTCTTGTACAGCCCAGAGCTGCCTGGGCAGTTGTCACCTGTGGATGACTGAATCACATTTCATGTGGTTTTTTAAAGATGTATATTAAGGCCAACAGCAACCTTTCATGTGATTGGCATCTTTTCTGCTTGCAAAAATGATGTTTTCAGCTACAATGTCTGACAGCTTGTTGATACTTGCATTTGCGTTACTAATGGCAACCTCATATGGGGCAAAACTGAGCTGTAGAATGTTGTGGAAAAAATGAGCACAAATGACACATGAATAAATGAATGCCTTGAAAATTATGAAAATATTTTATACTGAAAAGAGCACTTTACATTTATCATATTTTTCTTTCCCATCAGAAACCTGTTTTACCTTTCAGTTCTCATTAAAAAATGGGACGGGAACCTTTACGTAATTTGAACTTAAAACTGTGTGCCAGATAGTGTGGGCAGTATGTAAATTTATGCGACTGCCTCCAAAAGAAAAAAGAGGAATAAGGACCCAGTGAACATTACTCATTATCCTGTGGTTTTGTGCCCAGGTCCTCGTCCAGATCACCCTCCTCATGAAGGACACTCTCCGGCCAGCAGAGAACGTTCTTCTTCGCTCCAGGGTATGGACATGGCCTCACTGCCACCACGGAAACGTCTCTGGCATGATGGGCCAGGGACTTCTGACCACAGAGACATGGATGCTCCAGGTGGACCTCCAGAGGAGAGAGGCAAAGGTAAAAAACCCCTTTTATTGAAAGCCTTTTGTAACACTGGCATGTTTTTCAATGTTAGGCTTATCTAGAACTTCTCTGTTTAGAGGGGATAAAGCTGAGCTGGAAAATATCTGATCTTACCAGCTGCAAAGCTAAAGACCAGTCTTATAGGAACATAAGAACAGAGGGATTTTCTGGGACATCAAATCCAAATCTTCCCTCCAGCGTTATAGAATCCTCTTCCTTATTGTCCTGTTCAAAAGCAGTTAGTTTTTGGCTCTCTGTTACTCCAGCTGGAAAACCCGTTAAGAGCATTCTTTTTCTCATTTTCAGAGTAGTTATTTGTTAATACTCATGCCTGTGCTATCATCCTTTAACTCAAACATAACCAAGCCTGTCATGGTATGTCCCTGAAATGTTCTCTAAACCTAACCTGTAGTTCAGTGACTTATTTTTATATTCAGTGGCTTCTGACAGTTAACTTTTGTGTGCTTCCCTAATTGTTTTAAGAATTATATAAACTTTGGATATCCACAGCATCCATCAGCAAAGCTCTAAAACTTAATTGCAGTTAGATTATGCTTTGGAAAAAAAACAAAAAAAAAGCAAGGAAAGTTTTTCTCCTGAGTTGTGCCTATCACTCACCAATTTCATTTGATGTCTTGTGATGTAATTAAGTTGAAATTTGATTCCTGTTTTTTCTGAATGCCACCTCTGGTGGCACTGAACTCCACCATTTCTAGCCTGAAGTAGCTCTTCTCCAAGTCAGAGCTCTCATCTGTTTAGCTGTTCTCTCTAGAAGTTGGTTTGTATCTTTTAGTATCCTTATTACCTCCCTATATACTATTTTCAGTTTCAAATTATCCTTTTCTAAATAAAACAAGGTAACTGTGAATTGCACACACTCTAAGGTGTGTAACCATGGATTTCTACAGTTCTCCTGGTTTTGTTCTGTTTTCTCCAGTCGTTCCTAACAGCTCCTCATGTCAGAGTTCCCTCTAATTACTGAGCAGTCATGTGCTACTGTAACCCACAAAACACATTCTTTCTGGAGTTAGTAACTGGTCAGTTTAACAATCATCCTATTAGCCCCAAACTTAAAAATCTCAGGACTTAGGTTGTGTTTTCTAGATGTTGGCTTTCTTTGATGTCCTCACACTGACTACCCGATGTCAGTGAGAAAGGTCCTTCTCGGTTGCTTCCAGATGCTGCCAACCTACAGCTGACTTTTTGGTTGCTGTGCAGCTTTGTCTTTGAAGCCACTGAATTCTATCCCACTTCTCTTACCACTGTCCTGAAGCTCATTCCATTTTAACTGCATGTCACTCCTCCTCTGCATGGACTGTTCCCAGTGTTATGTAAACAGAAGGTTTTCTCATTCTTTCATAAAAGTTGTATTCAAAATTCTGCTGATGAACTCCCTCTCTGTCAATATTTTTCCTTCCATAACTCCATGCTATGTTTCTCATTTAGCCAGCACCTATCAAATCCTTAGGGATTCCTTCTCCAGCTTCAGTAATGATTTGTGCTAAATTTCAGATTCCTTATTGAAGTTAAAACAATTGTTGTCCAGGCACAATAAGTGTAGTCATTAACTCAAAATGTGCTGAAGAAAATTTAGAACAATGGCAGAAAGCCTGATAAACAAACCACAAACAATACGTTTTCATATATGGGCTGTGCCACCTTTAGTTGTATTAGTAAAGTCATCTAAAGATTAAAACTTCATGAATTATAAACTCTGTGGGAACAATTTGGTCTCTCTTTTACACAGAACCAACCAGAGGCAACAAACTATCACTCTTGCTAAAGTGGAGCAAAAATATCCCGATTTAGTTGTAGTATATGTCCATAAAACAAGGTCACTGTTAAATTTGTTTTTTCAAAATACTGCTTGTTAGTTTAAGCTAATGAATTGGGGTGGGGTTTTTTAAATGTTCACTTACATATCAAAACCAAAAAGATCTGTGAGAAGTAGAAAGTCCTGTTCTTGGCAGTAAGAGCTTGTGTAGGTTTTTTTTCTGATTAGTAGTAAAATAAAGCATTTTTACATTATTTGTAGAAAAAAGGGAATGAAGCAGTAATATTACTCATTGTCTTCACCATCAACCTCAACTGTCTCAACTTGTCACCAGTGCAATGTCTGTTTAGGATAAAAAAAGTTATTTTGCAATAAAACCAGAGAACCACAGAGGGTGCTGAAGCACAAGAACTGGGACTGTCTGGCAGTTTGGAGGACACGCTGTCACTGTTGTGACTGTATCAACTATAACCTCCTTTAATTTCCAAGGAATTACTTGGTTGTTGCCCACATTCTGCATTGTAATGGCAACACTAAATATATGTAAGAAAATTGTATAGAGAGAGGAGACATAAAATCGCAGGTCTCGGCTACGTGTGGTCTGTGAATGATGACACCACAGCAGAACCATCTTAATGTCTGGCACGTCTGAGCAGGGGCAGAGTTTAGACTTGGACCAGTAACTGGTTGTGCTTCCTTTTTAGGACGAGGAAATTCAGGACCTTCACAGAGAACGCCAAAATCTGGGAGGTCCAGTTCTTTAGATGGAGACCACCATGATGGATTCCACAGAGATGAAGCCTTTGGTGGAGGCCCCGTGGGAGGCAACAACCCTTCTCGAGGAGGCAGGAGCGGAAGTAATTGGGGAAGAGGAAATAACATAAACTCTGGCCAGTCACGAAGAGGAGGATCTAGGGGTGGAAGAGGACGATAGAAGAGGCTTTGACTGGGTTATGCCCAGTCCTTGTGGGACAATATTTAAATATACTGCTACTCTGGACTCGGTCATCTGCAGCGCCACAAACCTGGATTCTTAACTGGGATAACTGAATGTGCATTACTCCCTAACAAGGGTCTTTACCTAAATCAGTCAACTGCCTCTAGCTGCAATACTGTAGCTAGCTTTGTTTTGTCCTCTCCACTCCCATTTTCCTCACTTTCTTACCTACTTTCTTTTGTGAAGAGCTGGAATTTTTTTTTAAGTGTTGAGGGACATGGAGCACTTCCACAGTTTTCAGTTCACCTCCAGACAGAAACTTGTTTCTATATGTACAGTTTGTCAAAGAAGTTACGTTGTTTTTGTATGAATACAGAATGTAATTTGCGCAAAAGTTAACAAAAAATCAACACCGTGTGTGATTCTTTACTCACCTATTCCTACGGAGGGTTGTCTTTAGGCAAACTCATGTTTCAGATGGAGCAACAGAACTACCTCCTGAAATCTCAGCCATTTAAAATACTGAGACCTGACTCCCAGTTTTCTGGTTTATCATGTATAGAGAGAATGTTCATTTTCACCTTTAGTCACAGCTGTCTACAGATTACAAGTGGTGCTGATGTTAAAATTCCAAAACACGGGCAATCACTGCTGCTTGCTAGTCTGCCATCCTGAAAGAGAAAAAGGTGGAACACCATTCAGAACGAGTTGTCAAAGACATAGTGTGAGTTATAACCTGGATTGCAAGACAGACATCATGCCAAATACTGTCTTCACCTGGGTGAGTCAAGGATTTTTGTTCAGAACAGCATCTGTTTATAGAAATAGAGAAAGAAAGAAGTTTAGCAGCTTGATTGGTATGTTCTACAACAGCTGTATGACACATTGCTTGAAGCTGTGGGTGTTCAGCAGTCTGGTGCATTAATTGCTGAAGTGCAAACCTCAATAGTTCATCACTTCCATATTAACATTTTTAAGTGTCTTTTTCTTTAGGATATTGTTACCTGGTTTTACTAGAGGAGGGAAATGAGGAGTAGGAGTTATTCCCATTTCCCACATTTCATAATAAAGCTGCTTACAAACCATGAGTTTGTCTTCCCCATAAATCATTCATATTAATCATCTCCAGCCACCAAGTTATCAAAAAATTCCTTTAAATACCTAAAGCCTCAGTGAAAATGTTATCATGTAAATGCCTACTCTGCAGACCTCCTCAGAAAGCTTCTACATTAGAAGTATAACATAAAATGTATAATGAAAAATCACTACCAGGCTTCCCTCTCCCCTGCCTTGAATTTCAGATTGTAATAAAAGATATAAGCCACTGTAGTTCCAGAGACCACTGCAACAACACAGTGACACATGGCAGCTGTTGCATCTGACCTTCACTCAGGTTTACCAAAGACTGGCTCAAGTCCTGATGATCTTACTTAAAGGCCTCAAAGCACAGATGCTTAACTGCTGTTCTCTTGGTTCACTCAGTCACAAATACGGATTTTTTTTCTTAGTTTTTAATTTGTAGTGTATAAAATGGCGTTTGAAAATTCTAACTGGATCATTAGCTTATAAAATCCTTGGCATGGGGCTCAGAAAAGACAGAATGCTCTTAAGGAAATTAACTGGGAAACAGATGCATCTGATACGACACAGTTTCTCCCTTGAGAGTAAAAAAAATGCTTTTTAGCTCTGTTGGAAGGGCTTTGGTCACTTCGTGTATATGTCTGGGAGTTTGGATCTGTCCTGAAGTTTTCCTGGTAACCACTGGCAAAGAGGAAAGCTTGCCATATTTTTGTGGTTTGGGGTTTTGTTTGTTAGCAAGCCCTGTATATTTTAAGGGGCTAAAAGAGGTCTAAATAGCACATGCAATTTAGAGGATTAAATTAAATTTAGAGGATTTAATTAAAGCTTTAGGCTTTAATTTAACCACACTCCACTACCACAACAAGTTAGAGTATACCTAAGTATAGGAAACCCAGCTTTATCTAGACAACTCAGATGGGTGGTGGTTGATTCCTTAACACCAAGTACCGTAGTGGTTTAAGTCATTCTTTATCCAAGGAGCAGCTTTCTTAGTTATGTTTTGAAATATTTCACGATCATGAAATATGCTCAGAAAGTCGTAAAGAAACTTGATAATTAGCTAGCTTTTTGCACAAAATCTTACGTGACAGAATAGCAGGAGAGACAAAAGCAGCTTCCCAGTCCATGATACAATGACCCACTGGGAAATAAGACACAATTATTTGATGGGAATATACTTCGGTATTCTTCAAGTCATGTTCTTTTACCAGTGCTGTGTGTAGAATCTTATGCTCTACCTGTGAGTTTAGAGCTCCACCTTGTTTCAGATTCATTTAATTTTATACTGCTGTTAGGAATAAAATTAATTTTATATACCGTAGATTAGAAGTTGTAAAAATGAGACTCTAATTTAATGCTATTCAGATAGCTCCAAACTACACTTTTAAGGGAAAAAAAGTGACCATTACTGGAATGTCTATACTGACAACTGGATGCAAATAGTTTTATTAAAGCAATCTACGTACATTTAAGTACCCCCTCCAACAATTTAATTCAGGAAAGTGTTTGGTGAATACGTTAAGTAGTGGTAGCAGGTAAGTATTGCAGTGTGTGGGTTTATTTTGTCCATGAGGTCCAAGTGCTCCATGAGATGCTGGCGCTGGTCCTGCAGTAGTCCACAGCAGCACAGCCCAACCTGGAGCTCCCGGCTGGCACCCTGAATTCAGCCCTTTCCTAAGGCAGCTCAGCCTCTGCACTGGAACAGAGCTGCAGCTGCTAGGAAATCTCTTCTGAACGTCATCCTGTGACAGGGAAGCAATTCCTGCCTCGGTTCAGAGAGCAAAATATATACATACACGAAGTTATAAAAGCTGAAGCTTCCTTTCTAAGGCCTGAGAATTTGGTCCCTCACAGCAGCTGTATGGCACCAGTATCTGCAAAGGCTCTTCATTAATTAATATTAGCACTTTTAATTCTCTCATAGTCATGCAGGAAGACACCCCCCCCCCCCCC
>VWZF01004959.1:5692-19204 GCA_013396755.1 Sclerurus mexicanus
GAAGGAAGGAAGGAAGGAAGGAAGGAAGGAAGGAAGGAAGGAAGGAAGGAAGGAAGGAAGGAGCTATATTCAAATGTGAAAAAATAAAGAAAGTTTAAATGTACAAGATTGGCAACATTGTTGCTTTTATTTTCATAGTGGGAAACCCCCCAGGAATTTATTATTCTAAAACATTCTATCCTAGTTACTTGTCAACACTATCAACAGCTGGAAAAGAGACTGAAGTTTTATAAATATAATATTGCTTCTTGAAACAAAAGGGGGTGTGTATGTTGTGATGTGTGTTAATCCAAAACAGATTGCAGGGATTGCATATAGATTTTCATCCAAAGATGGAAATCAGAAGCGTTACTTGTTGACAGATTTGACCCAACACAAATAAGTAGAATAAGTGAAACCATAAAAATCCCAAATAAACAAAAAATTCTCTGATTGAAAGTATTTTTGAAGTTCTTGCTGGTTGACAGCATTTTTTTGTTTGTTTATTTTCTTCATTCACATAAAATTCTTGTATTCCCTGTGGGACAACATTGTTAATTCTTAGTTGTGAGGGTTAAAAAAAAAGATGAGTGAACATTTAGAAATTGCTTTAAGTAGCTACTGAACTGGATAAACAACTAATGGAATTAAACAAATCTTTTTAGTTCTTAGGGACAACTTTATTGTTTCACAGGTGCAATGGATAATATTACACAAATTATGAACCTTTGAGGAGGGCTAAATTCAAGGGAGAGGTCTGGGATGTTTGTTTTGCCAAAGCTGACTTCTGTGCTGATGGTAAAAACATAACAATTGGAATGTGGCTGTTTAATCGCAAGTCTATCCTACATAGTGAGCACTATCCATAACTGTTATATCTATGACGGAACAGGGCTGATGGGAACAAGCTTCCCACAATCCTCGAACTGCCTGTGCTCAAGTTTTTCTACGCAAAAGTTAAAAATAAACTGGAAGGCAACACACTCTGAACATGACTCATGACTCACTGGTGTCAACATTCATGCATTGTTTTGAAAAGTTTCTTGACTATAATTCTTCCTTCAATATAGTTTCTTACCAGCACTTTCTAACCTGTTCAGGGTGACTTTCCTTTCACAAAAATCTTGATTCATGACACCTTCTGTCCCTCTGTCTCTGGTTTCCACATCACACTGTGCTCAGCTAACTCTTATTTTGGTGGGGGAGTTTGACAGTAACTTTTGGAGAAGTTATTGAAATGTTTTCTTTCTCTCCCAAAAGTGTAAAAATAAATTGGAATGTTATTCAGTATATTTAATATTCATAAAAGCCAAATAATAAAGTCAAAAATTTAGAAAAGGTTAAATAATTTTTAAAAATATGAAACAATACATGGCAAATATTTTTACATCATGACACTAACAAAACATATTTTAAAAAAGGAATCATAATGATTAAGGAATTTAGATTTTAAGTGGGAAATCAGAGATTTTTCTAATTCTGTGTCTATAGTTAAGGTTTTGTTCTTCTTAGTCAGTTATAACCTGATTCCAGTTCTCTCATCTCTAGAACAAAAATACAATCAGTGCATAAGCACCATATTCTCCTGTTCAAGCACCTTCATAGTTGTTAAAAATCACACTTTTTGGCTCAGTAACATGCATGATATGTCAACCAGGAGCATGATGTTCTAGAATAGAGTGAATGCACAGTGTATATACAGGTGTATAAATACATGTATATATTTCTCTTAGAAGACACTTTGTATCTAAAAGAAATTCATTATATGGAAAAAAAGATGTCGTACTTTCTTTAGAATATATATAAAAATAGATTTTGCCTTTTTTTCCCCAAAACTAATCTGAAAATCTCTAAAAGTGCAATATAAAAAGAAAAAAAAAAGTTTTAAGAATGTTCAAAAAGTTATGCTTTATGAAAATGTAAACCTCCAAACCAAACTATTTCATAAATAACACTCCCCTCAAAAAAAAAAAAAAAGTATTGATAATACACAATTCAGTTCTCTAGGCTGTAATGTTGAAAAGTAAGAATTGGTTCTAAACAAAATTTCATGAAAACAGATGTGATGATTTAATCCCATCCAGCCACCTGCTCACCTCACAACCTATAGAATTTGAAAGAGGATCAGAAGAGCAAAAGAGAGAAAACTCGTGCAT
The DNA here is from genome assembly GCA_013396755.1 of Sclerurus mexicanus. Lineage (NCBI taxonomy): Eukaryota > Metazoa > Chordata > Aves > Passeriformes > Furnariidae > Sclerurus > Sclerurus mexicanus. The sequence continues at coordinate 7,828 of VWZF01004959.1, forward strand.
TGAGATAAAAGCAGTTTAATACGGAAAACAAAAATTGTGCACACAAGCAAAGCACAACAAGGAATTAATTCTCTGCTTCCCATGGGCAGGCAGGTGTTCAGCCATCCCAAGGTAATCACTAATCCAAACATCCCCGTCTCTCCTTCTTCCCCCCACTTTATACACTGAACATGATGTCATATGGTCTGGAATATCCCTTTGGTGAGTTTTGGTCATCTCTGTCACTTGTGTCTCCTCCCAACTTCTTGTGCACCTCCAGCCCCCTCACCAGCATGGCAGTGCAGAAAGCAGAAGGGATCTTGGCTCTGTGTAAGCCCTCTTGAGCAACAGCAAAAGCATCTCTGTGTTCAGCACAAATCCAAAACACAGTCCCATATCACTGTGAGGAAAATTAACTCTATCCCAGCCAAAATCAGCACAACAGATAAACCTTTATATATTAAAAAAAAAAAAAAAATTCTAGAAACTTTTTCTTGAAATGACACCACTCTGATGGAGGACTTTTAATAGGATTTGCTTTCTTTTATTATATTTTTTATGAACACCTGCAGAAGTTAGAGGTTTTAACCCCTCCGCTTCTGGCATCTTTCCTGTCACTTTGTGACAATATGTACTATTTTCAAAGGCAATGTGGGCTGCTTGAGAGCAGAAGAAATCTTCAGAGAATATGTACCATTTTCCCCTTGAAAGTCATCTGACTCATATCAGGTTCCTATCACTCATGCCATTTTCCATGATGTTCTATGACACAAACTGAAAACACAGAGAGAAAAAGCCAGTTTAACAGTTTCTGTTGGATTTTGTGCTTTGTTTTCTTTCTTTTTTTTTTTTTTTCCAAATCCCAGGCATCTGCCAGAATGTATTATCCTCAAGAGCACTGACAGAACAGGTTTCTTTAAAAACATGATTAAAAGAGTCACAAAATGTCAAGCAATAAAAGAAAGGAGGGAAGCAAAAAGCACAGGCTGTTAATTACAGCTTTACATCCAAAGTATTAGATTTAATAGTTGATTAAGTTTTCTTCAGGTACTCTGATCCACTGAAAGATTTTAATCTAAATGTATCCTCAGTTTATGTTTCCAAGATAATGATTACTGACTATATGCATGCATGTTTTATAAAAAAAAAGAAAAAAAAAAACAAACCTTCTCTACTGTGACACTAAAAATTATTTATATTGCATAAATATTTTTTTTTAAAAAAAAGAAGTGAAAAAATGTCTTTATTTCCTCCCAAGAGTTTTGTAGTATTTTGAAATAGCTGTGTCAAATCATATTGCAAGAAGTTATAGATGTTTCTCACATTGCTTTGACCAAGTGAGGTCAGTGTTAAACTCCCTTCCTAGGGTTGACTTTGAATGTCGACATCAAGGTTAGAACAACAATGTCTAAACTTCACACAGTGTGACATCCATGCTGAGATAGTTACTTACTGTAAAAAGATAATCTTTTTTATTGAAGACCAACTTTTGAGAAATTTCATGTAAAAGTTATTTCTACTAAGGAAGCCATCTGTATTATGTCTACAGACAGTGGATAGAAATTAGTTTCTCCCTGGGTGAATTTTATTCCAGTCTAAAGTAAGATGTCTCATATCCTTATATATTTAAGATTAAGGGATATGAATCCTACCTTTAGGTATTCACTTTGGAGTAAATAGATAGGTCATCAATAAACTAATTTTTCCCCTGTATTCTTTACCAAAATAACCTCATATACCCATGTATTAAAAAAAAAAAAAAAAAAACCAAACAAAAAAACCCACTAAAGCTATAAGTGAACATTGAGGGGTTTAATGATTCAGCAATGAAATCTGAGATACTTTCAAAAGACTAATTGCCATTTTTTTGAAGGGGAAAAACCTCACCAAAATACAAACAAGGAACCAAGATCAGTGGAAAAAAAGTAATATTTTAAAGCAAGAAATGAGAATTACCTTCTCCCCCCTTTTGTCATTTAATGCTAAAATCACAGAAGTAGGACTTAATTGTTTAGTAGAAGCACAATTAATATTTTTAAAATCAGATTAAACAATAGTGAAGGCCACACAAGTATCAAAGGTGAAGTATCTATTTCTTTCATCATAGAATCATGGAATGTTCTGCATTTGAAGGGACCCAGAAGGAACACTGAATCACACAGAATCACAGAATTTTTAGTGTTTGAAGGGTCCTCTAGAGATCGTCCAGTGCAACCCCCCTGCTAAGGCGAGGTCACTTACACAGGAATGCATCCAGGTGGGTTGTTGAATAGCTCCAAGGAGGAAGACTCCATGACCTCTCTGGCAGCCTTTTCCAGTGTTCTGTCACCCTCAGTTGTAAGGAAGTTCTTCCTCGTGCTGAAGTGGAACTAACTTCGTTTTAGTTTCTGGCCATTGCTCCTCGTCCTGTCGCTGAGCAGCACTGAAGAGTTAGGCACCATCTTCTTGGCACCCACCTTTGAGCTATTTGTTTGCATTAATGAGATCCCCTCTCTGTCTTCTNCAGGTGGGTTGTTGAATAGCTCCAAGGAGGAAGACTCCATGACCTCTCTGGCAGCCTTTTCCAGTGTTCTGTCACCCTCAGTTGTAAGGAAGTTCTTCCTCGTGCTGAAGTGGAACTAACTTCGTTTTAGTTTCTGGCCATTGCTCCTCGTCCTGTCGCTGAGCAGCACTGAAGAGTTAGGCACCATCTTCTTGGCACCCACCTTTGAGCTATTTGTTTGCATTAATGAGATCCCCTCTCTGTCTTCTCCAGACTAACAGGCCCAGATCCCACCATTTCTCCTCATAAGAGAGATGGTCCACACCCCTCATCCTCTTTTTGCCCTCTGCTAGACCTTCTCCAGTAGCTCCCTTTCTTAAACTGTGGAGACCAAAACTGAACACAAGACTCTAGATGTGGCCTTACTAGGACTGAGAAGAGAGGGAGGATCATGAAGCCCAAAAAGGCCTAATAAAACTGTTTAGAGACAGAGTTTTAAGCCTTTAAACAGCAAAGGTATTTATTGCAACGTTGGGGAACCCCCAGCTCATGCTGGACAAAGAGTTCCAAGTTGTTAGCACAAAGCTGGGTAATTTATACAATTTTTAGGAGAGGTTACAACATCTTCACATGCATATTCATATGATTGCAACATGTAATTATAACATTCATAAGAGGCAGATTCGGGGTGGAGTCTGGGCGGAGTCCTCTTTTGGGGAGATGTTTCGGGGTCTTCTGGGGGTCTTTGGATGAAGTAAGAAGTCTTCCTCAGGCCTGAACTTTTTACCTTTCTTGATTTGGCTGACTCCCCGGGGGTGTTGCCAGACAATTTTGGAATGAAGCTCTTACTTTCGCTTCTTATCTATTACACTAGTAATTTATGTTCTTTTTGGTACTTTTTGTGTTCTTCCTATCTGCTAGTTCTTTACTTTCTGTCCTTTTTGTTGCTGTGTGTGCATTCTTCTGGGTTGAGAGCAAGATCCTCATTCTGAGTTAACCTAAACAGGAGTTATCCTTTTCGGGGCTTTGCTCTGTTTCAATCACCTCTCTTCGTGTTCGGCCACACTCTTCCCAAAGTATCCCAGGATACCACTGGCCCTCCTAGCTGCAAGGGCACACTGCTGGCTCATGGTCATCTTGTTGTCCACTAAGAGTTCCCAGGTCCTTTTCTACAGAGCCGCTCTTTAGTAGATCAGCCCCCAAACTCTACTGGTATTTGGAGTTATTCCTCCCCAGGTGCAGGACCCTATAGTTGCCCTTGTTGAACCTCATTAAGTTTCTCTCCAGCCAGTTCTCCAGCTTATCAAGGTCCCACTGAACGGCATCACAACCTTCAGGTGTATTAGCCCCTCCTCCAGTCTCATATCATCAGCAAACTTGCTGAGGGCACATTCTATCCATTTTTCCAGGTCGTTGAGAAACAGTTTCAATAAGCCTGGACCAAGTATTGATCTCTGGGGAATGCCACTAACTAAAGGCCTCCAACTGGATTATACTCAACTGATCACAACCCTCTGAGCTCTGCCATTCAGCTAGTTCTTGATCCACCTCACTGTCATCTAACTCACATTTCCTGACCTTACTTATGAGGATATTCTGGGACACAATGTCAAAAGCCTTGTGGAAGTCAAGACAGACAGCATCCATTGGTTTCCCCTCATCAAACCATCACTGAAGTCCAGCTACTGGCCCCTACACAGGACAACCCTGAGAATCACACCATGGGCCTCAGAGCATCATCCAAATGTCTCGAACCCTGACAGACTTGATGCCATGCTCACTTCACTGGGAAGCCTGTTCCAGTGCCTAAACATCCTGTGGGTGAAAAACAGTTTCCTAATATCTAACTTAAACCTCGCCTGACACAGCTTCATGCCTTTCCCTAAGGTTCTATCACTGGTCAGCAAAGAGAAGAGATTGATGCCTGCCCCTCAGACTTGAGGTCCAAAAGCCACACTGCATAGTCAAGTTTATTTTATTTTTATAAAATATGGGAGTAGGAGAAAAATATCGCATGTTATAACATTCCTGTCTATGGCGGTACACTGCATCCAGAGCAAACAGACCCATGTGGGGCCCACTGCTTGAAGGTTCACTGAAGATTGTTCAACAGATGCATACAAAGGATACAGCAGCACTCATAAAACAACAGCTGAATGGGCAGACAATAAAAGCCTAAATGCAAGAGGCAGTTAAATGATAAAGAGATGCTGCAGTACTGAACTTGCTTAGGTAAGAACTTTCTGCCCGGTGCCACTCCATTATGATTAATGTGTGCACATGCGAACTTTATGAAAAAGATAATGAATTGATTGTGTTCTTAAATGATGCCATTTTAGACCTGTTTGGATTCCTGACTTCCCCAGGGAGCAGATGACCACAGTCTGTTAGCTTAAACAAATGAACCTTTAATGGTCGTCTTTCTGCCAGCCAAGTAGAAAAGGGGAAACATTTATCAAGAGAAGGTAGGGAAAAACTGATCAAGCTGGCTATTCATCTGGGATATAGGTGCTGCAAAGAGGCTATTGAGAAGGGAAAACTGCAGCAGTTACCACACAAAACTCACTTCAGGCATTGTTCAGAATGTGGAGGTCACAGAACCCACAGATGGGGAGAATTTCATGTCCTGAATTTCTCAGAATACAAAAGCCATGAAAGGTTAGTTTAATGACTTAACACACACACCAAAAAATGCAAGCACAGGAAGATCTTGCAGCTGATATGGTTATTCTGTAATGTTTTCATTTTTTTTTATGTTCACTGTTCTGTTCAATAAGATTAGGAAAGCTCACAGAAGCGTTTGGCTTTGTAAAGGGTTTTGTTTTCCTTTGATTTGGTTTGTTTGGGTTTTTTTGCATCTGTTTTGCTTTAAATATTTCTCTTTTTTTTTAATCACACTTAAATTTATCTCTTCTATTCAATTTCTTTTATTCTAATTGGATGCATTCCTTGAGCAAAGCAGATAATCTAACAATTCAGTTTCTTTCCACGCATTTGCTTTATTTATATTCAGGTGTCTATTTTCAATGAGAAAAACTGGCTTAGTGATTAGTTTGAACTGAACACCTAACTGAGCATGATTAAAGTGATGCCAGTTCTTTGTCCAGAGACATGTCTTCTTCTTTCCTTCTGGTAAATCATCATCATGACTTGGTACTACTTGGGTGATTAGACAATGAGAAAGAAAAACAAACAAGCACAAAACCCCAGAAAACAAACATTAAGAAATGAAAGAAATCTATCGTATGGTAAATTTGGATTGATCAAGTTGAGGCAGAAACTATTATTTTTCTTTATGACACTAATATTTCAGTGCCATGGCAATGATACAGCACTAAGTATGTAATGGTACAGTCTGGGTACCAACTCAGTAGGAAACACCTTTAGCAGAAGAAAGCATTGGTATCCTGGTGGATGAGTTGAACAGGTCAGCAATGTGTCTTTGCAGAGAAAGTTCACTGCATGTGAGCCTCTATTTGTGGCAGTATGGCCAGAAGATCAAGTTACAATGGAGAAAATTCCATCTGGGTATTAGGAGTTTTATTCTTTCCCCCACTCTCCCACCTCCCTAAAAATGATCAAATAAAAAAACTAGAAGCTCAGAGAATTTGTGGACTATCCATCCTTTGAAATGTTAAAAACCTGACAGGACCAAGCGCTAAGCTACTTGATCTAACCTTGAATAATGCTCTGAGGTTGATATTGGTGCAGGTGACTTGCAGAGGTCCCCTCCAGACTAGGCCATTCCATCTGTGATTCTGTGATTCTGAAGAAATCTGTGATTCCAAAGCAATAATATACAAATACTCTGAATGTTCAAATGGAGAAAGACTGAAGAAGAACGATGCATGAGCGAAACTTAAGACACGCACTAACATCTACATTTTGACTGTGTTACATTACTGACTCCCCATGAAAAATAGATAAAATTTTTACATACATGTTTTGATTTTTTTTTGTTTTGTTTTGGAGTTTTTTGGTTTGGGTTTTTGTTTTGTTTTGTGTTGGTAATGAGTAGGTCTGCAATGAAAACAAAACAAACAAAAAAAAATCTAAACTTCCCAAACCATTAAGTCAAAGAGTTTACTACTTTAAAAAGCTTATTTCAGTATCATCTCTGTCCAAGCATAATGGTTTATTTTTAATGAAATCTTTGTCTTCTTGACATACCTGCAGAAGCAGTTCGCTTTCCAGCCTCCTTCACCTACATGCAGTGGTTCTTCTCCTGTTTATAGCTCTTCCATTTTGAAAACGTGCTTATTCTAGTGATAGCTTTCCAGTACATCTTTGTAGCATAACATGAAATATTTTCATGTAAATATCAGTATTCATTGTATTTGTTGTAAGCATGGCTTAGGAATGTTAGACATTCCTACACACAACTACACCCAAAGCTGAGCGAGAGGCAGGTGACCACAAAGAATAAAAACCAGACAGCACCCTAATTTTGAATGACTTCGGCAATTTCTCTGATCTTTATTACAGCACAGGCAATCAGGTGTTCAGTATGATGTTTCATTCAAAAAATGCTACCTCCCATACCAGAGCACAGTGTTGAGATGTGGCATGAAAAATGCTTCAAAGAGTATTGCATATTAAATAAGTCACCAACTTCTGTTAACATATAGTCTTGATTTTCCCAGACGTCCTGGGCTAGTATTTTTGAAATAAATAAAGTCTCTTTGCTAGGACTTTTCATGAATGTTGGATATCCAGCTGAAACTATTTCTGCCTTCATTTGCAGAAAATTTTAATCATCAAGGTGTGCTCCATAATTTTAACACCTCCAGAGTTAAGTGCAAGTGATCATGAAATTTTAATTGAATTTCTGTGAAGCTGACTTACAGTGCCCCCCAAAAATGAGTTGGACTGTAAATGTGAGTAGTCATGAACTTCAGGCTCAGCTGCATGCTTTAACTTCTTCACTGTCAGAGATGTTCTGACAATAAATGTTCTCAAGAAGATCTTTATTTAACTCTATTTTGTTTTCCCTCCTGTCAGCCTCCTTTTTTCAGACTACCTCAAGAAACACACCTCCAGTTAGCAATGTAAACCAGATGCTTAACTTGTTCATTCTGCTAACTACATTTTCGCTGTAAATTATAGACATGCTAACCTATTTAAAACATAACTCAGGTGGTTGGTGAACCACAGCGTCTGCCAGCTTCTCAAATAAAGAGTATTCACTTACTCATCTGCTCTGTCTCCATCTGCCTGCTAAATTTGGATTGACTGCTCACAGTCCAAACTGATAGTGTAAGGATCTGTTTGAGAAGAATTCCTCTGAACACATCTTCTCCTTTTTTTACTTTTTCCTCTACATTACCCTCTCCATTTGTAAAACAGTTTTGTTGCTCTGCACAAATGTGACATGATGTAAGATGAACTGTCACCACACATCAGAAATTAAAAAGAAAATATTTTTTTTCAGAAAAGAATTCCTTATGTGATTTTTGTTTCTTTCAGCTCTTAGCAGATTGAGTATTGAATTGCTCAACTACAGTCTGTAGATAATTTAATACCCTGAACATTCCTCCTAGTGTGAATTATAGATACATTAGATGTGTTTGACAAGGCCCTAAACATATTGTTTCAGGCCTTATCTATTTCATGGGAATCTTGTAAAAATTGATTGATGAAATCCCACAGAAATCTCTTTTAACAAACTTGCTTTCCTTCAAAAAAATATATTAAAAGAAGAGACTAGTCGTTATCCTTTCCGTCCAGTTCCATGTACAGGCACCAGATGAATGTCAGATGATATTTGTGTGCAGAATGGAAACTCCAGGCAACATTTATCAAGGAAACCCTCCTATTGACACATGAGGTGCAGAAAAGACTCCCTTGCTTTGTAAAATCCTTCTCAGAGAGGGGTCTGGGTGTGTGGATCCAATCTTATCCACAGACATAGCCAACAATTTATGTTTAAGGAATTATTTAGATGTACTTGAACCTTTGTATGACTTTTTCATGCAGGATTAAAGATGGCAAACCAAATATATTCATATTAATAAAATAAATTATTACTTTTATTAACAATGTTAATGATTAGAATAAAGACTTTAATCAGAATTATTTACTGCACGGTATGGATAGTTATAGCTATTAATACAGTGCACTATTTTTTTAAGCAATATTGAAGCAACAATGTTAAAGCTGCAAAAGTAATTATTAAGTAGTGATTGGTGTTACTTACTCATGGTAGTGACTGTGGGCAAATCTCTTTGCTCAGCCTCAAGGACTAACCTTGAGGGGCATCCCCACTCGAGGGAGGAATCTTCGTGCACACTTCCGGACTGTGTTCAAAATACCTGATGTTAAAAAATGGGACTGGGCTTCTATACTATTAAGTGATTGACTGTCAATCATATGTTTCCAGGCAAGCTGTGTCAGCTCAGCAGCCTTTAGCTCAGCAGCTTTAGATAAGTTATCAGTACTATCACTTGTTGGTTCTTTTATCAGAAACTTTGTCTGACACATCCTTACCACTGCCAGTTTGTCAGGAAACACCATTCTTCACATCCTCAGAATGTTTAAGTTTGGGATTGGTAAATCAAGTTGGCACAGCTTGCTCCAACACTAAAGCAATGTGACCCTCCCTTCTCCATCCATCACTGATAAGTTGCAAGTAGAGTAAGGTCTGAGCTGCTTTACATCCACTTAGGCAGAAAACCCTGCTAAAGTGATCTAAATCAGCATGGATCCATTGCTTTCAATAGAGCAGCATTCATTTTCACTCCCAGATGATTTTACCCTTCTTAAATACTTTTTCCCCTTGGACTGTATTTCTCTCTTGTTTTATTGGTGTATAACTGTAGTAAATATCAGTCAAATCCATGAAATTACTTCAATGAAAATTATGAGAATCAGAGGATAATCAAGTTCATTAAATTTAAGGAGTTTCATTCAGGTGGATGAAAGGCTGCCAATTTCACTGTGGAAAACTGAAGTTATGGAAAGTTGTAATAAGACTGAGAATCATATTAATTTTACTCAACTTTAGCCATCTACAGGAGTGGGAAAATCATCTCAGATATGTGTCTACATGCAGATAAATCACTCTTTGGAAGTGCTTTTACTTTCCATAGGCTACCAAAACAGTCTACACTCCAAATATAGACCAGATATATAGTGTTAATGTGGTTAATGTTAGTTGAGATGAATCCAACTTCAGGATGACTATCAAGAGAAAAAAGAAAACCAAAAGAAAAAAAATCCATTGTTGCCATGTAAAAGTACAACTAGGTAATATTTTTTCTTTCATGAGAAACTTTTTTAACAAAAACATTTAGATGATTCATTGCTATAACTACAGAGTTTAGAACTTGGAGACAATTTTTGAAGTACTTGAACAGAAAATGGTTAGAGACATCATAAGCAAGTAACAGTTATTCAGTATAGTGAAATATATAAATGATGCAGAATATAAAATATTTCCCATTCAACAAAGAAGTATTTGGTCATTGGGTCATTTGTTTGTTAATTTTATAAAGTATGCACATTCTAAATTGAGCACCAGTCAAATGAAAAATTCTCATATCACTGTCACTGGGTGTAACAATCTTCCTGAAATGTCATTTTAACTTCCTGAATTGTCAGAGAAAGGAGGTTCGGGTGGGACCTTCTTGCTGTCTACAAGTGACTAAAAGGAGATTGTGGCCAAGTAGAGGTAGGTCCCTTCTCTGACGTAACAAGCAACACAACAAGAGAAAACAGCCTCAAATTGTGCCAGAGGAGGTTTAGGTTGGATATGAGGGAAAATTTCTTCACTGAAAGAGTGGTCAAGCGTTGGAACAGCTGCCCAGGAAAGTGTTGGCATCACATCCCTGTGCAGTTTCTTCAGCTGCTCAAGGGTGGCAATTGTCCTGCTCTGCTCTTCACTGGGGCAGCCTCACCTTGAATACTGTGGCATTTTTGGTCACTGCAATATAAGAAAGATATTAAAGTATTAGAGAGTGTCTGTGCTGGTTTAAAGGTAAACTGGCGGGAGAAATAAATGTGACTCAAGAGAGATTACAATTCAGAGTTACAGTTTACTTAAAAAGATTATAATAAATACAATGATACAGAGAAAAATTGCTTTTAACCCACAAAAACCCAGATGTGTAACCTGTAGCACAAACAAGATAGAGCTCATTAGCCCCTGTGCTGAGCGCCAGTGGTCCCCCTGAGTGCAAAGTAAAAGGAAAGAAAAAACTTGTTGATGAGGATGATGGTCTCAGTCTGCTCAAGAGTGGCAGTCACAGTCCTGTTCATGTTCTGGTCCTTCTCTGGATTTGATGAGTGGTACCAAAAGTCCCAAAACCCCAAGATTATAAATGCTCAGGTTCAGATGGGAATGCCCAGCACCTCCCTCAGGGCAGGGAGTTTCACAGTGCGTGATTTAACTGTGAGTTCTGGGAAATTTCTGGATTCTTTGGTGGTCTAGGTCCTTGCAACTGCCTATTGTGCCAGTTCCTAATAGCCCATTACTAGAGCTGACCCCTTAGGCTGGATTTGAAGGTGCTGATGCCTCCCCAGAGGGGAGTTGTCACAATTGAGTCATTGGTGTGAAGACAGAAACATTCCCTCACAGTGATAAACTGGTCCTAGCTGCTGTAACTAAAACAGTGTCCAAAGGAGTCCATGAGGATGGTGAAGGGTCTGAAGAGGTAGTCATATGAGCCGTGGCTGAGGTTACTTGGTCTTTTCATCCTGGAGGAGACTGAGGGGACACCTCATTGTGGTCTTGTAAAGCCCCAGACTTCTCAGCAGATTTTTTAAAAGGGAACCTAGGTACTTCAATAACTTGAGACAGTGCAAGAGAGAACCCAACAATGTTCTCAGGAGGTTGTCTGAGAACCTTTTGGTAGCAAAATTAGAGCAATAAAGTAGAATAAAGTACTTGTCATATTTTAAAGTAACATTCAATCAAAA